>VXCB01000075.1:0-193886 GCA_009613015.1 Mollisiaceae sp. DMI_Dod_QoI
GAGAAATAAAGATTTTCTTTCTAATTCGCGAATTATAAATCGATTCTTTTTATCCTTTTTACAATCCCGCTTTTGCTTAGCTAATATACTTCGGTCTCTTTATGAATCTTATATTATCCACACTTATCGTTACAGCAGTCCCAATATTCCTTTTTGCATGCTGGTGGTTAGTACTAGTAGTATGTTTTTTCTTGCTTATTAAGCGTAGTTCGGGTCTTATTTCTTAATTCCTGGATTTCCATAATCAAGGTTCTTTTGTATTTAGCGTACTTTTCATTCGTGGTCGAAATCTTCGTCCACTCCTCGAGCGATTCAATCGATTCTCCCAATTGCCAATTCTCCCTTTCCCAATCCTGGTAGTCTTTCTTAATGGATGGTTTCTCTAGTGGTCCTTTAGGTCCTGCGGCTCCAATCTTTTTCTCCTTGGGTGCCTTCGTAGCCTTCCCTGCTATCGCTGCAGTTTGTTTCTTTGGTGCCTTGCATTCTTTTGCCCAATGACCTGCCTTTCCACAGTTGTAGCAGCTTCCTTCTTTCTTCTTGGCCTGCCTCTTGTTCTATGATTTCCCTTTGCTTTGCTTCTAACTACCTTGGCTGGACTTGTGGTTCTTCTAATATAGTGCAATTATAACTGGATTAACCCGTGACCCTAACGCTTTTACTTTTCGCTCAAGCTCTCTCTCTCGGATGCTCTGCGCAATTACAATTATCATTTGGATCATATCCGCGAATATTGCGGGTTTCCCCAACCTCATCATCTCGTCTTTAATTGCATTTATCAATCCTTCTCGAAACGTGGCCATTAACGCCGTATCGTCCCATCCGAGCCTAAGTGCGTACTGCTGAAAAGTAGCTCGGTATTCCGAGTATAACTCCTTCATACGAAGTTTTCGAACGATCCTAATTGCTTCCTCCCACTCATCCACGTCGCCGTATATTTTTGTCAAACATCTTTTGTAAACCTCGAAGTTATCGAATATTACTCTAGTTTGGGGCTTCCAGTCTCTTTTCGCATTTCCCCTGAAATCTTTAAAGAAGATTTCCATGTAATCGAATGCTAGTCCCTCCAAGTAGGATATAGCGAATGTGACTTTATTCGAGTCGTCTTCGAACATATCCACATTATGTTCAATGTAGATAGTGACTTTGGCTAGGTGTACCTTAAGTTCTGAGGGTTTCCCTCTGAAGATTGATGGCGTGGCGACCTTGACTAGTCTGGTGGTCTTGATTCTGAACTCCGATGGGTCCTTCATTCTTGTGTCGCCGTCGTCGTCCTCGTCGTCGGATTCGTTCTTCGTGTCTTGTGGCGTGAGCTTAGGAACTGGTTTTGGAGTTGCTGGCTCGGGTGTCTCAGGCTTGACCTGCTTCCCGACTGCACTCCCTTCTGCTTTTGGTGGCATGTCGACTGATACCTGTATTGTGAGGTGCTCAAAGTGTGACGGATCGTTCTTCTGAACTAACCAATCGGGTTCTGGGTTGACGACTTACTTCTTACTTCGAAAGATATAAGTCGCTAGGTAAGGGTCGATATGTCACGCAAATGTATTCTGAACAAGTAGTCACCAGTAATAGGGTTCTATTACTATCTTGAGTTGAGCACAAGGCTCCTATCTATCTGGGCGCATTGCCCTGTCTATATAGTCCCTTGTGCCGGCTGGACCCCAAGGACCCCGAAGGACCCTTAGGACCTCCCAGGACCCTCAGGACCCTTTGAGAAGGGTCCTCGGGTCCTGCACGTGACCTAGGGTCTCCCCACAGGCCTCGCCTGTTGAGCCTATGGTCCACTGGTAACACGTGAGTCGTGACAAATAATTACTTTTTATTAATTATAGTTTATTAATTATATCGAAATAGAATTTCGTATTACGTTTTAACTTTCATCACAAACTCAGATTTTGGACTTTTGGGGGAAAAAATATTAAAAATTATTAAAGGTTTACGATATTGAAGTAGGTCCTCTATTTTACCTTAGTAAACTTCTCCTCCGCCAAAGCATGCAAAACAGGGTATAACTGCGCTGACATACAGCTGTTTTCACGCAAATTAAGACTGGCGCAAGCACGGCGAAGAGTTCTTCGTCAATCAATCGCCAGGCCTGTAGAGTTATTTTCTATTGCGGGGTCAAGATTGGGGTAAGATGTGGGGCACCATTTTTTGTGCGGGGAACCTTGTGTAGTAGTCGTCAGCGGAATCTTACTTCCATACTTCTCCAAAGACCTTCGCCCTGTGCTAACCAAGTTCAATAATCACTTGTGCTGATTTTCCGTTTCAAATGTGGATCACATAAGACAAGGTTCTTTGTGGTGAGACTTGGGGAAACGTGGAGAAAGATGAGTAGCTGCGATACAAAGGAGAGGATGCCTCTTCTCGTGGACTTGGAAGGCTAAAAACTGGAATTGTACTTTATTTCCCCGAAAGGTCTGGATTTGAGGCTTATCATCTACCAAAATGGCCCTCGGTGCTAGAGCAAACAGTTACAACTTTGCTGTGACCTTCTTCGCTGCGCTCGGCTCTTTCACATATGGCTACAACTCCGCAATCATGGGCTCGGTCATCGGGCTGCCATCATTTTTTCCATACTTTGGAATCGTCGAGTCAAGTTCCAAGGGATCATCCATCACGGGAGCAATCAACGGCGTCTACTATGGAGGAGGAGCTATTGGCTGTTGGACTATTGCATATTTGGCTGATTACTTTGGTCGAAGGCGGTGCATCCAGATTATCTGCGTTGGATGCATCATCTCAGCAGCTCTGCAAGCTGGCTCCGTACACATTGCCATGTTATTAGTGGCTAGACTTTTGAATGGGTTTTGTATTGGATTGATCAATTCGATTGTTCCAACGTATCAGTCTGAGATTGCTCCGGCTGCACAGCGGGGTCGTTTGGTTGGGTCTCATGGGTTCATTATTTGCATCGGATATGTAAGGACTTTCTTCTATTGTTTAGCAAGCGTGCTGATTGTTCCAGGCAATGGCAGGTTGGGCTGGATATGGAAGCTACTTCGAGACAAACGCTGCCATCCAATGGCGACTCGTTCTCGCCCTCCAAGCTGTTGCGCCGATATTGTTGTTGATTGGGAGTCCCTGGCTTCCAGAATCTCCACGATGGCTTATCAGCAGAGGCCGTGATGCAGAAGGTTTGCTGAACATTATGCCTACTAGTGTTTAACTAACCTCTGTCAGGTCTTAGGATTCTTGAAAGACTTCATGCGCGTCCTGATGATCCATACCACATCACGGCTCGAGAAGAATTCATGCAGATCCATAAACAGGTGGAATTGGAAAGGACCGAAAAAGTCCGGAATCTTATCCAATTACTCATTCACCCAAAATACAGGAGACGCATGCTATACGGCTTCTTCTTCCAATGTCTTGCCCAGACAACTGGCGTTCTTGTCATAAATAATTACCAGGTGAGTAGACATGAATGAGAAGAGTGCACTATGCTGATTCTATCAAGGTCCTTCTATACACTAACCTTGGACTTCATGGAGCTGCGCCTCTTCTCCTTTATGCATGCTTCAATACCTGGGCCTCTTTCTGCAATTGGGTCAACTCCATGATCTTAGATCGCTTTGGAAGGATTAGAATTATGGCCATAGGAGTGGTAGGCGCCCCTCGGTTCAGTTTATGATGACTTATGCTAATACTCTATCTAGATCGGATGTGCAGTTTGCGTTACAATCGAGGCAGTCATGGTAGCTAAATATGCTAACGGTGGAAGTAAAGCTGGTAATGCCATTGGTGTCTTGTTTATCTACCTCTTCGTAACCTTTTACGGAGGATGCGTAGACGTCTCGATGTATGTCTATTGCGCGGAGATCTTCCCAACTCTTGTCCGCGCACAAGGAGTTGGGTTCTCTATTAGTGGTCTTTTCATCTCTGCCTTGCGTAAGTTTCAAACTTTTAACTTCATAGGACATCAAAACTAACATAAGAACATCAGTCTTCACTGAGGTAGCTCCTACGGCATTCAACAATATCGGGTGGAAGTACTACCTTGTCTTCATCTTTCTGCCCCTCTTCGCTGTTGGATTTTTGATAAAGTATTTCCCTGAAACAAAAGGGCTCACCTTGGAAGAGGTGGGAGCGAAGTTTGGAGACGAAGTCGCATTGGATTTGACACATTTGACTGAGAAGGAGCGAGAGGATCTGGATAGGAAATTGGCAGACATTACGACCCTAGCCGATGACAAGGCCCCGGTTGTTGTGCATCAGGAAGGGTGATTTTGAATTGATATTTGGACAAAATGAGGCGATGTAGACTTTAAGAATCAGGTTATTTATACTCTGCCAAGTGCACTATCTACACAAATGAAACTTCTCCACCTCACTACTTACAGACTTGGGACTGGGTAACCCGGGTACTACTCAGGGGGGGTGCTAGGCGGTTACCCTACCCAGTGAATTTGGCCGGGCGGTTACCCGTAAAATATAAGGTTATTCGGTTTTATCCGGGTATTCGTGCACGTGACGCGGAAAAACGTTTATAAGCGTCGAGGGCTAATGAAATCGCTAGGTTTAAAATTAGTAATTAAATTTATATATAAAATATTTTTTATATAAAATATTTTTTATTTTATAAAAATAAAAATAGAAAATTACTAAAAATAAATATATTAATAGTATAAAATTAAAGGGAAAAATTATCGAATACCCGGGGGTATATCCGGTGCCCGCTATACTTATACCCTACCCACTAGAGGTCTACTTAGGTAGTACCCAGCGCCTTTATACCCGGGTTTACTCGGGTAGACCCGTATTTTTGCCCAAGTCTGCTCACTTATTGCTTTCAATCCAGACTGCGAACCCGATTTCTTTTTGTAAACTTAAAAAGTATCTTCCCATCACAATACATACACAATACATACCTCTCACTCGTCACTTCGAGCGATCAGAATTATTTTATTTTCAATCAAAAGGTCTTGCGGGTCTTTATTCTCAGTCCTGATCGGTGGTCATGGGCCGAGCTACAACAGACTCCTTTCTTTCGAAGTTCTCCGAAGATAGAGGATAAATGACAGGCTTTGATTGACCGAATCAACTACTGACGCGGATTGGGATTCTTGCCACAGAAAGTTGCCGATGTGTTTGATTAATAATTCTAGAAAACTTCCTCGCCCACTGTCACTAGAAAACAAAAATACCAAGGTTCGAAAGAAGTTCAGCGCGCTCGGGGCTAGGAGTGTGTCCAAAACACGCTAAAATGAAGCCTGGGAGACTAAAGTTAGTGTCCCCAGCCTCTTCTAAAAGCTATCTAGGTAGGTAAGATTACCTTCCCTCACATTTTACGACCTCGCACTCACCTCAAGAGTGTCTTCACATCCATGAGCTCATGTAGTAAGTTCATGAGCTTCAATTTTGACAATGTCTCTCGTTTTCATTGGCCTTTCTGGGCCCTCCTCGTGTGGCAAAACCACGCTGGCCTATCTCCTCAAACACATCTTCCCAAACACTCTATTCGTCCTCCATGCCGACGATTTCTGTAAAGAATTCGAGGATGTCCCAACCGTGAACGGTTACCTAGACTGTGATGGACCTGATGCAATTGATTACGAGCGGATGGCTCAAGTGTTGGATCACATGAAGCTTCACGGCGGTGTCCCGCCATTAGACTTCAAGAGTTGGCAGGAGGAAGTATTCCCTGGCCAGGAAGAGAAAGCTTTGAGCACAGTTCCCAGCACATTGGTCGCACAGTTGAGAGAGCATGTCCAGAGGTCTGGTGTACACGATCAGGCGACACCTCTAATAATCGTGGATGGATTTTTGCTGTATCAGAACCCTATCATTAGAGCAAGGCTTCGTTTGAAACTCTTCTTCCGATTAACTCATGAGGTGGCAAAGGAAAGGAGGCTTTTAGGCAGGGCTATGGAATCGAGGCGAAGTCAGATGAGTTCTGGAAAACCGAGGATTATTTTGAGAAGATGGTTTGGAGAAGCTATTGTGAGCAGCATAGATTCATGGTTCAAGATGGGAACGTGGAAGGGGATACTAACGAGGAGGTGTGTAAAGAAGTGGGAATATTTGTGAAGCCAGGCTTGGATCGGCCAGTAGACCAATGCTTGACTTGGACGGTGGAACAGATCATTCAAAGTCTTGGAAATTGAGTTTCGTGTCAAGGCATGTCTATCTCTACAAGCATTTCTATCTCTACAGGCATTCTATCAAGATCCACAGCAGTTTTCCTGCCTTCTTCTCTTCCTTGTCCTTCTTACCTTTCTTTCCTTGAATTACCCTTTGGTCTGGCGACATCCCCACTTCTTCATCCACATCGTTCTCATCATCAGAGCTATCTCTTCGCTTCCCATGCTTTCGATCTTTCCTTCTCTCCTTTCTCTCATCTTTCTTGTGTCTTTTTTCATCTTTCTTCATAGATTTCTCCCTCTCCTTCAGAATCTTGTTCTGATTCTTCTTAGACTGTGCCGCAATCTGCTTCGCGCTCAACCTCGCCAACATCGTCGTCTGCTCTGCTGGTGGAGGAACATTCAGATCAAGGACTGCATTGTACGGCTGCAGCTCCCACAATACCCGCTCTACCGTAGTCATTCTCATCGCTTCCATTGTCAATGGAGCCAAAATCGGCCGATCATACGGGATCCGCAACACGGCCCTCATGGCCTCGGTCGATGCGAGACTTACTTTCATTCCCCTCGGCTTGAACATTCTATCATTCACTTCTCGCATATACATCTCTGTTCGGCCCTTGCTCACAGCGGCTGTCCCTAGTTGCGCACTTGTCTGAATCACCTGCCCCGCTATCATTGCCCAGTGGTGCGGTACCATTCCTATAATTCCGCCTGCAAGATTCAAGACTTGCAGCGGTGGGTTGGCTGTCGAAACGATATTCAGATTGTCGACGAAAGCTAGGAAGTCGGTCATTGTGATGTTGTGGTCTTGGAGCATAGGAGCCCAAGCTCGAAGGAAAGATTGGCCAAGTCCTGGAGCAGTCTGGGGTATTGCAATTGGGGATTGCAGTCTTCTCACGTGAGATGGAATGCTGGCGGTGTGCTTGGTGAATTCCAACGCTTCCGAGAGTAGATCTTCGTCTGATGGCGAATGACTCGAAGACGGCGATTGGTAGGATGGTGATGATGGTCGCGATAATTTCGTGAGGCGCTGTGGAGGCTGCAACACCTGCGGCGGCGACGTCTGCAGCATGGAGCCCTGTTTGTTTGAGATATTGACTCGCGTGCAGAATGGATTTGATTCCAGAGTTTGAAAAGCATTTTGTCCACCAAGAGATTCATGATAGTCGTCTCGCTGCTGGGGGTAATGGTGAGTCGATGGAACATGATAATTTCCTGGGAGCGTCGCGACATCGTATTGCCACTGAGATTGTCCGTATCGAGATGATGTTTCATGGAAATTGCGATTCGCAGTCTTGTCTTCGGGATATGGTGGAGGAGGCTCGTTGTATTGGCCCATTCTGAGCAGTTTCTGCGGTTCGATTTCCGACCGAGAATATGGCTGGTATGCGGATAGTTGATTGGCCTGAGCTGAACTTCCTTGGTAAGTCTTGTGCGAACACATGTTGAAGAGAATAGCTGATTGACTGAGGAAAACAATTAGCAAGAAGGGTTTGGTTACTGTTCTACATAGTTAGAGAGATTCGACTTCATATACTTTTGCTTCCAACACACTCGCAATTATCCTACCCAAAATGGAAATCATCTTTCTGGGCACCCCGAGTTGGTAGATCTTCGCTGCGACCGAAAGTCAAGGTCGAGGCGTCCGTCATTGGTTGTCTTTTTGTAGGTTCCATATTTATCGGCGCTGTCTGACATCGAAAACAAGCTTCTTCAGCTCGCAAATTTCAGCACGTTTTGGGAATAGGGGACGGACTAATAGATGCGAAGCTCACGTACATCAAGTCACGCCAGTGATCAACCTCGAAGTTGCAGCTGCCGTGCTCAAACTGCGTCACAGAAGTGGTGCTCGCAATTTTCTGCATGCTTTGGGAAAGATGGCACGCATAGGAGTGGGAAAATCGGGAGGTAAGTTACCCAGTTGCACAGCCCGAGCTGAAGACTAAAGGCTGCAGGCTGTCGCACGTGTCGGCGGAGGCGCATCAAGTGTGATGAACGACGACCTGCTTGCGAGAGATGTGAGAAGGCAAAGCGAGAGTGCGAGGGCTATATTCGAGAGCATAGATTCGTGGATGAAAATGCTCGGACAGAGAGGCATGTTAAAAAGAAATCGCCGACCCCAGCCGTCGATGATCAACCAGAGTCCAAGCTCCCTCGAGAACTTGTTCATTCTTCCCAGAAGAGCCCAACACCCCCGGGCTCGACTTTAGGGCTTCGCGCTTTCGAGGATAACATTTATGTCTCCTTTCTAGTCTCAAACCTCTTCCACGGCACCCCACTCATGTCTCTTTGGATGCGTCATCACGCCGAGGATCACTCTTCATCTTCTGGGCCGGTGTGTGTTCGAGCACTTGGCACATTGTTCTTCGGACGGGCTCATTGCCAACAGGATATTACTACTATGGGTTATGATCTCTATGGCCAAGCACTCATTAGCCTGAATACCGACATCCAGGACGCCGAGACAGCATGGTCTTTGTCCGTAGTGAAAAGTGCGATGGTACTGGAGCTTTACGAAGTAATTGTCTCCTAGACTCTTGTTTACTCAAGATATTCCTAATATATTCACAGATGATAGCGTTTAATCCTGCATCTGGCTGGCTCAAGCACGCGGGCGGGGTTGGTCGACTGATCGAGCTTCGGGGTCCTTGGAGGCATCAACCCCCTGAAGCAAGACGCCTTTTCGAGGCTACCAGACAGTTAATAGCTCTAGAGTCGCTAGCCAAGCGAAAACGCTGCTTCCTTGAAAGCTCTGAATGGAAGACTATACCTTGGGCTCTGGAACCCGATTCCAAGTTGAACATATATTACTTGCACGACATTCTGTGCGACATTCCGGGGTTGATGGAGGATGCAAACATGCTCCAGTCTTCAGAGCTGAGTCCAGAAGACTTCACGACGCACCACACGGTACTTTCGGAGAACATATTCTCGTGCCTGAAGACACTGTATGAGTGGCGTGTATCTTGGCAGCGTCAAAATCCAGATTCATGCTGGGAAGTTTTATCAACCGAACTCTCCAGATCAGCAGGAACTCAAGCTCTGTTTCCAATTGTCTTTCAATTCACCTCCTTGCCCGCAGCTACCGACATCGCTCTCTATAATGCCGTGCTACTCCTCTTGCTGAGACTCGGATTTCAGGTCATTGGACCACAATTTGACTTCTCCCTGGCCATCTCTTCTCCACAAGATATCAACTATGGCCCCCTCATCCCACCTGGACTCGCTCCTGATGCTCGATCCGTTGCAATTGAGATCTGTAAGAGCGTGGATTATCACCTCGTCGACGACCGACGAGGGGCTGGAGCGTTCTTCTTGCTTTTCCCGTTAAGGGTCGCATGGCAAGCTCTCCATCCCGCCAGTCCAGAGGCAGTTTGGCTCAAGAGTATTATGAGTATCATTGCAGACAGTACTGGCTTTGAAATTAGTAGGGGATTGACTAGAAATGACGTTATTCAGGCTACAGATTGATTCTACCCAATGGCGCAGGAATCTCCAATCAACAAATGGTATGTATGTTCGCAGTCGCAGGATACTGCGTGCACGAGCCTACCGAGAGGACTCGGAACGCATCATTCGCTACAAACAGCGATACCTATTCTACTCGCATAGCTCGAGCACTCAGGAGCAAACTTCAGGTGTGGAAGATGAGACGCAATTCTATAGCAACTATTGCTATGGCCAACACGCTCCAGAAACAGGCATGCGTTTGTAGGCTGTCGGCCATGTATCTCTCACGAACAGTCCTGCTTTCGAGAAAGAGATTAGTTTTGCAGTTCATGTAAGCATCACTGGAAGCAGCATGTGTGGCATCTGATGCACGAAGGTGATATCAGAATCAATAAACAAATTGAGTGGGAATATCGAAGCTGGAGGCTGGAACAAGATCGTTGGAGCAACGTATAACTCAAATCTGGTTCAAAAATTATATCTGAGAAGAACCAATGATAATTCGAACGCTATTTCAGGGTTTGGCTCTTCCTGAGAATAAAGCAATGTCTTCTAGCGCAGCTGAAATTGACAACCTCTAACGGCCTCAGTACAGCATAACACAACTGCATATATACACACTTTCGAAATGACCTAAAGCTACCGGCAGGTAGAGAATGATTTAATAACACGCAACAAACGATTTTACGACGCCTTTTTCATGTAGCTTGCATCCATATACCACCACCAGATCGAAGCATTTGCAGATAGCTCCTCGTCCAGTCCCTCGCATATCCCTAATCGACCTATCCAACTCAACATGCGAGAGAATTACGGGAGTAGTTTTCATTTTGCGCAAAATGCTACTATATAGCAGCCGGATATTTCTATATAGCTAGCATCTTGCCGTAGCTGTTCTATCTCGCACTTGCTGGGCTCCGAACGCTTAATCGAAACTTGTGTACAAAACATTACATAACCCCATGTAACACTAGATTCACCTTGAATGAAAAAGGCTTGACCGAATGGAGAATTAAAAAAAAAATGCGCCGTATTCTTTCATCTGTACTCACCGGCGACCGAGAGATTCGCGGGAGCCAAGGGGGTTTCGTAGAATTACGAAGAAAACTAGACTTTAGTATTTATTTGGAGAATACCCACAGAGCTGCAGACAGCACGATGCAAGCGCCTATCCAATATTCAAATACTTGAACGCTGATGGCCAAAATGGAGTTTGTCCCAAGGCGGTCTTTCGGCGATGGAGTTAAAGCTAGGGTTCTCGCCAATTCTTTTGGCCTCGCTTCAATTTGGATCCGCGCGAAAGCTCCAAGCTCCATCCCAACATCTGTCCACAATGCGACTTGCCTGTTCCTCTTTCACCCTTCTTGAAATCCGGTGACAATGGCAGGGCCTTCCCCTTCTCCTCACAAACCACGGCGGAAGGTCAAGAAGTCCAGCAATGGCAGTGAGGTTTCTTCAGCGCCAGCTTCTGGACGATCGAGCACCAGTCGTCCAGCATATCCTCTCGCAGCTTTCCTCTGGCCAGCACGGAGCTCAGTGTCACAATGGGAGATTCTGCCATTGATATTGATGGCAGTAGGCCTGTTCAGATGGGCGGCTGGTCTTTGGGGTTATTCAGGTGGGTGGACTCGAAAAACACTGTTCTGATCTAACGGTTATCCAGGATTCCAGGACCCTCCTATGCACGGTGACTACGAAGCACAGAGACATTGGATGGAGATCACGACGCAGCTACCTGTATCTCAATGGTACTTCCACGACCTCGAATGGTGGGGACTCGACTATCCTCCCCTGACCGCATACCATAGCTGGCTCTTGGGAAAGATTGGTGCAATGATTGACCCATCATGGTTCGCTCTACAAACATCGCGCGGACTCGACGATCCCATATTAAAGGTCTTTATGAGGGCAACCGTCATCGTTTCCGAATACCTCATCTACATTCCCGCGGCGGTAATCTTCGTGCGACGCCTCACCAGACTTCAGGGCATCAATTCCTGGAATGCCTCAATTGCGCTCACAGCAATTTTGATGCAGCCCGGCACGATCCTGATCGATCACGTACACTTTCAATACAATACGGTGATGCTCGGGTTGGTTCTGGCCAGCATGTCGAGCATCCTGGCTGGGAGATACATGTGGAGTTGCGTCTTCTTCGTCCTGGCATTGGGGTTCAAGCAAATGGCGTTATACTATGCGCCAGCTGTGTTCGCATATCTCCTGGGAGTCTGCGTCTTTCCTCGCATCAATCTGCCACGATTTTTGGGCATCGCCGTTGTCACTCTGGCCTCGTTCGCGGTACTCCTCTTACCTCTTCTGCTTGGATCCTTGATCAACGCCTATCGAGGAATTGATGCACGACCCGAGACATTTGGACGCCATGCGCCTCTGCCAATTTTCACAGAGTATTCATATTTGGTCAACTATCAAGCATGGTACTTTCCGATCATACAACAGATAGCGCAGATGATCCACCGCGTATTTCCATTCGCGAGAGGCCTTTTCGAGGACAAGGTTGCCAATTTCTGGTGTGCTCTCAATGTCGTCATAAAACTTCGCAAATACCCCTCCGAACTCCTACAAAAAGCCTCCTTGCTTGCTACGCTTGCCGCTATTACACCAGCATGCTTCGTCATATTCTTGAGACCTCGAAAAGAACTCCTACCCTGGACACTTGCTACAACTGCATGGGGCTTCTTTCTATTCAGTTTCCAGGTTCATGAGAAGAGTGTCCTGTTACCTCTAATGCCCATGACGGTTCTATTGGCAAGCAATCATGGATTGAGCAAGAATGTTCGTGCTTGGATTGGATTCGCAAACCTCCTTGGAGTCTGGACCATGTTCCCTCTACTTCAACGTGTTGATTTGCGCATACCATATTACGTTCTCACGCTTCTGTGGGCATATCTTCTTGGCCTGCCTCCGACATCTTTCGCCATTTACAAACAAGATAGTCAACCCACCTGGTCAGGATTCGCAACAACATCGCTACACTCAATATTTTATGCCATGATGGTTGCCTGGCACTTTATGGAAGCGTTCTTGGCCCCACCTCAAGACAAACCGGACTTGTGGGTAGTTGCCAATGTTGGAATTGGAGCTGTCGGGTTTGGTATATGCTATTTGTGGTGTTTGTGGAATTTAGTGATAGAGAGTGGGATTGTGAACACCTCCAAGCTAGAGAAGAAGAGAGCAAAGTCTCAATAACTGTCTATAGGCCGCTTTATACCCACAATCAGATGTTCACTCTCCTTGCGTCCTCGCTCCAATCGAGTCATACCGCGCGTTCCTGAGATCGCCGGCATGTGTTGGCAGTGCCCCAGCCCTGCTCCAGCCCTAGCGTCGAGCTGGACGACCCAGAGATATTTTCATCCTCACATTGGCTTGGCGGCGGTTGCGTGTGATTTCGACCAGGATGCTGCAGGACTGTGTAAGGCTGTCAGCTACCAAATTACCATGCCCACCGACTGGACTCGCTTAGAACGCGGCTGCATCCAAAGGTTATCACTCTCCGGATCTTTTGCATAGAACTGCTCAGTTCCATCAATCAACCCTCATCGCCCCCACCCCAAGCCATGGTTGCCCCATGCTCTGTCTATGCAGTCTTCGGTGATACTGGGAGTGTGAAGAGGCTAAAATCATACAGGCAAGTATTATCAGATACCGTTCTTCCCAGCACTTCTGGCTCTTCAGTACCTCGCTCACTTACACGAGTCGTTTGATATGAATGGTCTGTCTGAAAATACTAGTTCAGTATGATGCAGTACATTACAGCACTTCCCATGAGCAGCCGAAATCCTTCAAAATATTCAAACTAACTCAGATCCAACTCAAATCTGATTGCGCCTTCACAGTCCGCAGCAGCAGCAGATGCGCAAACTAAGCTAAGCTTACTCCTCAAGCCACCACGTCTCTCATTTGCTGTTGATCCATTCTCGAGCTCAGCCTTCCCGCCACCGTGATACTGCACTGTTTCTTCTAGATCACCGTACGGAGATTTTCCAATCGCAGGCCCTCGACTGTGCCGTACGGCTGGGTAAACCTTGGATCTCTGTCGGAAGTTCCCCTCGGTCTGTCCACGCTGGCAGCTCCAGGCGCATCCTCTCTCCAGCACACCTATTTTCTATCAGCCCACCCCGCATGCAGGTAAATAACTCGGCTGGATAGGCATTCTTTCATCGGGTTCCTTTGTTCATCAGCCATGACAAAGGTCGACTTCTATACCCCAAAACATAATTTAGGATTCACGATATTGCACGGTCGTCACGATGTTGCTCAGTATCGCAGCTCTAGTATCAGTGGCGCTATTTAATACTGCACTTGCTCAAACTGTTTCAAGCACTTCCAGCAGTTCCAGTACTTCAAGCACTTCAAGTACAACATCTGCTCCAGCAACCACCCATACAGTCTCAGTTGGCGCAGTACGTACCTCCTGATATCCCTCTTTTTGAAAACCTCGAGTACTGACGAGCATACTTGTTTAGGATGGTCTTAATTTCAGTCCCCACGAAACATATGCTGATGTGGGAGATATAATTGGTATGAGACACAAGCAGAATTATCAGATCGCGAAAATCGGGGCATGTGAAAGCTAACCCGACTTTTAGAGTATCGATTTTATCCTCAGAATCATTCAGTAGCCAGAGCAGGATTTGGCAATCAGCCATGTATTCCCTACGAAGATACAGGAATAGGTTTAGTAGGGTTCTGGAGTGGGTTCCAGCCAGTCGCTCTTGTGCTCAGCAATGTGAGGATTGTTTCTGCTAGCGTTTGTCACCAAGCTAACGGGCTCACTTGTAGCCTCCAATCTTTCGAGTGCGCGTCAATGATACAGATCCAATATTCTACTACTGCTCTGCTCCAGGGGCATGTTTTGAAGGCATGATAGGAGTTATCAATCCGGTTTGTCTAGATTTATACACATTCAACGACCCCACTAACTGAAGGCACAGAATGTGACAGCAACCTTCGCGCAACAATTTAACTATACACAGAATGCAACATTATCATTCAGTCCATTAGAGTATTTCCCCAAAGAAGTCGCCTTTTCTCGAACAACCACGGCTACAGGAGCGACTTCGACTCCCACTTCGACTCCAACGACGACAGCCACAACGCCTCCAGTTGCCTCCTCCCATTCCTCACTCGGTGGTGGACCTATCGCTGGGATCGCAATCGGGGGTTTCGCAGTCGCTGCCTTAGCAGCAGCACTCATCTATATGTGCGGACGGCATAAAACCGTCAATGAGATACTGCGCCAGAACAACACCACACCTTCTAACCACAATTCCTACCAACCTACCTCTGCTGGCCTGCCAGAAGCCCACTACGCCAGCATGCAGAAGACTCCCATGACAGAGGCTGTACCGTTCGGTAATGGATACGGCGCACAGGGAGCAGAAACAGAAAGCTACAGGAGCATGAGTCCGCCGCTAGATGAGCGAACAGCAATGATGGGTAGGCAGCCAATGCACTTCCAACAAGGACAAGGAAGCCCTGGATTAGGCGTAGGAATGCT
Organism: Mollisiaceae sp. DMI_Dod_QoI; assembly: GCA_009613015.1. Classification (NCBI taxonomy): domain Eukaryota; kingdom Fungi; phylum Ascomycota; class Leotiomycetes; order Helotiales; family Mollisiaceae; species Mollisiaceae sp. DMI_Dod_QoI. The sequence goes on from VXCB01000075.1 coordinate 15,052, forward strand.
GAGTCCTGGGTCGCCTGGATACCCAAGCCCAACATATTACGATAGTCAGACGCATGAGATGGTTGCGCATGCGAATGTGCATTCACAGACTGGATTCAGGTTAGTGGTCTCCAATCTCCACTGAATTGGATTTAGTGCCCAAGCCAACACTTTGGTTGGTTGTCACTCGGCTGAGAATGCACTATTCTGGTTGCCTTTGAAATCCTCTTTTATCTCGAAGGGAGAAATCTTTTATTTCAATTGTGCTAATTTTTGTTCCCAACAGACCATACAAACCTGAGCCCGGGCCTCAAGTCCACGAACTACCAGTCCCTTCACGAAATCCAAGCGACGCCGCACAGCCCATCACCTCCGCAACCGAATCGAGACCATTTTCCTATACAGATAGTGAGAGTGGATTTCAGAGTGATCGAAGATAAAATATCACTAACGGGAAGGGAAAGAGAGCGCGGGGGCATTGATTCGCTTTCCTTCCCGAGCCCCGTTCTGAAGAGGGGGTGAGGAGGAGCAGTGAGGGTAGATGAAAGCATGCGTGACATGACGTGTGCTTACTCCTTCGGGCGAAGGAGGGTTGTGCTCACCTGATTATTTATGCGATGACTTCGTGAAGGAGTTGTGCGAATGCAATCAGAGAGGACTTTCTTGTTTACAGTTTTATATTTTGGGAATGCAGAAAGAAGCGTGGCGTTCAGGTGTTCGTGATGCAATCGGACAATCATGTTCCGATCGAGAACTGTGTCGGGTTGGTTTATTGTCGCTTTTTTGAAGACTTCTTTGGGGAAGATATACCAAGCTTCAGTGGGTGGCACGTTCAACGTGTATGTATTTAATACTATTCTTTCAAACATCACTTCGAGAACTAGATAGCTGTTCTCGTTTACTCTTTTCTCGCATTCGTAGCTCCACTTGCGCCAGCACTTGAATAACATGGTAGGATAATAAGTGCACAGATGTGAGACGAGCGCTCGTCTATGTCTTTCGTTGGAACACATTTTCCCCGTTTGATTTGATGCTCAGTGGTCAGAATCATCATCCCCATCTTTCTTTTGGTACTCCTCTCCTCTTTACACCTGAGACGTGGCTTTGGAACACTCAAGGGCCTCATCGGATTCCCATCCAATCTCCCTTTCCTCTCATCTCCAACATGCACATTGATGCTCACACTCCCTATTTTCATTTGACGAGGCAAGCGAAGGGGTTGATAAGGTTTCAGGTTGTTTTTGGGCTGTCATACTCGGACTTGTGCACGCGGCTTGGATTCGGATTGGCGTGGCGTTGAAGGCTGAGCAGTCCTCATAGGGCTGAGTGGAGACATGATGGCGGCCGCACCATCACAATGCTTATGGCGTCTATCGTTCGCCAATATGATAAGGCTGTAAAGCTGTGGAGTCATGTTGTGTTATATTTTGATTTGGGCTGGTAGCGTCGTAAAGATCAGATGGCTGGTCGCCATTTAGAACATGCTGCTGATATGAGTAAGATGTTCTAGAAAATTACTGTACTTAGATATCACACCGATCGTGAAAACGGCGAATCCTTAAACAATTATTAGAAGAATGAAGAGAAAATGTTCGCTGGCACGAATTCTTAAGATCTTGTTGTTCATCTGAAAACATTTCGCTCCATCTTCATAATTCTGAAGTGAGACATCCCTTCCATTGGCTTTCTCTATGGCTCCCTTCTTCGTAATCCAATATCAGCAGGTATTATTAAGTAGAGTATAGTACATTCAAATGCCCCTCATCTTTATGTCCATATCCCCATCCTTCCTTCCCATCATCATGTTAACCTAAAATCTTGAATCCACGAGAACATTTAAGCAGCAGCACCAGCAACCATAAACAATCTTTCCCGCTTCATCGCAAAACTTAATACAACAGTCAACGCTCCCGCAGTGATGACTAAAATATAAGTCTTACTCATCGCGCTCACAATTGCTTCCAGAACCTCCAACTTTACCGAATCACTCAAACTTGCGACGAACGTGCTTCCAGCACCAGCGATTGCAGCTTGGATATCTGCCAACGGGACATTAGGTAGAATGGCCTGGATGGAGGTCTGGGATTTGTTCAAGAAGACGGAGTTCGCGATAGCGAGCGCGATGGTCACACCCGAAACCTGGGCACAAGTGATGAATCCCACAGCTGAGGCGATCATATCCGGCTCAACGACAGCTTGAGCAACAGAGAAGGAAGCTTGAGCAAACAGACCCGTACCGAGACCAAGAAAGACCGTGTAGCCGTAAATCGTCGAGACGCTGCTAGATACATCGACGGTATACATGAGAGCTCCTCCAATGACTACGAAAATTCCTCCGGCAGTGTACCAAGGCATGTAGTATCCATATGCTGAGAGGATAGCTCCGTTTCCGATGACGGCAAAGATCATGAGGAAGATTAGTGGCAAGAGGCGAACTCCTGCTTCAAGAGCAGAGTCATTTCGGGTGAATTGAAAGAAAATGGGAACCATATATATCGGAACGAAGACTGCGGTGCCGCCTGCTGCAGTCATAGCAAAGAGAATCAAGATAGTTCGGGATTTGAAAAATTCGATGGGGAAGATACGCCGACTTTCGGTGGTAAAGATGCACCATACTTGTTGGATGCCGAGAAGGATGAAGAGAACTCCAGAGCAGCAGAAAAGCCCAATAATCTTCCCGCTGTTCCAGGGATAGGTTACTCCGCCGAAAGACATAGCCATGACACCTGAGATAAAAGCACCAATAGTAAGAAGGCCTCCAAGGTAGTCCATCTCGCGGGCACGATCCATGAACGAGACTCCAGGACGAGGATCGTTTCTAGGGAGCATGAAGAGATAGACTGGTGCGCAAGCAGCGCCGATGCAAAGGTTAATATAAAAAGACCACCTCCACCCGGCAGAACTGTCTGTGAATGCTCCACCAATGATGGGACCAAGAACAGTTCCCAGTCCCCAGGTAAGACCTGTCCCTCCAACGTACATTGGACGCTCATGCATTGTGGTCGTAGCTGCTAGAAGTGTCATGACTCCAACGTACATTCCCGATCCTCCAACGCCACAGATGGCTCTTCCTACGATCAAGGCATTGATCGTTGGTGCAGCACCACAAACGGCTGAGCCGACCTCGAAGAGAGTCACGCAAAGGATATACGTCCACTTAGATTCAAATTGACCAAAGACTTTTCCCCATACCAAGTTCGTTGCAGCAGCTCCGATCAAGAAGGCAACGGAGAGCCATGAGAGCTTGCTAACAGCATCAAAATGAGTGACGATTGTTGGCTGAACATCTGCGACGATGGTATTGTCGAGTGCGAAGAGGAAGGTCGAACTGAGGATAGCGAAGACTACCAGTGCCCATTTCCACTCGCCGATATCTCTTGGTGGGACTTCTTCCGTTATTTCGACCTGTTCTGCTTTCTCGGCGTCAATCTCGTCTAGTCCCGTGATCGATGTGTTTTCTGAGACAGTATTCTCGTCCTTTGTTGGAGCTGCGAGGAAGTCCTTCTTTGAGTCTGCTGAAGCGATACCCTCCTCTTTCTCTGCGGCCGTGACTGGTATCTCGTTGTTTGCTGTCATTTTCGATGCTGAAGTTGTTCGCAGCACGTGACCTTAGTGGGTTTGAGAAGTCCTATAAATGTTCCAATGCAAGACAGGTATTTTCACGTTGAAAAAGTCTGCAGAGGTCCAAGAAGGAATGTGCGGGATGGAGAAGAAACTAAGTTGATCCAATCAAGGGTACCGTACCTGAGTCGTGTTCAGGTATCGGCCGAGCGCCACAAAGGATAAGAGAATAGTCCAGACCTGCTTACAAACTTCACCCTTCAAGTCTCCTCAAAAGGGATCCCAATGGATGCTATATAGAAGTCTGGGGACTGCCAGAAAGTAGGTGCCGTGCGGCTAGTGTACAATGCTTGCACACGGGTTGGAATGAGGCGGGCTCAAACTTCATCCTCAGCTGGACCACATGCGGTCTGGTTCGGCGTTAATTGGTATGCTGTCGTTCTCCCAGACTCCCTACATGAAGAAGAGTCACTGCCATTGCAGATCCTATATTGTCCTGCCGTTGCCGTTGGGCTTTTTGAAGACGCGAGGCCCGATAAATCCGTCATGTCCAGATCATCCTTATCATTTTTCTCAGCTCGGTCCAACAACCAAGCAATAACGAAAGAATCTTGCAGGGCTGCAGGGGTCGGACTATGATTCGGACATTTGAAAAGCATCCTCAATCCCTGAAGGGCTGGTTTTTGAGGCTACCAGTATCCCCATGACAGCCTATCGAGAAATCATTCCTGTTCCAATAGTGGAGACGGGAGACCCAAGAAGCAAAAGGTTTATAGTGCTGATAGTGCTGACAGTGGTCTTGGGGCTTTCAGCCTCCATGTTCATTGGCGAGTTCCCAGACCAGATCTAAGAAACTTGTCCCATTTCTGGATCAAGGGCAGATTGATTGATAATCATGCTCGGGACAACCTGGAGTTGCGACGGAGGGTCTTTTCGCCGCACACGTGGAGAATACTGTAGACGCCCAAAGTTTAATTCCCCAGGCACGGCTGGGGAATTCCCACTTCTTGTCCTCGAACCTATACCCGATGAGATATGCGTATCGGATTTAGAGAGTCGGCTATCGCCGATGAAAATAATTCCTCCGCATGTGAGTCAAAGCCCAAGTGCAGATAATGGATGGTGTTCTCATACATTAACGTCTCAGCCGTGTCGCGATCGCCTTGTGCTTTCACTAGTCCTGGGAATGCCGTAGCATTGGTTCCCGGAACGAGTTTTGGGTTCATTTTGGTATTGCAGCGCTCGCTGACGCATTGGTCGATGTCGATGTGTGTAGACCTGTCAGCTTGCGCTCATCAGCACTACGCCTTTCAACCTTATCTAATGGTTGTTCCGCCGAGACGGGCGAACATGAACAAGGGGGTTGCTATTCGTGCGAATCAGGATAATGTGAGTTGAAAGGAGAATGGATTATGAATCAACAGTTGAAGAGAAGTAAGTCAATATAAGGTTTGGAGAAAGTTGCAGTCGGGGTTGGGGCAGCCCCTCTTCCGTTCGGCAGTGGGTGCCGCAGCCTCGGGATTAATTGGGGCATGTTCATAATCACGTGCATCTACACTTCCATTTCACAACCTACCCAGGTATCTTGGCCTGTGATCCGCCGAGCAGGAAGCTCAAAGTGGGTGATGGCACGAAGGGCGAGTTACTGCATTTAACAACGAGATATCCAAAGTGACCTGAAGCGGTGAGAGCCTTGTAATTTGTGGTTCCATACTAGACTTCACGTTCGCGTCTTTCCATTCTAGTTTATCGCTTTATATCATTGATCCTTCCAACCAAGTCCTTAGCCTCCCCTACGATGTCAAAAGAAAGTTTCCTTTGGTCTAGACCTAGATCCAGCCGCTTCACGCTTTCAAAACTGACGAGAATACCGTCCTCCGATAGGATCTGGCAAAAGGCCAGGGTGAGCCTGTCCTCCAAGATATCGTCCTGTCAAGCCTGAAGCCTCCAGCCATTATGTCGACGAAAGGCTTCGGATGAGAGAACTGCTCTCGACTTTAAAGCTTAGTGCAATCTGCTTTTCGAAAGCTTCCAGGGACAGGAAGCTGCCACCACATGTTGCGGCTGAGAAGGTATCCATCGTCGTTGAAAGAGGAGACATGGGCTTCGTGCCCAACATACTGGTAACTGGTAGTGTTGATTCCTCAGTTCCAACGAGTCCCAACTCTTTTGATGGTCTGGGAATTAAGCATATCTGAAAACAAGCTTTCGCCAAGACTCTGGGTCCAAATGGGCTCCCGCCGTGATGCGTGTACTTCGTGTGGCCCGACGGAATTCTGCAATGGCAAAAAACTCCGGATGACGTGATGATGGTGGGAGATGATAATGAGACGAATAAACATCCTTCATTGGTATCATGGAATGAAATAGGTCTCATTTGTTTGGTCGACGATCCTCAGCCTCAAACGTTCTGACCTTCGGCTTTGAAACGAAGCGGAGGGGTCATGACCAAAACAAAAATACTGTAAGCTCCACTGTAAAATGAAATGAAATGAATCATGAGAGTACAGTGACATCTCGAGCTGCGCAAGAATATCCGTAGAATAGAATAAAGTACTTAGGCAATCGCGATCTACTAGGTAGCCTTGGACATTGGTTGTTCGTGGACGCGGTGGGACTTCTAGCAATTCTCAGGGGTAGGTAAGATGAACTCATCAGAGTCACCATCTAAAGAACGCGGAAGAAACTGAGGGGACAAGATCTTGCGATGGCGGTAAGTTGATGCCGCTGCAGTGCGATTGGGGCCTCCTGCAAGCCTAGATATTGTGATCGAGAAATAAAGAAGAGAAAGGAGCAAGCGATACCCAGCTTCATGCCGAGGGAGCGCCAGTCCATATCACGTGAGGCACTAACAGCGGGCATTTCCTTCCGGCCGGAGCCCTAAACTCAATTGCAATAAAGTTCTCACGGCCAACTCTCGCCCTCCCCTCCCCGAAAACTGGATCGGTGGGCTCTTTCGGCGAACTCGCAATCATCCCACACTTATCAAGGTCTCCTTTTCTTACCTTCCTAATCAAGCGATTTTATGGAAATGTACCCAGGTTCATGAACAGATTTATGAAATGACATGCAAGTGCATATCATTTCCAATCGGCCGCACCCCATTCTTCGCGTCTTCTGAAGAGGAACTCGAAGCAGAGGCGGCTGACGATCCAATCTATTCTGCATCCAGCCAAGTATCAAATAGCACTGGTAGGATGATTGGTTGTACAGAGCCGGTTTGAGTGGCGGAGATAGACAACCGCGTCCGTCAACCGTACCGGCTGCTAGGTGTGGTGCAACGGGTGGTTCCTCGGGTGGGATCGTCGTTGAACGACGACATAGTTGCAGCTCTGGGTATCGCGACCCGATAGCGAGCTGTTATCATTACTTGATTGTAAACATTTCCCCGCGGCTGGTCGCCGTTCGATATATTTCATGAGTCTTCCCACTCTTCTTTTGCTGTCGACGTGTCTCCCCCCGTTTGTTCTACAACCTCAGTTTGTCTACATCTGAGGATTCTGAACGCTCGTGACCCCGCATATATCCTTGCCACTGGAATTGATCGCCATGACCGACGTCGAGAAGGTTCGCGACGCATCGTCGGATGACCCTGAGAAGGTCGCAGATTTGACCCGGAATACGACAATTGGAGATGGCGACCTGAAGGAGCCTAGATTCATTCATGCGGATGTGAATGATGGCGATATTGCACTCCAGGCGTTTGCTGGCCACGAGGGCGAAACGATTGTGATAACACCAGAAGCCGAGAGAGCGTTACTGAGGAAAATCGATTGGAACCTGATGCCCGTATGTGTACGAAGTTTTTGTGGAGGTTCTTTGCTGATAGCTCCATTCTCAGATGCTATGCGTTGTATACGGTCTCAACTATCTTGACAAGACGACACTCTCCTATGCTTCGATCATGGGTTTGCAAACAGACATTCATCTAAAAGGGACGAATTACCAATGGCTGGGAAGTATGTTCTATATCGGCTATCTTGCCTGGGAATATCCAACCAATCGACTCCTCCAACGACTTCCCCTCGCCAAATGGTCAGCCTTCAACATCATCATGTGGGGGTTGACACTTTGCTGCATGGGTGCCGTCAAGAACTTCGCTGGCGCAGTCGCAGTCCGTTTCTTCCTTGGTGTTTTTGAAGCAGCAGTAACGCCTGGGTTTGCTCTCTTTACATCACAAGTAGCTAACCCCTTTCTTTTTTTTGGCCCCTTTAATTTTACAATGTTGGGGCTTGTGACCTACATTTTACCTCTCTCGTCTCTTCCACGTCAGAGAAAGCATGGCACTGACTTGGTGCAGTGGTATACACGACAGGAGCAAGGTACCAGAACAGGTATCTGGTTTAGTTTCAATGGCTTCGCTCAGATCTTCGGGGGCCTGGTCGCTTATGGTATTGATATCGGGGTGAAGAAACATGGTGCCGCGATTAAATCATGGCAGATTATATTCCTAGTCATTGGCTTCATCACTGCAGCTGTGGGAGCAATCTTCCTTTATTTCATGCCCGACAACCAGCTCAATGCGAAGTTTCTGAAGCCGAATGAGAGATTGATGGCTATTGAACGAATTAGGAAGAACCAACAGGGCGTGGGAAACAAGGTGTGTATTCGGAGAAATTTTTGCTTTACCCCGCCCAGTTTCATGGTTTCGATCCACAATTGCTGATATTTTGGTAGCATTTTAAGATGTATCAGCTCAAGGAGGCTCTCACGGACCCAATGACATGGGCGTTCGTATTCTTCGCTTTGGTAGCGGATATTCCAAATGGTCAGTCGATCTAGATACCCTCCTTCTCACAGCACTGACTGCTTAGGCGGTATCTCAAATTTCTTCTCCCAACTTATCGTCTCCTTCGGCTACACGGCGGACCAATCTTTACTCTACGGCACGCCTGGCGGAGCCATCGAAGTCATATCTCTCATCGTGTGTGGCTACCTCGGTGACAAACTAGGCAGAAGAGTTTTGGTTGCAACGTCAGGCATGCTGATCGCTATTATGGGTATGCTCCTCATTGTCTGCTTACCGCTCTCGAACTCCAAAGGCCGACTTGCAGGGTATTACCTCACCCAAGCATCGCCAACTGGATTCGTCGCTCTACTCTCCCTGCTCTCAAGTAACGTTGCTGGATACACCAAGAAGACTACGGTCGGTGCGTTGTATCTCATAGCGTATTGCACGGGAAACATCATTGGGCCGCAGACTTTCCAGCCCAAAGACAAGCCGAGATACGTCCCGGCGGAGATCACGATTATTGTTTGTTACGGTGTCTGTGTGGTGGATTTGTTCTACATTCACTGGTATTATGCCAGGGAGAACAAGAAGAATGCGGCTGTGAGAGCACAGCCAGGTTACAGTAAGCTGGACAAGCAGGAATTCTTAGATCTGACGGACAAGGAGAATCCCGAGTTCGTGTACACATTGTAAGACCCGGCATTTGCCTTGAAGAGGGGGTGCTTTTTTCGGTATCGGAAGATAATGGTGAGGAGGGAGCGTGCCGAGCATGACCGAACATGAATGCAAAGCAATGTTTCTACGTTTCTGCTTGTTGAGAAATCCCCGAACGGTGATTTGATTGGTGATACGATAGCCTTCCTTCATCGTGCGTAGGTCATGCATCTCAAGATCTCTGACTATCCAAGATTTGTTTTCTCGCGCACAGTGTGCAGGATACGAGGCACGACTCGGAAACGTTGACTTAATTCATGCTGATCTCCGTTCATCGCTCTCATTCGACGTCGCAAAGAATATACATTGAGCGCTCGGATGGATGTGCGTCTTACTCCAAGATTTCTCTTTGGAGGTAAGGTCAGGGACACAAGGTACAAGACGCACCTGCTGGCAGTTGGAATGCAGAGCGGCAGTCGGAGCCGTCGTATTTGCACAGACCCGTTTGAGGATCAACTTACTCCATACACACAGACCATTGAAGTGATTCAAGTGGGGTAGGTGTTAATGCGTTCAATCGTTCATGGAGATCACGATTCATGTGGGGGAACTATTTATGCTTCCTTTTGTCCCTGCATAACTCAGCCTTGTGCGACCTGCAATCTCTCGGAGTGTGCTACCTCAAGTATACAAGTATTAGGTCCGAGACCTGGTGACTGAGAGTCTGTAGGTTGCTCATGAACTGTGTCGTTGTAGATGTTCCCTTGAGTGGGTGAATGGATGCAGAAGGAGCGTCGTTCCTTAGCGCAGAGTAGAGATCCGCCTCCATGACTCCAACCTCACACTTCGTGAAAGTTCAACACAGCATTCAAACAACCTCTTTGACACAGCGATACAAACCTATGCACGAGTCTCAGTTCAAGTACCGCGGCTTTCCCAGCCATGCTGTTGCACACCTGCCACAGCGCATTTAGCCGCGGCCTCGTGGTGACAATTCCTGCACCCTCGAGCATGCGTTTTCAACGCTCATCAACCACCTCCGTTCCTCATATCTCAGCTTATCGCCGTGCATCACAATTCGTCATCTGCAGTTCGTCGATCATTTCAGAGCAAAAATCATGGGTTCCATGCTAGGAGGCTGTGAAGGCCGTGGGTGAAGGGTGGGTGAAGAGTGGGTGAAAGGCAGACGGGATGCATCATGAACCTCTGACGAACATACAACGTCAATTGCATCGGAGCAAGTCCTAAATTTGGAAGAAAATGAAGCGCATACATCGACCTCACGACACGCTTGGGCGATTCACAGACATCGCGATCTAGCTGTGATTGGGGGTTTGGGGCATCTGGCGGAGAATTTTTGAAGGACCAACGGAAACATAGCCGTATTTGAGTTCTTCTCAAAAACCCTCACCACGGTAGAGGAGGCTCAACTCAACGGCGTGGTCGGGCGTTCCGCCATCACCACCGCGGCTCTCTTCTCCAGGAAATAATGACTCGGCTTGCCGTATTTGCACCAATCATGTCCCTTGAGTTGATGCCAGCTGAATAAAAGGACCAGTCTGTCACTCAATATTGCTTTTCGCTAGAGATTCCCACGAGGCTCTGCTGGCCTGGCCTCTCACTTTCACGACGGATCAGAACCTTGTTCGGACGACAATCTACCTCCCTGGGAAGATGCTCCGTCTCATCTTGCTTGTTTGGGCTCTTTTTGACGAATCGCAGAACTGCCGTCTCGAATTTGCGAGCAGAAAACGAACAGCGAGGCCCCAGAAGGCGTCTTGGAGGAAAGCTGAAAACCATTGAACGAGGGAGCGAGGGCTGTCCCAAGCTGGGACATCACGCAAGAATGCTGGTCCAGGTGGCGCGCAGAGCTTGTTTCATAGGCTCCGACACCCTGGGGGCGAACATCATGCGTTCGCCCACGCCTCGACACCATCTCTGCTGGGAGCTGGGCTGCTGCTGGCTGCTGCTCCAGGCCTGAACGGGCTTGGTGAGAGTGCTGCTGCCGGGCACTGGGTCTGCCTGGACTCGTCTCCCTCGTCTCTGGGCCTCCAACCCCTCACCGGCCCGCCCAAGTCGCGGCCGCCCGCAGTGCGATCAAGGTTGATTTTCAGGGCCTGTCCTCCGTACCGGGGGGTCGATATCTCCTCCATGCACAGTTGTTATTGAAAATTTCACTAGCCCAATGGCCATCCTCCATTCTTCTCTAGTGGAGGGATTCCCCTCCGCAGGCCCTGTCAGAAGGCGCACATTGTCCAATCCAGGCCCCGGTCCATCCGAGTTCTCGGGGATCAAATTGAGTTGATTGCAGGCTGCTCGTCCCCGAGAGCTCCAACCTGGACCCTTGGGTCGTGGACAGGAGGCCAGCCACGACCCACGTCCAACGCCAGACCGGTACATGGTACTTCAAATCGTGCACAATAAAGCATAGGAGGATAATATCGGTAAAAAGACCAATGCATAATCATTCAGTACCGTCTCAAGCTCGACCGCTCGAGCTTTTCTTCCTCCACAATTTCTCAGACTTGATCATTTGGTGGCTCATCAACTCGTTCAGCCTCCCTTAAACTAAACATGTACCTGAATATTCATGACCTCCACTGACGTTGAGCTTAAGACATCGGCGTATCTATCATCTCGCCAGTGCACTGGGCCACCTCGAACGACTGGTGAATGGTAGGAGGAGTTCATGATGCATATTCCGACGGCGGTTGTCGCTGTGCTTGCAGTGAGGCAGCTGGGCACAGTATTACCTGCTACCTATTGCAGTCCTCAATGTCGTGAGTCTATCCATCCCGCATCATTCATCAGCATATCATGGCGCGACTGTATCATGACTGACTGGTTGCAATAGCGAATTGCAAGGATGACATAACAGTCTTCGATGGCGCAACAACCTCCTGCACGGCCAACTCGAGCTTCATCACCAATTGCGGCGCTTGCCAAACATGCGTCGTGACATACAACATCGAGAAAGGCGAGACGCAAGTATCGAACCAGATTGAGGTTGCTTTGATCAATATCCTCAACCTATGTGAAAATACTAGCGTATCGACGGAGATTGCAGCTCTGCAGAGTCAGGCGAGTAGGATCAGTGAATGGGGTGAACAACTTAGGACGACGACGATCAGTGCGACTACATTGTCGTCGGCGAGCATCACAGCAACGCCAATGCCAACAGGTGCATATAATTGGGCTGCTCTGGGGAGTGACAATCCGTCTTGGACGACCATACTGTCGACCGCGACTTGGGCGTCGAAATATTCTGCAAGGATATCAGCTGGTATTTCACGCTTATGACTTCGTCTCTGGGTGACATGCTAACATTCTATAGCATCGGCTGCTGCTGCGGTATCTCTCTCCTCTGTTCAAGCGAACCACACTGCCTTGTCCACATCCTCCCCGACACCAATAAGCACAGCCTTCTCCTCAACCGCTAATTCGAATCCCCCTCCACCATTATCACAGACATGGGTCGCAGGTCCAGTCATAGGCTCAGTCCTAGGAATGTCAACAGTATTCATCGTAATCTTTTTTACGCGCAGAAAGCAGCAACGAGAGCGAATTGCGGCCAGTGATGCCATCCCAAAACCCTTCCACGACACTCCTACGAGTCCATTATCACGCTCCTCTTCGGCTGCCGGAGGGGAAAACAAACCACAACTACACAGCGAGTGCGTGGAAGCGAAAGAATTAGAAAGCACCGAGGTGCATGAGCTTCCAGCGTTGGAGCCGGTAGGAAGTGAGTTGAATACACCAATGGAAGCCAGACCTAGAATTCGGCTTGGAGGGGATGGGATTATGGAAGAAAGTGATATAGACCCGGACGAGGAGTGGGCGATGCAGAGTCCGCTACCATTGAGTCCGTTGCCATTATTATTTGCGATGACGGAGTTGAGGGACGAGAGGATGGGAAGAAGTGAGAGTTTGAGGCATGAGACGTATTATCATCCTTGAGAGGACTGAGATTGGACGACATGGTCCCAAGTTATGATGTTATGGGTTATGATTGATGAGTAATATTTGGGAGAGAGGTGTGGAGAAGAAGACCCAGCTTGAAAAAAGATACCCGAAAGTAGGAAGAGCGAAATGGGCGGAGGCTTGACTCGGATGGTCGCAAGAGGCTATCGGCCTATGCTGAGAGGTTTATCTCGTAGCCAAGGGCCAGAATAGGGTTTCTTTCGTGGATCTCTCGAACAAGCTACGGAGACGGCACGGATACATCCTGAAAATATATGAGGATTCAAAACTGCCTGGAGGTTTTGAGGTTCATTCCAACCATGGAACGCTGTGTTCATAGTTACGGGCATGAGCCAGAGTCCACCACCAGTCAAAGGGTGCAGCAGGTGTAGGAGATGGCGTTCGGCATGGCGTTGAAGCTTAAGCATAGCGGGATTCCGGTGCATGTATAGCATGTATGATGGAGTGGAATGGAAGAGACCTTAGCATAATGTCTAAGAACAGCCGAATTGCATTGTCAGTATGCAACATAAGTTATTCTATTACAATACAATACTTCAAACATCAGATGTCATCTATCAATTTTCGAGCCATAATATCGTGTAGTGCGCGAACTTTCTTAGCCAACATAATGCTCACCAGTGCTTTTGGTTGTTCCTTGGCTGTGACCGATTGTGAAGGACGTGTCATGTGTTACAGTCCCGGAAGTAGAAGTGCCGTGCAAGTCCTGGAGCGGTGTGCAAGATAAAGCACATGGGTCCCGGGAACACGGCCATGGTACCTGCGGCTTGCAGGTTGGGGTACCTGTTCGTCTTCGGCTTGATAGTTCCGACTGTTGCACGACGGATAATCCGGACTTCAAGAATATGCTCTCCCATGCAGGTGAAGTCTTTTGGTTTTAAGTATGTATTACGTATCTACAGCTTAATTCAGGTTAAGTTCACGTATGTTGAAAATTTTGGAAGAAGACATTTGTTGGAGCTAATAAATGAGCACATTTGAAAGTTGGTGAAAAGTGACTTGTTACCCAGAAGATAAAATACGAAGTCCGTCAAAAAAAGCCTTCAAGAAAACAGGCAAATTATACAAGGGTAATTGTATTGTCCACCAACATTCGCTCCGTCCACATCACTTCTCTTCCTTTCTATACTCTTTAGAACGTGTTCATAAAGAATTAAGACTCCCCGACACAATGTGGGTATGCAAGACGTTTAAGTCAGCCAGCTAGAGAAGCACTTGATAAGCAGCAACCTGCATCGTCTATCCATTTTTCAGCACTTTTCTACCAAAGTTACCACTAATTTAAAATACATCTGAATCAGAAAATAGACTCCTGAAGGAAACCATGATTTATAATAAGTTAAAACGACCGCTTGAGCAAGTCTCGAGCTAGGTATACGTCTCGCGACCTTGAAAGATGAACCGATGACTGCATATCCGTCGCCACGTCGACTACACCGAGTACGCATCGAATGTTTGAACTCAACGTTTTGTCGTCTTGCTATCTAAGAACACGGTAAGTGATCTCGACTAGGTGATATTGTTTGGCATTCCAAAAGTCGTGAGATACTTCTATATGGAACTTTGTTCCATTCACAACTTGGCCTCGCAGTAATATAGTCAAGAGATAGCCCACTTTTTTGCTCTGCTGTGTAAATGAAAAGAGTTTTTGTAGTTCGAGATCATATCTTGACATCCGCTATAGGCAATTTGAATATTCATTGTAGTTTACACATTACGCATAATCTGATGAAGTGAGCCAGTTGGCTAAGTGGAATACTTAGAATTATCCAACCAGAAAGCTTAAAGCTTAACTATACACCATTGCAAGACTACACGTGGTAGAAAAGGTTCCCAGCTCGGGCACCCAGATACCCGTCGGCTGAAACACCTGTGTTTTGGCTTCCTTGGGACGTAGCTATTCGTTGGGCGTTCGTTTTGGACACAATCCTGATTTAAAATACAAACTTGGATGAATGATATGATTGCAGGCAATAGAGCATAGTCTTTAATTCTATAGACTCTGACGAAGGGACAAATAGCAGGGTCATCGATCTGAGAAGTGGTAAATCAAAAGCACTGATCAACGCAAGAAAGACCTAGAAATGCGAATGAAGCTTTTAACTTCGACCTTATTTAAACCACACTTAAAGCGTGGAGTTGACATGGAGCTATATGTTTGTTATAAATGTTTTTAATTCTAATTACAAGTTAGACATAGTTCGGAGCAGATTTGGATAAATAGGTACTTGCGAGGGACACCTCGAAGATAACTTCGTGAGGATTTTATGATCGTTCCGGGAGGAATTGGCGAAAACTCAAAACAGAAACACATTCAATACTAACGAGTTAAGGTACTGGCCCTCCCGAGCTCGAATGCTTAAGTAAGTTCTCGCGATTTTGGTAAGAGAAGGAAAGAAATATCTAATCTCTCGAATGTTAACCCTCGATGCGGCCGCTAGCTCACTTGCCCCGCCAATTCACGTCCATTCCCGCCTGTATTTCCCCACCTCAAGGACTCCACGAACAAAAACGCATCTTCCTCCTTAGGATACCATATCGAACAGCATTTTGCATCATGGCAGATACAGAATCACACGATGCTTCTCACGAACTGCACTCAAGACACGTAGTCTACTGCGGAGGTTCGTCTTTGCCCCGCCATCAAGCCGTCGACAGACCACTGATTTGTGCACACAGTCTGCTCGTTACCTCCAGAGGTACATACTCTTCTGCGATTCAATAATGAACATGGGAAGAGATATTGAGAACTGATGATGTATCTGGAAGTAGTACTGCGAGTTTGGCGGCACAGTGAAGAAATGTCAGGACTGGCTAAAGAAGAATCACGCTTCCATGTACGACCGATTATGGTCTGAAGGTCTCTGCCCTTCTCTACTTCCCCACTCATTTGAATCCGCAGCGAAGCACATGCTAAAATAGTTGACCTTGCAGACGCCTTAGCAGCAGCAACCAGTACCCTCTCCCTCGACGCTCAAAAAAGAGCAGAGAAAGACGCACACAAGAAAGCTCTGAAGGCCGAAGCAGCGGAGGCTAAACAAGCAGCTACGATTGCGAGTAGTAAGGTCATCATTAAGCGTGTCGAGAGAAACAAGGTGCGTTGAAGGTCCCTATTATATTTTAGCGGGAAAGTGGGGAGCACGGAGCTGATTCAGTTCTTACCTATAGAGAAAATTCGTTACAACCGTAACAGGACTCGAGAACTTTGGGCTGGAAAATAAGAAAGTTGCAAAGGATCTGGGCAAGAAATTTGCAACTGGAGCATCCGTAACAAAGGTCCCGAGCGGAGGGGAAGAGATTGTTGTGCAAGGCGATGTTAGTGAGGAGATTGAGGAGTTCTTTCTGGAGAAGTTTCCTGTCATTCCAGAGGATAATATAGAGTTGGTGGAAGATAAAAAGAAGAAAGGGAGCGGAGCTGGGGGTTAGTTTCGTCTGCAGAAGATTAAGTCTGGCGTTGGTGATCTGGAAATGAAATCTGATACCATTTGCGTTGAGTTCAGTCACGTTTCGTATCCACAAAACCAGTCCGTAACACCGACGCTAATCTACAAATACCAATAGAACAAAATCCAAACACATCTCAGTTCCTCTTCCTGAGGACCCTTCCAGTCGATACAGGTGCCGCCGAAGCTGTGCTTTTCGCGGCTGGTGGCATTTTCTTCTGGCTTCCTATACCCTTAATCGTACTCATCACAGTCTTCTTTGCAGGTGCCTTCTTTGCTGGCACAGGTTTTCTTAACACAGTAGTGCTACTCGAATCACTACTCTCACTGATTGTGCTTGCCCTGCCTTTTCCAATTGGAGGAGCGGATGCCGGAGGCGCTGCTCTTCTTCCTCGTCCAGCTCCTGCTGTACTACTCTCTGCTGTGACCTTTCGTGTAGCCGCGGCTCTCGAGGTCTTCGTCTTCTCGACCATGTTCGTCGAGGCCCCTGGTGCTCCTCCAATTGGTGCGGGGGCTGCTGGCTTCAACGGAGAGACGGGCCGTGCGAGAAATGATTTTTGTGGAGACACAGGACGTGCAACAGGTGAGCGTGGCAACGTGCGAGAATTGGCGGATCGGGGAGAAAGGACCTGTGATGGTTGGATCTTCGCTCGGGATGTTGTACGTGTTGGTGGGACTGGTGCTGCTCTCGTTCGCTTCTTGGGATTCTCGATATCTTCATTCTCCTTATCCATATCATCGCTGCCTTTTGTTAGCAATACTCGCTCCAGTTCAAACAGGCATGTGTACCTCAATCGTTTTGTGCCTCGTTGTGGCGAAGGACTGACGCGTGATCGGGCATGCTCTTCTCGGACCAGATGCTTGGCCGGGGAATTGATCTTCTGTGATGCGGGAGCAGCTGGCTTGGAAGCAGTTTCACTATACTTCAGAAGTAGGTCACCCATCTTTGCTTTTCGTAACGCGGCTGGTATCCTGTTAAATCGGATCTCAATACGCGTTCGCAACTGTTGTGCCTGCATCGTATACTGTGCTCTAAGCTTTCTGGCACGTTCAGTGACTATAAACATGATCAATAGTGGTGCTTGACAGTAGACTTCAAAATTCGTACCCTCTAGCTGCAGGTTGTCAATTAATGCCTGCCTTTGAGCTGCTGTAATACCCATTTTTGTCTTCCTGATCGGACTCCTATTTGAAGGTGTTGTCGCAGGACCTCGCGTCTTTGTAGGTACCTTTTGGGGAGGAGCTGGAAAGCTCTGCACATCAACAGAGCTTGCTGATTCCGTGGACTTGCGCTGCTTCTTGGAACGCGTCGGAGCCATATCGTGGGACTGAGTGTCGAATGAATTTGACTTTTGAGCGTAACTTTCGCTTTGGCTATTGTGATATTCAAGAGTCGGATGCTCTAGTTTACTGGCTGTTCTCGTCTGGAATCCGAAGTTCTTGGTCGTTGGAGTCGTGAGGTCGAAAGTAAACAAACCATTTGGGGAGCCGAATTCGCCTTAGCGCCAACCCGTACGCCTTAGCGTCCACTGAGCTTAAACTTGCAGGGATTATCTCACAACGAGGTACGCGCATTCATAGCTACCTTGAGCCTCAGCACCTTCCACGATTTCGACTCCCCCTTCAACCACAACGCAAAGAGACATATTTCTTCTTCCGGACACCTCCCCGATCCACAATTAAGCCCTAGCAGAGGCATATTCGTCGTCATGGTTCTCGAAGCAGTAATGGTGGTGGTAGACAATAGCGAAAGTAGTCGAAATGGCGATTACACACCCACTCGATTTGAAGCACAAAGCGATGCTGTCTCTCTGATCTTCTCTGCCATCACACAAGGCAATCCTGAATCCTCCGTTGGCCTGATGAGCATGGGTGGCAAGGGACCAGAGGTTCTGGTCACATTAACTGCGGATCATGGCAAAATTCTAGAAGGATTACATCGTACGAAGATTAGAGGAAGCAGCCACTTAGCTACGGGGATTCAAATCGCCGGTGTATGTTGAGCATATTCCGCATGAAAGACAAATGCTGACATCCAGGTAGCTAGCTCTCAAACACCGAGAGCACAAGTCCCACCGTCAACGCATTGTCGTTTTCACCTGTAGTCCGATCGCCGAAGACGACAAAACCCTGGTCAAACTGGCGAAGAAAATGAAAAAGAATAACATCAGCATCGATTTCGTGGCATTTGGTCAGCTGGATGATGATACGGTGAACAAGTTGAATGCTTTCAATGAGAATGTAAAGAGTGGTGAAGGATCACATATTGCTGTCATCCCCCCGGGACCTGGTCTGCTGTCCGATCAGCTCATTACGACTCCGATATTGAATGGTGAAGCATCGGGAGCAGTTGCTGGAGGCGGAGCAGAGGGCACTAGTGGTGGAGAAGGTTTTGAATTTGGTATTGATCCTTCGGTCGACCCAGAATTGGCTCTTGCGTTGAGAATGAGTATGGAAGAGGAGAAGGCAAGGTTAGAGAAGCAGGAGAAAGAGAAAAAGGAACAAGAGGACAAAGCTAAGCTGGAGAACATCAAGGAAGAAGACGAGCAAGGAGAGAAGGCACCTCTACTGGGAAAGGATGGAGAGCCAAGTGGGGACAAGAAGGATGATGATGCAGATAAGATGGACACGGCGTAGAGTTGATAGGCTGTTGTGATCTGCATTGCTCCTGGCGTTGGATTTGTATGATTGTACACTAACTAGATGGGCGATAAAATGCCGTGAGAACATCTATAGCCAGCCTTTGCTTCTGAATTTCATTGCACTTTCATGTGCTCCTCACTCCTTCGCAGGAAGCGTTTATCCTGATGGCTCTTTTGCCATCTGTCTATTGTCCATTGTGGCAGACCAATAGTCTTCTACCATCATATCCTTCATCCACCATGGCTCAGCCCAAATCTGGGGCTGCGTGCGTGCCTGTCTGTATCTCGGTCTGGCCAACATTTCTTCTCCTTTCCTATTCCTATCAATCACACCTCTTTCCCTCCTCATCTGCTATTCAACGGCCTAACATACTGCACCAACTTCCTATCGAAACTCTCGCACCTAACCGGCATCTCCAACTGATAAAACGGATTCTTCATCACATAATCACTATACAGCTCATAGATCCTGCTCACTATCTTATCCACATTCGGCTGCTGTGGCTCCGTGAACAGGAGGAACTTCGTTCCTGTGAGGGTAGAGAAGCATTGGAGGCGGAAGTTCTCGGTCTCGAGGACTTCGATTCCGGAGGGAGGGTCAGGGCGGGAGTCGGAGAGGGAGGAGTGGTGGGTGTGTGATTGGAGGGGGTGGAGACGGGTTGTTATTGCGTGAACTCTTGGGGAAAGTTAGCTTGTAATGATTTTGGAAAGGCTAGAAAGGCTGGGAGAGAGGGCAAGGTACCCGTGAAATGTTCCAGCGAGGACGAGGTAGTCGTTTATGGAGAGCTTGTTGAGACCTTCTGCAAAGTCGCGTTGGTAAATCAGACCTCCAGCCTTGTTGATTATTATTAAAGCAAAGACAACCCTGAGAGGCAGATTGTAAGTTTCCATTCCTACTAGGAAGTAGGGACAAAGGAGGGGAGTACATTTTGAGGCTCGCTGGGGGAGGAGGAATCGTTCTGTGGTGTGCTTGTGCTAGTATTAGAATGAATGAAAGCTTGTGGAGTTTCACAAGCCTAGAGAAAGTATCTAGAGAAAGCGAGTGTAGTATTCAAAGGCAGATTGTTGTCTGCAGAACATCTGGCGCATCAATGATCGAAGTCAGGGTGTCCATCAATGGCTCGGCAAACTTCCCCAGATTTCGAACCTCCAAGCTCAAACCTCAGAATTTCTTCACGCGACAACCACCCCACTACAACACAGCTCTTCCACGCACCCTCAGCACCTTGATATCTCCTATAGCTATTCGTACAACCTCTACGACCCTCCTCTACCATTCGGCCTACTCTCCAACCTCTAGCAAGCTTCTTCGAGCTTAAACGAGCACATCTTTCCGCCTTCGTCTGTTGACTCTCTCCTCTACACGCGCAACTACGAGCCTGAGATTAAGATGGCAACGCCAGCCCCCACATCGCGAAGTCGCGAAGCGCCGCAAGGTGATGAAGAAGCAGCCGCCGAGCTCAAACTAGGAGAATTCCAAGACGTGGACGCCTTGACACACAGCGAAGCGGCACTGGTGATAAACGCGCTGGTCGCGAAACGGCGATTGGACAAGAAGAACATCAATGAGACCGAGTACGTCTTTCGTTTCCTCTAGGCTAGCTCTGTCCTCACATTCGCAATGTTGAAGACTTGGGAAGATTCCTGAACATCAGCTAGAGTTTGAGTAGGACAAGGCTGACTTTTTTGTTCTTCGACAGAATGCTCTTGAAAACAACGGAGTACCTAGATCATTTCGCGCGCTTCAAACGCAAAGAGAATGTCGAAGCCGTGGAACGCTTGCTATCAGCACATAAGGAACTGGCGAAATTCGAGCGGGCGCAACTGGGGAGCTTATGCTGTGACACAGCGGAGGAGGCGAAGACGTTGATTCCGAGTTTGCAGGACAAGATTAGTGATGAGGAGTTACAAGAGTTGTTAGATGAGATTACGAAGTTGATGGGGTATGGAAATTGAGAGGGAGGAATCGGGGAACTTGAGTGGGATTGAAAGGAAGAAAGGGAGAAAGAACGGCGTTTGGGATAGGATTGGGTGGGGAAAATTTGCTGCATTGAATGGCATGGCATGAGATGTGCGAGGATACCTTCTCCTTTCGTCGTGGCGTTTATTTGGTTGACTAGATGGGCGACGAAGTGATATCCTACATAGGACGGACAATAGGAAATATGGAGCTAGAAAGAGAAGAGAACATGCCTTGGATAGAGGCTGTTAGGCCAGAGAAGATTGTGTGCATATGCATGATTCAGACCGTCAATTTTTTCGTCATCACATTCTCACATTTGTAAAGTGATCTATGCTTGTATGTCGAGGTCTTAATTCTTCTATGCTCTGATCTTGTGCCCTGATTTCAGGCATAGCTCCCATGACTCCATGCCCATGCAACCGCAAATACTAGTGCCCAAGCTCAAACCCACACTCCTCGAACGCCTCGCTACTATCTATCATACATCATTAACCATTATTCGGTTTATCGGTCGTGTGCAAAAGCACGGGTATCATTACAAGTCCTGCCTTCGAAGGACTCCACTTCCATAAACTCCTTTTTTCCCGGCATCCACCATCATCCCTCACTCCCTCAACTCCCAAATATATGTCGCAAGTAACGGAAGAAGGTCCAAAAAGAAAACAAAGCTTCAGTGTAAAGGCCATCCACCCCATTCCCGCTCGCCACCCATACCCAGGCCCACGCTCATACCTCCACTACTCAACGGTGTCAATTCCTCTCTCAGGGTCTTCTCTTTCTCGCTGTCCCCGAACCTATTATCACCCATTCCCTCAAGCATCGTAATCTTATCAACTCCTCGGATGTTATCTTTTGTTTCTCTTTTTCCACCTTGATCTAGCCCCTTAAACCCGAGTATCTCATCCTTTCCCTCCCCATTACACGCACCAGGCGTAAGATTCCCAACCTCCGTCGCACCGCTCCATCGCGACCATTCGGGTGACATAGAGACTTCTTTGTTAAGACCATCTAGCACCTCTCTCGTGCTGACGAATAGACTTGGAGATTTGAAGTAGGAGTCATCGGGGAAGGAGTTGTTGCGAGAGGTGGAAATGAGGTCCGGGGAGATGAGGTTTAGACCTTTTGGTCCGACCATTTGTTGCTGTCGCTTTTCAGGCTCGTTCGGGGTCTGGGATTGAGGTTGGGCTGGGGAGAATGAATTTTGTGAATACAGCGAGGTTGGAGAGTTTGAGTCGACGCCGAGTCCTATTGGGATGGAGTGTTGGGATTCCGAGGTTGTGCCTCTATGATTGCTGTTTTTGGTGCTAATCTTTGGAGGAATGGTTGGTGAGAAATAGCTATTGGGGATTTCTCCACCGTCTAGTTCGCTGCGTCCTGGTACTGGTGATACCATCTCAGTAGCATCCATCTCACTCATGCCAGGAACGGGTGAGTCTGTCATGGTAGAGACAGGACTCGGCTTTGCGGTCATTAACTCGCTGTTTCGCCATAGTTGGTGACGCCGGCTCGTGGTGGTGCTTCTCGTGACTTCTGATGTTCGACGAGGAAGGGATCTATATCTCTGCTCTCGTTTTCTCTCCTCTTGACCGGAAGTGAAGGAAGGTAAGTCTCGAAGCGTAGCTGGATGTGCATGTATCGGTTTGAGGTTAGGGTTCAGTGCCGTTCCGGGATGAGGATCGAAATTCGAGAGGCCGTAGATTGGATGCTCATGCTCCGGTGGTGGGGTCAAAGCCGCTTTCTCTGGATCAGTCGGCAGTGGTGCATCTTCGACTTCGTCAATCGGGATGCTAGAATCGGCTACCTGAGCACGGGATTTGGGTTGGGTGTTGTGGATAGAGCTGACGTGAGGCGAAGGTGAGGTGGGGAGCATAGCTGGGAGGGGTTGAGGATGAGGTTCTGAGCGGGAAGAGCTACGTGATTGGTAGCGTCCTACGAGCAATTGTCAGTCAAGCTTGTTCTCTCGATATTCCAAAGAATTTGGCGTTTGCGAATAGATGTTTACCTCCAAATGGTGCAAACACACCATCACCGATTTCTTCTTGGAATGATAGTCCAGTTGATCGATCAAGAACAAACTCCTTGTTTGGCACTCCATATTGCAAGATTGATTCTCGGATTGCCTTCTTTTGTTTGCGTCTTCGGAGACAGAACCATATTAGGATAGACATGATTGCTGCGACAACAACTCCAGTGACAACGCCTGCGATTATCGGCGTGGTATTGGAATTTGAGCTGCTTGAGCTTGCTGTCTGTGTTGGAAAGGCTGTGGCAACGACGGATGTAGATGGAGTGGTCGAGCCCGCTAGACCAGCATTGTTAAGTATTGATGCTGTCGTAGAAGTTGAAGAACTCGTAGTGCTTTGAGAACTCGAAGCCAACAGTGAGGAGGATGAGGAGGATTTCGTAGTGGAGCTCGACGATAAGACGGTGGAAGACGGTGTAGCGGACACAGTCAGAGTCGTAGTTGATAGCTGCGAGGCTGATGATGACTGTGGAGAGTCCGGGCAGGTTTGCAAATCACAGGCATCGACCGAACAGCAGCCCGTGAAACCATTGGCGACGCAGACATACCATTGTTGACCCGCAGGACAATCGCCTGGGGCTCGCGGGGTATTATTGAGGCGCATCTTGAACCAGATGATCGAAGACGACAATGCTATTGATGCGCGAACTGAAATGGCTGACGGCGAACAGGATGGTACATAAAGGAAAAGCCCCGATCCAACGAAGTTGGCCGGGTTGAACTCCGGAGTGAACAGACGAGTTGGAGTCGCAAACACTTATTTTGAAAGCAAAGTCTGACTTATCTTGGGACATCTGTAGCTGGCACCCAGAATCCAGGAATCTGGGGTCCTGATCTGATCTTTACGCTTCAGCCACTTAGGAGCGAGCACAGGATCCCGGGTGAAAGTACGAAGCTCCTCGGAACCTTTTCTGGGCGAATCATGGAGGCAATGCACGGCCATTCGCATCTCGCGTGCCACTGGATGTGCGTGCTTGCGGTGCACAATGGGAATGAAAGGGAGTGGGAGAATAGATGGTGGCGGCGGGAGTGTGGCCAAGGTGGTGGCCGCATGAAAAGCGACCTCGTCGCGACAGGTCGACCCTGGCCAGCGAAGCGTCTGCGCCTCGTCCTGCGCTGATCGAACACGAATAGGGAGAGGCCGAGTCAGAACTTTACTGTGAGACTCTGCTGAGTGCGTCCGATAGTCCGAGATCTCTGGAAGCACTGGCACGGAATGTTTACATGAGAAAATTCAAGATGCTTAGATTCAACGATATCATGAAAGTGAAGATATCAGATCTTCGCTTCCCCCTTTCCAAGATCGATCTCACGATGCATGGCCAGGATGGCAGCCCCTCCCGGGAAATGGCCCGTTCCCGTTCAACTGCGTTCTATTCCAGGCCACGGACTGGGCCACTACCGCCAACACGCGCGGATAAATTGCTCCTCCCCAGCTCTGCGTCTCTATATTGGTCTGTTATCGCCCGGCAATTCTCTCATGAGCCGCTCTCCTGCATCGTCGCTTGTGTTCTGTCCTCGCCGTGCGCCCCCAAATAAAGCACAGGCAGAGTCCTCCTTCAATTTCTGGCTGACTCCATTTTCTTACCTATTTATCGTCCTACGCGTCTAAGTATTCCTGTGTTTTCAAAAAGAGATTGTGATACCAGATTTTGAGAAAGGAGGCTTACATGATTCATTTCAAACCTGGCGAAAAGTATTCTCAGATCGGATTGTCGTTCCGAATGTTTTCAACTTCTTCAGCTGCAATAGATTGAATTGAGAAAGTCGGTGCTACGGGCCGCAGTTTCGGACTTCCAACATGTATTTTTGATTTCATGAGAACCTTTTGCTCTCTCAGCCCACAGTGTCCGGAGAGAAGTCACGCGATATTTGACGGCGCTTATGAGGTGTTTGATTCTATTTTAGCAGAAATAACAAGACCGTAAGGGCTCTCGGTTGACCTCCCCGCGAGTACTTTTCAAATGAGGATATTCAAATGAAAGGTGCTGGTGGTGGGGTCCATTCTTCTTGGTGTGCGTTTATTGTAAGCTTTTCTAGCCGAATTGAGTTGTATTCTGTTATCTGTGGCCTTATTCTGTATATCTAAATGATTGTTAGCATTCATATCTTGCCCATATTCTCTGAATATCAAAGAGGGAGCTGGAGTCTCTTTGGAGGATTAACCACGTGATGCTGAATCGCTGAGACGTCTCTTCTTCAGTTAGTCAATGCTCCGGGAAAGATTATTAATATCTGATAAGAGGTAGCGCTCAGATAGTCTATACCGAACGAGATTTGTCAGTCGAAGAAGAAATCTTCAGCAACTAAGTACTCAGTCACGTGATTATGTCAACCAGTCTGCCAGTCTCTATGAGAAAAGGAGATGTGGCTTCTTGTTGGGCGCGAACTGGCCAGCCACGCATGGCCCTGCTGCATTGACGGATTGAAGTGATCTGCTTCCTCTCTCACGCGCCCGCCTTCTTCTGGCATCCTATACGTCCACGTGACCTGAACTGACAATCAGAAGGGTGGAAGTAATGCTGAGTTTTTCTGTTCCCGCGGGTCTTCTTGTCTCCAACTGTGGAATCATTGTGCCGATATCTTATATAAAGGGCGAGATCTGTAATCTCGCCCTTTTGACATGCAACTTTCCAGGTTCTCGCTTCTGCCCCAATCACGTTATTAAGTCATGGCTGCGCATTTTGATTTGGCTCAAAGTCTATCACAGGCAGTTCTCAAATCACGATCCCCTGTTCAGTGATGTAAAGTTGAGTCTATGCCTTACATTCTGTTGCTGAGGCTGGCTCGGTGGTCAACTTGCCATGTATTTCATCGGCGTTCTCTGTTCTACGAACCGTAGACTCGACCTTCGTGTTAACGCTTTAATCCGCGGTGCTGTTCTCAGTGAGCTAAATCTTTTGTTCAACTGGAAAGAAGGTTTAGCAATGGCTAGATGATTGCAAGCTACGAATCTTCATTTAACCCAAACTATAAAAACTCCACACCTTGGACATAAACTGCATACTGCTTTCGACGCAGGAGTCCCCTTAATAAACCCCGCGACCGGCGTCAAGTTTTCACTGATGAGCTCTGTTCAAGGACGGTGCCTAATCCCGCTCTTATAGCAGTCGAATCATGAGCCATGCCGTCAGGAAAATTTCTGACCGCTTTCTCAATTTTGCTCGGACTCGCTGCTTCGACGTCCCTTTAGGGCTAGTTGCATATATCTCGCCCTTTGGAAAAACGCCCCGCATGGGTGTCTGTGACCTACGCCCGACTGTGGTTTCTTTCCATGGCCTGCATTGAGGCCTTGGCATGAGGGCCAATGAGCCGGACTTTGCGTGGTGGCAGTCCCCTTGGCTCGCGAAGCAATGAATCAAGACGGGATGGCTTGGTGAGCGAAGTGGGCATGCCTGTTGCCTCCAAATACAAAGTCAGCCGCTGAGCCGCTGAGCATGGCTCGCAAAAATGCGAACCACATCGCAGCCGCATGCGAGGCAACGTGCATGATGTTCGAAGCACGGACAAGGCTGATGAAGAAATCATACTTATTTAACAATTCAGATCCAGATATCAAAGAGTTTATTCAAGCAATCAATCTGATAAAACGAATTTGCACGACAGTCAAGACCACCAAAACCCATATCTTCGAGGCAGAAATCCACCCAACTTGTAAGTCAAGCTCGACACAACAGTCATGCGGTTCATGCTCAAGTGCAATCATGCAGAGAACAATGAATTGCAACGAAAATCAAAAATCAGATGTCAGTGATCGCTGGATCCATCAGTCGCGGCGCAATAGCAATCTCTCATGGGCA
Source organism: Mollisiaceae sp. DMI_Dod_QoI (assembly GCA_009613015.1). NCBI lineage: Eukaryota > Fungi > Ascomycota > Leotiomycetes > Helotiales > Mollisiaceae > Mollisiaceae sp. DMI_Dod_QoI. The sequence continues at coordinate 41,830 of VXCB01000075.1, forward strand.
TGTATCCCCTGTCCGGAACAAAAAGCATTCGCTCCCAAAGAAGTATTGTGGGAACATGCCCAGTCAAACCACCCAGAGTGCCCAGGCGAATTCCAGGCTACCCAATCCATCGCCACCTATCCACGTGATATGAGAAATCTTGAAGGACAGTATGAAGGGAATGTGAATATGTTTGACGAGTATTGTGATACTACGGTCATGTTAGCAATGCCTTTGATGGCCATGCCAATTTCAACTCTAGCTTCGGAGAGGCATTCATCTCTCGGGAAATCTTGGTCACGTGATCAGAGTATGGTGACGACCGGCATTTATCTCGCTAATTCGGGAGAACCTTTCAACTACTCAGAGCACGCAGCCTCGCTCAACGACACCAACCACACGGCTGCATCCTCTCCACATGGCGCTTATGCCTCATTTATCTTTTCTTCAGGCCCTGATGTGATCGACCAAAGAGGGTCGGGCGAATGGGCGCAAGATCCGGCTTGGGGGGTTTCTCCGTTGCCTCATGTGCCACAGGACTTGTATGTTCTTCAATAACAGATTGGTTGATCTTTGAACTAGACTAATTGAAGTGAGCAGATTTGGTGATGCCCAGTGCCACTATTTTCCAAGCAGCCTTCCGATGCAATTCGCAGTACCGGAGTCTCAAGGCGATGCCGACTTGATGCCAAGCTTCGACGACGGCAACACGATGCAGGATTTACATGCACAAGTTCAGCAAGCAGCTCCAAATACTTGTCAGGAATGCGCAGCGCAGTTTCGGAACAAGACTACACTCGACAACCACGCAAGTCAAACACAGCATTCACCATATGCATGTGTCTGTGGAGATGTCTTTCCCGGTTTGACGTCTTAAACAGACATATTGATGGATTCAACCCCAGAACACTTCATCCCTGCCCGTATTGCCTAAGGTTCTCTGGATTCAGAGGATTTGCTCGGCCAGATCACCTGAAGCAGCATCTTTCAAACTATCACAACATTGATGTTTCTGAGGGAACTCGACAATTTGAACCGGCCCCTCGAAAAGGTACAACTAGGAAGAGAGTCTTGAGTTGTCCGCACGAAGGATGTATGTATCACTCACATCCAAATGCCACTTCTCCAATATCGGTTCAAAATCTGGAGCAAATCGTCTTTCAAACACAGAAGGAGTTCACTAAGCATTTACGAGAAACCCACGACGAGAGTCTCTTCCCATGCACTGTATTAGGGTGTAGCCGCACTGGTGGCAAAGGATTTTTCAGGAAAAGAGATCTGTTGAAGCATCAAAAGGAACACGACTGCGACCCAATACCCTTCCTTCACTCTCCGAGGAGCCGGTCACTGTGAGCGAGACCTTGAATATTCCATTGATCAACATTCATCTTTGCATCTTTCTCCTATTCAGAACCTCGATTGTAGGAATGGTCTGCTATTAGTTAACTCCAACTTTCGGTCCCTCAGTTCGATCTCGACATCTGAAACGCATGCTCGACTACTATACAACGCATACCAAGAGATTATGACATCCCATAAACTGGGTGATCTCTGTTCATCATTTGGTTAAGACGCACCTTTTTAAATACTTTGAATATGATGTCAGGTCCGGTCTCCAACAAACTCAAGGAGCTTAAACCCCTACGAAGTATCCAAAGAACGACGGACTTTCGAGGTGCAGTAGAGTGCGACTCACCACAGACTGAAAGTGATGATCCGGCCGAGGAAGATTCCGGTCTGCGCAGGTACTTACATTTCTATGCCTGCCGCTCGCACATTTCTGAAATCCTCATTATGTCACAGCCTCTCAAAATAGACTACGGCACCTAGCACTTGCAACATCGTGCCATCACTACAACCCGAGAAGTGCTAAGAACTCGAGCAAAAGCTATGTGCGTTAGAGAAATATCTACTGACCTGTATTAGAGTGGAAGAAAATTTGGCTAGAGAGACAAAACGATGAACAAAGAATGGATCAGTGCCAAGATTGTGGTTTCGATCTACGAAACCTCCACCAAGTCAGTCACGCCTCCACATCATAGCTGCTTGTCATGTACGCCTCGATATATACCCTGAAGATCGAATGTAGGCTTTTACTCATCCGCTCACCATCTATTCTTTCAGATCTCCTCTTCTCAAGATGGCCTCCTTTTCCTGGTTCCTCGCTGCTGCGTCACGTGCCGCCATCGTTACTACGGTTAACTGTACTTTCTATCAACAATGGTACGACGAGGAATCGTGTCTGAGATTAGGTTCGGTGTAATAGTCGAATGGGCGATATTAATGGGCCTCAATTGCTGTATATTGGATCGAAATGGAAGGCCTGAGATTGAGCACAGCGCAAAAGGTTTTCAAGGATCGTAACGTTGAAACTATTTGATGAAGCGAGCAATGCTATTTACATTCATATATTCTACTGTATATACACACAATCAGAGCTTATGACATCACTCCATGTTATAGTGTGGTACCTGGTGGTACTTCAAGCAAAGAGGGAACCTACTAGGTAGCTCAAGTAGGAGTCCAGCGGTGTTAAGCGGAAACCAGCTGATTACTCTGCATCTCCCAGCGATAACGTAGCTCAACATTCACGTATGATACGCCCTCACGATTTCCACTTCCAGTCAAAAAGCCAATGTCTCACTTAGACAATCCTGAATCCGGGGTCCCGGTATGTTTGGTGAATAACATTTTCGCTTGGCTTCCTGCTTCGGATATAAGCAACCAATCAGCTTGTTCAAAGATTGATATATCTGACCTTTTCCCCAAAGAGGAAAAAAGGGCTACTGCATCATGAATGACAAAAGTGGTAGAAAAGAAGAGATGAGTAATCGGAAGACGTATGTAATAGTGTAATAGAATGGAATGGAGATAGAGTTTATGCTATGCATGGTGGAAGTGCTGCATGGTGGATTTCAAAGAATACATCGTGTGCAAGAGAGGCGTCTGGGAGGATGGGAGTATAAATGCGTCGTTAGGGGACTGCTTCAACTCCAGATTTCTCCAGTATCCTCATCTTCATACTCTTTCCTCTCACCTTTCTTCCAATCCTCCAGCGACATAATCCGTCAAGACAATAATAAAACAACAAACCACAGAAATCACTCTCTGCTCATTCTGCTCCTTCCCCATTTCTAAACCAAGCACCAACAAACATGGCCTTCGAAATCAACTACTTTAAAGGCTCTCCAACAGGAGAGGTCTTTCCAGCCAAGTCTCAAAGACCAGCTCTGAAAGGAGACGAGATCTTCATCGAGATAACCCATTCAGGAGTTTGTGGTACTGACGAACATTATAAGTTCGTTGATATGGGACTTGGTCACGAGGGTGTTGGAGTTGTGAAAGCCGTTGGACCCGATGTTAAGGCTTTTAAGATGTAAACTTCCCTTCCTGTCTCTTCTTATGCAATTTTATCTTCTCATTTTCTCTCATTTCTCGGATACAAGTTGGTAACTGTGACAACAGCGGAGATCGTGCAGGCTGGGGCTACGTCCACGAAGTCTGTAACGTCTGCTCTCATTGCATCGCTGGCGATTGGATCTACTGCACCAACAACAAGAAAATGTATGGAGTCGGCAACAGCGATCAAGGCTCCTTCGGCAGCGGTGCTGTTTGGAAAGAACCGTACCTGTTTCATATCCCTGACTCAATGGCTTCCGAGGATGCTGCTCCTTTAATGTGTGCTGGTATTACTACCTGGGCTCCATTGACGCAATTCGGATTGAAGGCTACTGATGTTGTTGGTGTTGTCGGTATTGGTGGTCTGGGACATCTCGCCGTGCAATTTGCAAGAGCATTAGGATGTGAGGTCGTTGCATTGAGTGGGAGCGAAGAGAAGAAGGAGGAAGCGCTGAAGCTTGGAGCGCATCACTTCGTTGCTACTAAAGGGGTTGACGAGTTGACGGTTCCGAGGAAGATTAACCACTTGCTTATTACGACGAGTAAGATGCCGGATTGGAACCAATATTCATCGATCCTCGCGCCTATGGCCAGTATCTATCCAATGACAGTAACGGACTTCGAAACGAAGTTGGAGGTTCCGTTCATGAAGTTCTTGTTGTCTGGATGGAAGCTTATTGGTTCAACCGTGCCGCCAAAAGTTGTGTATGTGCAGATGTTGGAGTTTGCGGCTTTGCATGGAATTAAGCCGGTCATTGAAAAGTTCCCGTTGAATCATGAGGGCGTCGTGGAGAGCTTGAAAAAGTTGGATGAGGGGAAGATGAGATATCGTGCAGTTCTGTTTGCTGATTTGGCCCACTGATAAGGGAGGAACTGAAGATGTTGGATCTAGTGCAATCGACTTCTTATTCTCAATGTATCTTGTCTGTTTCCTCCTCTTTCTCCTCTTATTACGATTTCTCAATCTGCATCGATCGTCGGCTTGGCGGAAGTATCCTTCCCAGCGCCCCCCTATTCGTGCCTCGCTAAAGCTTTTAGCGGGTCTAGTTGAGTTGCCCCGCACTAAATATAATTCAGGCTAAACTTATGACCCCACGTTCGACTCGGAACACTTTTTGGACATCATGATTTCAAACCTAGTCGAGCTGTATCTATAAAATAGTTACGGAATTCGCTGATTATCAAAATTAACCTCCTGCTTGTAAATTTCGCCATGGCTCCTCTGAATGTCGGCCTCATGGGCTACGGCTTTTCTACGAAGAGCTTTCATCTTCCATTCATTCTTCCCAATCCAGATCTTAAAGTCTACGCATTTTTACAACGTGCTCCGGCCCCAAGCAATAAATCGGGAGTTGAAAAAGGAAAGCATTGCACTGTGGACTTCCCGGATGCGAAGCATTATCAGACAGCGGACGAATTCTTCGCTGATCCGAAAATCGACCTTGTAATCGTTTGTACGCATCATGATACTCACGCCGAATTTGCTGAGAAGGCTCTCTCGACCGGAAAACACGGTATGCGAAGAGCGCATTTGAAATGACAATATGTGCTAATGCAATGGAAGTCGTTGTCGAGAAACCCTTCACGGTCTCAACAGCAGAAGCCGACCATCTAATCGCCGCTTCCAAAAAAAGCAACAAGATTCTCACTGTCTTTCAAAGTAAGTCCTCCTATCGCTACAACACACGTGATCTAATTCGATCGAGACCGTCGCTACGACTCGGATTTCCGCACTCTGCATCACCTGGTCAAGAACTCTGCATTTGGAAAAATCACAGAATGCGAAATGCACTATGATTTCGACTTCCCAACGTGGATCTCAGGCTGGAACTCTCCCACGTACACTCCTGGACAAGGAATGATGTTCGGACTCGGAAGTCACACTCTTGACCAAGCTCTTGTCCTATTTGGTCGACCGTCAAATATCACGGGATTTTACAGGAGTTTGAGGGGCATCGAGAGTGAGGTCGATGATGCGTTTACTATTTTATTGCAGTACGAAGGAGAGCAGAAGAATTTGTTGGTTACGGTAAAAACGAGCGTTGTGTCGACGATGCAGTATCCGTTGAAGTTTTTTGTGAGGGGCTACGATGGAAGTTTTGTGAAGTTTGGAGATGATAAGCAGGAGAGTCAGATTTCGAAGGGGATGATGGCCGAGGCGGAGGGCTTTGGAGTTGAGCCCGAAGCGACATATGGGCTGCTTACGACGAAGAAGAAATTTGATGAAAGTCAGAAGATGGATGAGGTGTGTGGGAACTGGGTTGGCAAGTTCCCGAGCCTGAAGGGTGATTATGTGGGTTTCTACAGGGATCTGGTGGCAGCGATTCGTGGTGAGGCTGAGGTTGTGGTGCGGCCGGAAGTGTCTAGAGATGGAATTCGAATTATAGAGCTTGCACGAGAAAGTGCTGAGAAGGGCTGTACTTTACCTTTTAATTAGCCTTATTCAACTCGCAATGGGCGCTTGGTACTTTGTTCGTTTTAAGAGCGAAGAATGCGAGGTATTGAGCCCGTTCTCATTGTCCTTCTCTGCCTGAATATGCCCTGCTCATTCTCATTGGCCTTTCCCCGCCGGGCCTTATTAAATCTGAGGCATCAATGCACGAGGAGAATAGTCAACTACCTAATCCATAGGTTATGCACCTGAAGGGCATCGAGTTCAAAGCTTTGCCAGAAACCTTTCAAGGTGCGGTTGCTGTCATGCGAAATGTGTCCCGCTATTACTTCCATTTCAATCAATCCCGAGTAAAAATACTGCAGAATTTAGAGGGACGGGTTTCTAAATTATAAGGGATCCCGCTGTGCCTTAAAAGGTTTTGCTGACCAACTTGTCTCTCTTTATACACTGCTCGAAAATATTCTTGCCAAGCTTTCTCGAATTCAATAACTCGCTCTGAAGTACGGAGGTCGCGGTCAAAAGTCTGGAGATATCAGAGGCCCTTGCCTGTTTTACAGGCTCTGGTGGGGTGCTGGCATGGTAGCCACAGGGCTCAAACGCTGATCTATAGGCTCGTTTAGGGGGGATAAGCCCTGAAAATATAGCGATACTACCTTGAATTTCGCACTAATATCTAATGAGAATGCAGATTTCCATTTCAAGACTAATGCCTATATTTATAGGGCCTTTTAGTGGGTGAGCCCTGGAATTATAGCGCATTATAGTGTAGAAGGTCCTAATATCTCCATACTTTTGACCGCGACCTCCGTACCTGAATTGAATTTTGAGATTGTTCGTGCCCCCTCTTCATTAGTAAGAATACACAGTATCCGCCGAATTCTTCCACTTTTCCAAAGTATTCGGAGTGACCGCATTCCATCGCACATGCCACATTGCTTCCTCTGCGCCTTCCTTCTGTAGCAGCGGCCGGAGAAAGCCCAAGCAAGTTTCCTTGATATTTTTCCCCTTAGAGTCACCTTCTTCGAAGCATATCTCCTCTACTTTTGCCTCAGCTTCAATATGGTCATAATGATCTAGAACCCAAACTGCGTCGAACTCTTCAGCATTGGACGGCCTCCACTCATAGCAGGGATTAAGGGAGCTGAGGGAAATGCTACATACGTGTCTTTCCCTTCTCTGCTAAAGCTTCCTGATCCATAACATCCCATTTCGCACTCCTGATTACTACTGTGGAGATAATCCCGGTCTCGCGTCTCGCTGCTTTCCTCAGTTCGTTCGCGTACCACTTGAACCTCCATATTATACCCCCACCGTCGCCTTCAAAGGGACTAAAAGTCAGCTTACTTATCGTAGTCACTCTTCTGGGGTTCATTAAAGACTGGTGAGCGGTGACCGCAGGCGGAGCTGGCGGTGAAGCTAGTATTGTTGCTAAGAAGTCTAGGAATGTGGAGTAGTCTGTGGAGAGGAAGGTTTGGGCGTTCGTGCTGGTTTTAAAGCCGGCGATAAGGGTGAGATGAACGGGAGATTCCTGGTGGTGGCCCCAGGCGACGTCAGTCCACTGTGTGCATGTTAAAAATGTACAATAAGGGGAGTGAAAGAAGTGTCACTTGCGCCTGTACAGCCAACAAGATGATCGATGGCTCTCCTCCACTGCTTGAATCCGACTGTCGATGGCTTATCAATAGTGCTTTCGGAGAGAAGATGAAGCACCTGGATTATCGTAGACGCCATGACAAGCGATAGTGTCGAAGTGTTCAAAGTTAAGAAGCTCAAGAGTGCTGGAGAAGTTGGAGCTTATCGGGCTTGAATGCGATAACCATTGCTGTGACCATGCCACAGCCATATGCATACAGGATATCGTGACAGCACGCCAAAAATAACCGAACTGTATTTTCCTAGTTACTGATTTAGATTTATTATTGAAAGTATTGCAGTTGCATATTAAGTGAGTGTTATTTTTAGATTTTTAATCATTTTTAAAAATAAAAATCTGGTCACTTTTGGCGCACGGTCACAAAGTTCGCATACTGCTAGTGGTGCAGATTTTTTCATTGTTTGTTTCATTTTCCCAACATAACATCCAGTGCTAATTAAAGATTAACGACCGACGATCATGTTGGTCAGGTTGCTGCCTAGCTAGGTATTTTGAGCTTACCAAAATTCAATTGTCGGTGGTGCCAACTTGTTGTGTTTTGCGTTATATATATGGGATAGAAGGCACAGCAGGATAGATACATCGAGGCCGAAAGCCTGTGGTCGTGATCAATCTTATCACGGCACGGCTGACATACTGGTCAAGTTGGTCAAGAACCTCGACTTAGTACCCTGTGATTAGCTAGCTATCAAGGCATTTTGCTTCCTCAAGTCGGACTGTTGGTAGTGTTGTTGTGTTTCAGCCCTGTTCTTTGCATTCATCATTTTGGCCGCAGCAGGACGACTGAACTTGCTCTTTTCCGTCCTTCATTTCTTTACTGCGCAAGCAATCTTAGTAAGTATGGCATTAAGTAGGATTGATATAATGATAAGAGGGAGTTCAGGAAACAAAACCTTCACTGCAATACTTTTTTGGTTGAGTCGCGGCGTCGATCAGATGATCTAAAGACAAAAATGTTATAGCTGCAGCTGTCTCTGTTATTAGTTGCTGTTCACGGGTGTTGCCGGGAGATTGCTTCCAGGAAGCCGCATCCTGGGCCAGCTTCACGGCGCGGCGGCATTCAATCCAGAATGTGCCACGATTAGATTCCACGTTTGTCGGTCATGTTGCCATATTAAAGCAGCCTTGTTACATTTGAAACATTTGGGCTGTTGGACTGGTCTGGTGTGGTAGCCGTTATAGGAGATGCTAACACCTCCAAAAGGCATCAGGATGTTGGCTAACGAGTTGAGATGATATATAACATATCTATGAATTCAGTATCTCTATCTATTTATCTTGTACATCTTTCATCATCTTCTATCTGACTATCTATTCATCTTTCACGTCCTTTATCATTTTATTCTGAACGTATGTGTGCTACTAGGTGGTTTATCAATACCATCACTAGGTTGCTTGCCATGAAACTCGCATTCAAGACATTTTCTCCTCCCGGTGGGGGAGCCATTTCCTTGTACTTGCTTGGCCTACTTTCTATACTACCCCGGATCAGCGCTGCCAAATTTGACGCCGACACTTTCTTCACTTATATTGATAAGAGCTGCAAAGACTCACCTCAAAGCACCGTCAAGGCCGCTATAAATACCGCCGGCGAGGAGATGAACTTTCTGGTTAGATCGACTTTGTCTGAAGGCTTCAATTTCGATTCCAACGACTTAGCAGGTGGGCGAGCTGGCAGAGCGTTTAAAGCTTTCTGGGGTCAACTAGACGGCACCCCATCAATAACTGATCCCGCCAATACAGAAGATATCAAGGACAACTTTGAAAAACTCGGGGACAACATGCCAGCAAAGCACTACGGAATCTACTGTGACGGCAGTGCCTTTGAGTTCATTACAAGCTGGCCAGCGGACACTCCAACTGGGGATGGATGGGGGACCCCTGGAGAACCAATCGATGGAGGTGCGTGGTATATCAAAGATCCTATGCGGCGGGTGCCCGACGGAGACTACTTAGGGAGTCCTGCACCAAATCCTCGTCCAGTCCAGCCGGGCGATGATATATGTACACCGAACGATGATAACGGCATCCCCAAAGGTATTGCTGGAGCAAGTTTACCTGATGCAAATTATATTGTCATGTGTCCTACCGCGTTCTCGGTGGCGATTGGAGAACAGCTAGCAACATTTGGGAAAACACCACTGCCCGATGGCGAGGATCTGGATTGGTTTGCTTCACCAGGAGCCTCAATGCTCCACGAGTTCACGCATGCCGTTCTCTCGACAGAGGACAAAGCATACAGCTCTGAAGGGTGCATTGACTTGGTTACAGAGAAAGGCCCTGAGGATGCACGCATAAATGCCGATTCGTATATGTTTTTTGCACTGGCCAGCTATTTGAATCAGAATGAGTGGATCAATGACGGAGCAGCGTCACCGCTGCAAGCAGCCGTCAAGCCTGCGGGAGTATCCCGCCGCATCACTCGCAACAAGGGCCGAAAGATCAAGCGTCAGAATTTCTGGACAAATGGGACCGTCACTTCATCAGTGATGTTTCCAAGCCCAACCATATCATCTGGGACGACTTCTATATCATCGATCTTTCCAAGTTCAACTTCCAGTGTTGTATCTATATCAAGTCAAAGCAAGATATCGTCAATCACGGCATCATTTAGCTTAAATTCGACGACTTCTGCATCAGAAACTTCGATCACTATAAGCCAGTCCAAATCAAGCCTAAGCATCACGAAAATAAATCCTAGTTTTTCTAGCACAAGTTCACCTACATTGTCACCATCATTGTCGTCAAGCTCAGTTGCGCAGACAAGCACTACTAAGACACGATCTGCGTCGTCCATCTTGCCGTCTGGTATCACAACCTCCATTCTGACCTCATCAAGCGGAGCTCCCTTGATTTGGAGTGGGTCATGGTCTGATACGACGATCCCGACACTGGTCTCTCTATCCTTCATCGATCTCCCAACCGGCACTGTTGCTCCCTCTGAACAGACATCTGATGCTGTACTTCTTCAAGGCTTATTTTCCGCGCTTAAGAACAGCAGAGAATGGCTGACCGATCCTAAGCTAAGATCACAATACATTGAAAATGTCAAGGAAGTTAAGGATCAAACCCTGGCATTATTTAACAAGATGGACGTCAATATTCCAGAGCCAGATTGTTCCTCCACAAGCAGGAAAAGGGGAGAGAACACGATCTCTGAAAGGCAGCTTAAAGATGTTCTCCGGGAGAGATCCTCGCTCCAAGACAGAAGTGTCTTATCTGGTGTGGCCAATGTAATCGAAGGCGCAATTCACGATGTTGCTAAGCTTCTTAGCTGCGCTGTGTATGTGATGGATAACTTGGTCGACTCTGTAAACAAAGATACACCTAACGTTGATCTAATTCAGGATTTGACAGATAGCCTTGCTGCAGTGGGCGACGCTTTGGATAAGCCCGGGGATGAGCCAACAAAGACCAACCCCACATCCACATCAGCAGAGGCGAGCAAAACAACTTCCACAGAAAGCACTTCAAGTTTGTCTTCCTCAAGCCGCTCTTCGTCATGTTCAATGAGTACCGCGATTCCGATTTGCACTCAAACGGTTATTCTATCAACATCATATTTATCGGAAAGAAGTACCTTCACAGTTGACTCAACAACAACACATACATGTTCAACAATTACGATTAAAAGATGTACTGCCTCAGGGTAAGCAGACTATCCCCCTATGTTTAGATGGCAACAGCACTCCATCGTGTTCACTCTATTTAATCTTCTAAAGAGAACCAATGCTGACACGATATTAGATCGACATCATCTACGGCTACAACAGCCAGTGGCTCTGAGATTACTGGCTATACCTTCAAAACCTTTATCATGGACCCGGCAAACACCGCCTCCCAATTTGTCGACACTTCTCAAATAATGAGACTAAGCAGCATTCTCGCAACCGAAACTCTGGCTTCTAGGACCAATAGTGTGACCCGCTCGTCTCCCCCGACCAGTAGTATCCTGAACACCACAGCTTCTTTATCTTCCTCCTCTAACTCTCCGACCTCATCGTCAAGTCCTACTTTGTCAAGTATTGGTGTCCCGTCCTCAACTCAACCCACGTCGACTCTTCCATCGTCAAGTCCTCCAGCATCAAGTATTCCGTCATCGAGTCTTTTATCATCGAGTATCCCATCGTCAAGTCCTCCATCCTCCACAAGTTCCATATCCTCCGCAATAGTTTCCGGCACCAATACGATGGCACCAAGCCCCACTTCAACTTCCTTTTGGGAGCTGACACTGTATAACACGACTTGTGAGGATCACGCCTCGGCAGATCTAAGCTATTCCTACGTGGGTTTCATCTCTAACATTGCTATATTCTCCAAAGTTTGACTAACTCCTTCCTCGTTTAGTATACCCTGACAGGCTCTGGCCCAGTGGGGAGCAATTCGTGTACTCCGCTTCAAAACCCACCCCAAGATTCGTTGGATTCTTGCGTGTGGTTTACTGATGCTGGCGTTAACCCGGGTCAACCGTGCTCTGCTGGAACCTTCCAGTATCCGACATCCTACGTCATTAGAAATGGCTTCTGCGTTGTCTACAGCGATGATGACTGTAGTAGTGGGGAAACTGTTGCTATCGATGCCGCCAATCCTTTGACCTGTAGTGATACCTCTTCCGACGATGGACTGCCGACAACTTGGCTTTCTTTCAGATGTGGTGTCTCGGATTGAACTTGTCATAGTAGTCAAGGAGACAGATAACACCTGAATAGGAACAATATGAGTATTTACCTTAGCAGCCATATTTGTATTAGATTAGAACGAAGGTCGAAGATTGAGTTGGTAGAACTTCCGTGGAATTTATATGGAATTTGTTTCTCTTACTACATTTATGTCTGATGCATTTACAATGTAGCACTTCTCTGTTTCCAACAACTCATTGTCTCCGTTATCTGTTCAAGGCATCCTGTCAATATAGCTTCATTTATTGCTCAACATACGCGTGAATCGGTCTTGAAGGAAGGTATTCTAATCGACCTGCTTCTGTAACAACTTGATAACCATCACGCCGTCGTCTGATCACTGGATCGGGCATTAAGATAATGGAAACCAAATCCGTAAAATTGGGTCTTCAGCCAGGCGGCTGCTCAAAAAGGTCTGGGCAATTGACATACGCGCCTTAGACCCAACCTGACTCAAATCTAAGCAGGGTTCGAACATGGCCTGGAAAATCGAAAATTTGCATGATACTACTAAGCATTAACAGATATCATGAACCTCTTAGTGATCGACTATATAATCACAAAATCCCGACTTAAAGTCTCAATGTCCGGTTCCCTCATTCCCTCCCCATCCATAATTCCATGTATATAGCACTCCCCAACCAATTCAAAGAACACCCCATCATATTCCCTCAATACGAAAGGTACCGCGGAACCAAACAAAATACATATCTTGTCGCCGTCCAGAGTTCCGTTAGGGACGATTCCGAGGTACCCTCCAGTTGTAACGCACAAATTCTTTCCAGTATAGTGCCTCAAAACTGTATTATCAAACGCTACAAAATCCAGCATTTCTTCCTGGGCAATAGAGCGATGAAACGCATCCATATCAATACGTCTATTTGCATCTGTAGCCGCATGCAGCTTCCGCAACACCTTATATGCAATTCCATACTCTGCTGGGGCTCGTTGTACAGGGATCTCAGTAGTTTGGTCACAACAGAGCGTTCGCCATAGTGACTCTTCGCGGGTATGGCCTTCTGGAAACTTGTATGCAGCTTCCGCAAAAGCTTCAAAACTTTCAGTGTTTATCTTACTCCGTAGATTAAGACGAGCTCGACCAGCTTCCGTGCAGTGATCGAGTGCTAGATCTTCGTCTCCATAAAGGATGGAATGATCCTGCTGCGAGATAGTATCAATCACCGCGCCTCGGATGGAAAGGACTTTCTTGTCTGCTGAGATGGATAGAGTCGGTTGAGAGTCTCCAGCGGCGCAAAAATTTGTCTTGACTACTGTTGCAGCAATAACTGCTCTGTTTTCGTTACAGGATCCCCAATCCGGGATCCATGATGGAAGCTTTGGATTTCGGAGAGCCGAATTGATTCCTGCATGAGCTAAAAGTTCAAGGTTCTTCAACTTCTCTAAGTAGTGCAGTGCCACTGATAAATAGACCTCTTCAGTAGAAAGTCTGTAATCCGGTTTGAGATCTACCAGTATGCTACCAGCATCTGTGACAACCCCCATCAGGGCAAAGACTTTGTCGCGCGGATCTGTTGCCTTGTATTTTCGTGTCAGGCGCAGAAGACTAAGAAGTCCCCAGCTATTGTTTTGAAATTGGATTGCTTGTCTCAAGAAATGGATGACAGTCGCACTAGTAATGCCTGTAGCGTGAAATTGAATTGGGTAGGGCCCGAGGTAACCTCTCTTACGAACGGAAATAGCAATATTCGAGATGTCCTTCCACATAATTGAGTACGGTCCACAAACAACGGTCGCTTCACGCGCCATCTAGATTCCATAATCAGTTTTTCATATTCTTCAAGACTGGATGGATTTGGCTCGATTAAGGGAGAAACCGAAACTTTATGGGGTTTACATACGGCTGCCTCTTGTACCACCCAAATGCGCTGAAACCATGAACGTTGGAATAACTTAACTAGCGCAGTCCAGTGACTCCAGTTGGGGTCGTGGAGCCATGGGAGTCCAACAGTACGATAATGTTCCGGACCGAGCTCAACCAAACCTCTTTCGTCGAAGATTTGCTTGAAACGATCCAACAATTCGAATGCTATTTTGTCTTCGGGAGTTTCTCTCCCGAGCCATATCACAACATGCCAAGCCTTCGTGTATATATCCTTCATGATTCCCACTTGCTCTGACCGTTCATGATCATCTCTTTGATTGATACATAGTGCGTCAATCCACATGATCCGTTCCTCCTCTGGTTTCCGTAGATATTGGAGTACATCGTAGAGATGTGTTGTAACAAACATGGGAGCTTCGTCGCAGGTGATGATGCAGTCTCGTTCAAGGGAGCCCCACGTGTATGACAAGGCTTCGTATGGCGGTGAAGCCTCTAGGCTCCTGACCAGGAGCCTACAACGAATGGGAGAGTCATCGGAGCCAGGCTCAATACATAATAGTCGGATATGATCTGAAGGTAAAGGTTTCATGGTAATTGTTTTGGTCTATAGACTATCGTGTGATTAGTTGAGGATCATGCAGTTTATTTTTCCTTTGGATTTGGATTTGGATCACCTGGTCGCTTGGTTGCAAGCCACATAATAAGCGAGCTAATGATCGAGAGGGTAGAGAGATGATGAACTTGATATTATCTCATTCTAAACTTTATGGCAAAACCCTTCTATGCACATCTAAATCTTATAATATGATCAGCTTGATTTAAATCTCTGAAAAAAGTCCAACTTGGAGTGCACAAGTGCAGATTAGAAGTGGCGCTGGCGCTGGCCGAATCACCCATCGATAACGCTACCAAAAGTTATGATTTGCACTTTTGTATATTCTGAGAATATAATTAATATGCCTAACTCTTCTCAGAAATGGCCGACTGCCTTTTTAAGTCTTCGTTCTCTTCTAATCCTGAAATTTCGCAGCCATGACAACAATCCGGCTTAGAGAGTAGTATAGTGTCTTGCATCCCAAAGATAAAGACAACTCCGTCGAATCTTGTAATTACAATATGGCCTCGTGGATGACGAGCCGCAGAGATTAATATTGTGATATTAGGGAAGAATTAGGAACGGTTTAGTCAAAGCCTGGGAAACATGTCTTTTGGATGCATTTAGTAGACGGGGCTCATGGCAAGATTCTGATTTCGTTCGGGCATCACGCCGCACAACACTTGAGACACTCTGCACAAATCTTTGAAACGAGAGAGCCGCATACCACACTATAGAGGACGAAGTCCTGAAGCACAGATCAATCAATAGATAGATATGAGGAGTCGAAAATTAACGATGAACATAACTGAAGACTGCAATGGTGAAAGAATATCTCGGTCAAGTGATCATAACGCAGACCAAAGTAAGGAGAAGATTTCTTCTCCTTCTGAGCCTAACTCGAGGGTGCAAACAACTAAGAAGACCTTTACTCTCTTGAGGTTTTCTGACTCGTGATATGCTAGGGAGTAGAGAAGGATGAGGTCACTCTTCACCCCTTTCTTCACATCCTTCCTATTTCGCACTTCAAAGCACGGCCGCAAAGAAGATCAGCATATTGAAACAATTTGCCAACAACCATTAAGGTTTTGACATGGGCAGGGAGAAGATGAACATGACACAGCGGGGACCCCTGAGCTGAACATCCTCCTGTTCGAGGTTGACTTTAAGTTCGTAGGATTCGAGTCACTTGACTGTGTCTCTGAATACGCGGAAATGAGATCTGGAAGCTCCATTCTTAGTGGTAACTCAAAATCCTGAAAATAGAGTGCTGATGGCAGTGCGTTGAGGTACCCAGAAGAGACTCGCACGACGCATCGCGAATTCGTCAGCACGCAAGCCTCACCTGTTGTTCTGCGCCACCAACAGCCAAGAAGATATTGCAAGTTTTTCCGCACATCAAACACTTCAAAGCATCACCGCAATCCTTCTCCAAGCTTTCGATGCAGCATTCAAGCATGGCATTCCCCCTTTTTGCTGTCGAACCTGGGGATACCGGTGCAGCCGAGGTCTGTTTGAGTTTCATCGCCGACGCTATTTTTGCAGCCGGTCTGGGCGACGTTTCGGCGCGGCGTTTTCGGACGAAAGCGAAGATCTTCGGCATACGAAGTAAGCCCAATTTCTCCAGCCACCGGCCAACGCGTTCTGGCCACGAGCTAGTCCGAACACGGGGTAGCTGCGAGCAGTTTTCCCCACTATCGGGCTTTTGGGACGTCATTTTCCCGTCGTGGTTGTGGCGCAGGGGATTTGCGTACCTGCATATCATAAAGCCATCAGCTGTTTGCATTTCCTGGTTTCCAGAGGATAAGTATCAAGCCGTCTCCCAAGTCTCTATCTCTTTTCATCCGCTCTTTACATCTTCTACAATACCATCAGAACTTCATTATCAAACCCCTTCAAGTACTTTCGAATTGAAGCAATCATCAACATGCGTTTCTCAACTCTCCCTGCTGCTCTCGCCGTCCTGGCCTACACATCCACCACCTATGCTTCCCTAGCACCCCAATTCGACATCGGCTCTATTATTGACTCCGCAACATCAGACGTCGGCGGCGCCCTCTCAACAGCCACCTCAGACGTCGGCGGTGCTCTCTCAACCGCCACATCAGACGTTGGCGGCGCCATCTCCACCGGAACATCCGTCGTAGGTGGAGCAATCTCAACCGGCACCTCGGACGCCGCTGGTGCCTTTTCAACAGCTACCTCCTTCGCAGGCGGCGCTATCTCGACTGGAACAAGTTTGGCAGCTGGAGCACTCAGTTCCGCTCTCAGCGATGCGAGTGCGGGGATCTCAACCTTGGAGTCGATTGCTTCGACGGCAACGGGTTCGGATAAGAGCAGTTTGTTGAGCGAGGCAACGAGTTTGAGCAAAGCTCTTACTTCTGCGGCTAGTTCGGCGAGGTCAGCGTTGAGCACGGCTGCTACGGGTGCGAGTGGGAGTGCGTCAAGTGCGGCCAGCAGTGCGAGTTCGACGGCAGGAGGAGCGATGATTACTGCTGCTCCGGTTTGGGGCGCTGCGCTGATGGGTGCTGCGGGACTGTATATGTTGTAAACTTTGATTAACTGGGAGGTAATCTTGTATCGATAAAATTGCATTGCTGGAGGCTGCATTTGATTTTCTCACTGAGAGGAGTTTTGGGAACTGCATGTATACCATTACAAAAAACATAAATTCATAAATCGTCATCCTCATCATTGTCCCTTCTCTCATGCTCAGTGAAATGCATCTGCTTTCTCATTCACACGCAACCCACGCACTCAGCGGGTCAGCCCAAATCTCCCAATGTCCAATCTTCCCCTCCTTATCAAACCCACTAAACCTATAAATAAACTGCTCCTCCCAGTCCTTCCCCGTCTTCACACTCTCAAACCTCGCTTTTCCCACCACACTAACTGCACCCAACATACTCTCATCCTCATCCTCATCCTCTCGCTCAACCCGAGCCTCGGCATCAACCACGAAGCCTCCAGACTCGATCGAGGGGAATGTGTCTTTCCCCATATGCATTTTCAGCGTCTTCGACAAAAGCGTGAAATATTCGAGGCATTCAAGCACTCCTGTGAATGTCTTGGCTAAGAATGGGAGACGGGAGCGTGCCCATTCAGGGCCGTGTTCTGTGATTCGTGGGGGACTGGGATTGTGATTGTTCAAAAGCTGCTTGCTGCCGCGAGGTACAGGATTAGAGGAGACGAAGAATTGCCGTATGAGGGCTGAAGGTGGTGGTGGTGGATTTTCTAGGAGAGCTTGGCAGAAGGATGAGGCTGTTTCGAGGAGTTGGGCTTCGCGGGTTGAGGATGGGTTCTTCATTGTTAGTTTTGGAGGTAGATATTGTTTTGTTTTGAGTCGAGTTGAAGATGGGAATTTAGGATCATATGATGTCAGATGTTTTGAGATTCCATCGTAAGTTTTATATTCTTGGGCCAATGAAACTAACTGATTATCCCCGTCATGGATTGCAATATATAATCCTTTTCTGGCTCCGAATTTGATTCTTATGCAGTGTACAAAGGAATAAACTCAAGAGAAATAGCACGTGATCAGAAATACCAGTTTAAGGTTGGTCTGAAACCGCTTCTGAGCCAGTATGAAAACATTTTGGAACCAGTTTAAACACTTTCAAAGCCACTCTGAGGTGCGATATGCAACAAAACTGCTGAAGAGTAAGATTCGAGTCACGTGATGCGTACTCTCTTTCTTATGACCTTGAATATTTTCAAACTATGTCTCTTTTGAGGTGCCTCTACTGGTTCCTCTACTAGTTATATCGTGAATTTGATTTATGAGTTCGCCCTGAGTTCGACTCTCATGACTTGACATCTCAATCACTTCATACCCTGTACTGAAATTGCGGGGATGGAGCTTATCACACAGCGTCCGTGCCGTATCACATCTCCCAAAGACCCGTGGTACCTGGATCAACATCATCCAGCACAGCCGATTGCTCAAAACCAACCCCGTAAACAACCTCTAAGAGGCAGCTCGACAGCATTATAAATTAAACGCACGCCCTAATAGGAGCAAGTTAGATTAACGGGAGCTTTGCTGGAAGATCATGGGAGGGAGCAAGGAGCTGGAATAAAGAGCTGCAATGCCCCGCACTATGTACAAGGTGAGCTTCGCATCCTTCCTCGAATCGCAATGATGCTGACTTCGATTAGACTCATAGCAGTATTTGCTGTGATTGTGACAGCATCGCCAGTCCGCGTTCGATCGCCATTTGTTGTGAAGGAGACTCATCCGGTTCCGAGCAAGTGGTCGAGAATCTCAGCAGCGCCTGCGGACCATATAATCAATCTGCAAATTGGTCTGAAGCAAAGCCAATTTTATGAGTTGGAACGACATCTGTACGAGGGTAAGCAGTTTGAAAGCTATCGTGATCTCAATTAACAATCTTAGTGTCGACTCCATCCCATTCTCGATATGGTCAACATCTCACAGAAGCCGAGGTCAACGATCTGGTGAAGCCTGCAGATGATACATTGACCCTCGTACACGAATGGCTCGAGGATAATGGTGTCGCGACAACAGATTTAGAATACAGTCCAGCCAAAGACTGGTTTAAAATTTCTCTCTCTGTCAGCGAGATTGAGAATTTGCTTGATACGAAGTATTCTGTCTTCGGGCATGAAAATGGAGATTTTCTGATTCGAGCCCCGGAATGGTCATTGCCATTGCATCTCCACGGACACATCGAGGTCATTCAGCCAACAAACTCCTTTTTCCGTCCAAGGAAGCAAGCCACGACTATATCAACTATAGATCATATCTTCGACATTCATGCTCATCCTACACCACCAGTCTACACCCCTCCAAGCGACCCTAGTCTTGCAGCTGTCTGCAATACATCTTTAGTCACGCCTCTCTGTCTCCGAACACTGTACGGCACTGTCGACTACGTTCCTCAAGTTCCAGGAAAGAATAAGGTCGGATTGAACGATTTCCTTGGAGAGTCAAACAACAGATCAGACACCAGCATCTTTCTCAAAGCATATCGACCTGAAGCCGCCGCCGCCGCATACGAATTCAAAGTCCAAATTATCGACAGTGGCAATGACGAGCAAACGCAAGAGAATTCTACCGAACTCGCAGCCGGAAAAGATCTGGAAGGAAACCTAGACGTCGAAACGATAATTGGCATTGACTGGCCCACTCCCCTCATCGCCTACTCAACCGGTGGAAGCCCTCCTTTCGCCCCAGACTTAACCACACCAACCGACACCAACGAGCCCTACCTCACATGGCTAAACTACGTGCTAGCACAGAAAGACATCCCGCAAGTAATATCTACCTCCTACGCCGATGACGAACAGACGATACCCTACTCCTACGCCAAATCCGTCTGCAACGGCTTCGCACAACTCGGCGCTCGAGGTATCTCTCTCTTTTTCGGCTCCGGCGATTCAGGCGTCGGAACAGACGGGACATGCTTCAGCAACGACGGGAAAAACACCTCTTCATTCCTCGCCATGTTCCCCACAACCTGTCCATACGTCACCGCCGTCGGAGGAACGAAGTTCATCCCTGAGGTCGTAGCCTACGATGCTCGGAACGGATATGCTTCTGGTGGTGGATTTTCGCAATACTTCTCACAACCCGCATATCAAGCGGACGTTGTTGATGATTATGTCGACTCTCTGAACGGGACGTTTGCTGGACTTTATAATCCGAAGGGGAGAGCGTATCCTGATATCGCTGCGCAGGGGTATCGCTTCGTTACGATTTGGAATGGGACGGTGCATCCGTTAGATGGAACGAGTGCGGCGACTCCGACGGCTGCAGCTGTGTTTGCGTTAGTGAATGATGCGTTGATTGCGCAGGGGAAACCGCCGATGGGGTTTTTGAATCCGTGGTTGTATGAGAAGGGGTTTGAAGCTTTTACGGATGTTGTGAGTGGGAGTGCGATTGGGTGTGGGGGCACGGGGTTTCCAGCGAAGGAGGGATGGGATGCGGTGTCGGGGTTTGGGACGCCTTATTTTCCGAAGATTAGAGAGCTGGTGGGTTGTGATGATGATGATGATGACGACGAGGACGATAATGATGATGAGTGATGGTTGCTATAGGACGAGGAGGTGGAAAATATATATCTGTTCTGGTGGGTGTTCGTGGTCGCTGCTACTTCCCTAGACTTTCAGAGGTTGAGATGTAAGTTCTGACTAACTTTCTTCATTATCGAGTAAAAGGACATACTTCTCCCTTTTCATTGAGTTCCTCCTTGAGAACTAGTTTTTCTCGAAGCGACACTGCATCTCGAATTCGTCCTCGCTCAATTCCAAATCATCTGAAGTCAGACACAGAACATCCCTGCAAATATTGAGAGACATCCTCCTTCGAAGAGCCATTCATAAACCACATCTCTTGTTTGATCTATGTTTCCTATTTATTTAGCCAATTTTTCTTCAGATAAAATACAAACAACGATTTCTCAAAACATCCCCATCCACGTGACTATCCTCCTGCGTTCGCTTTTCATTCTCAGTCCATCTCATCTCATCTCTCCCTGGAGGGCTACTTTATTGGCATGATAACGAGACAGGGACATGGTTCAGGAATTAGAGTTAATAGAGAAAGGTAGGAAATCGGCGGAGTTATTGAATAAAGGACGATGAATAATTTTAGAACGCTACGACATCAGAGTTGCGGATATGCTTACTCAACCAGAATGACCTCGGGAGTGCTCAAACTCAACGACGAACTTAGTTTATATTGTCTTTAGAAACGAGCAACAGAAAATCCAAAGGATGGAGTACAAATAGAGGATGTGGCATATTCGGCACACGATAAACATTTGAAAGGTGAGACCAAAGGATACAGAGTAGCCAGAAACGAGGTGGAACAAGAAGATGGGCAAAGCCGTGACCCAGTCAGTAACATGCCATTGGTCAGAGCCATGAGCAACATACAAAACCTGGCAAGTCGAGATGTATAACCAGACATTCATCAAAGACGTTATGCAACACAGTGTCCATTATCTTCATCATCTGAAACTTCGACAGTCAAACCAGATGTCGGCCTTGAGAGATCGCGACGTGCAACAAAAGATCTCGCCCAGGAGGTCCGGTTTCTAAGACCCAGGAAAAAGAAATCGAGAAAGGAAAGAAGTTCTGTCACATCCCCACCATCGACACCAACAGACACCCAAAGAGGGATATCCGTCAGTCCCTGCTATGATTTTCCGGGGAGAAGAAGATCGCGTGCTCGCGCACCGGAAACGGATTTAAGCTTCACCAAGCTTTCAGGGACCGCCAGCCTAGCCTAATCTGGAAGTCTTGGCAAAAATGCCTCACCTCCCCTCGTTTCCTCCTGACACTGCCTCAACCTTTCTTTATCCTTCGTTTCCAATATATCCTATCCATACAGCGCCAATTCATCCAGGAACAACCACAGCAATCCCGAGCGTCAGCAATTAGGACGGGAGAATGCCAAGGAATGTCACTGGTGCCGCTCGTGTTCTCAACTGCTTTTTTTTCACCATCTTGGCGCACGGCTAAAGACCTACATCTGGAAGGACTAGAATGCGCCGCGAGAGCACGCATTTTGCGCCACGAAACGACAATGCTTCTAGAAGTCAATTTATTTCACAATGTGAGCTGGCGGCGGGGCGAGGAGAGCGCATTTATGGCGAGATGCCATAAGAAGCTTTCTCGTCCCGGTATCTTCAAGAATGGAGCGTGTTTGTATTCTTCGTTTCTGCCAAGTTTTTGTGATTCACGGTTGCTGACTACCCTCTTTCTTACTTCTTTTAGTCGCCATCTTGCCTCTTTTCTCCATATCATTTCTCTGTGCTAGTCAAACCATGGAGCACGAGATCTCAAAGAAGCCAAGTGCTCTTATCTCGGTATTTGAGATGGAGGAAAATCTTCCCGATCTCGCAAAGACCTCTAGTCAAAAAGTTTTACACAGAAATATCATCTCGCTGCTGCGAAGATCATTCGTTCGTCACAACGAATCAGAAGAATCCCCATGGCCGAAGCTCGTCCGACATCTGTTGTATATCCTCACTGCGGCTCTAATCCTCGCTGCTATCACGGTGATGTACAAACATAGTCTTCCACTCTCACCTTCTCCATGACTGATTCCGACATAGAATATACCATTCACTCCTCCTCGACCTGATTCGAGTCCTGTCACCACCGAAACTTCTCAACAACGGATTGACGAAGATTGTTGCTTCGTGGGCTGAGCCCGGCACCGCCACCCCAGCTCCCCCATCATGGCTTCCAAATTTCAGCAAAGACATCTTACCCAAGCCAATACACTCACATAACGACTATTGGCGTCCTGTCCCACTCTTTGAAGCCCTATCCCTAGGAGTAACAGGCGTCGAAGCAGACTGCCACCTCATCAACGGCAGTCTCTACGTCGGACACAAAACATCCTCTCTGCGCCCTAACCTTACTTTCCGCAGCTTGTATCTTGATCCTCTCTTCGACATCCTCACAAATCAGAACCAGAAACAAAACAACAGCGTCACAAACAGCACCACCATCAAAGGGGTATGGGACACGCACCCCAAACGCAGCATCGTGCTCATGACCGATCTCAAGACCGAGGGATTTTCCACGTTAGAAGCAGTCCAGCAACAGTTACAACCCTTCCGCGAGAAAGGCTGGCTTACATACTGGAACGGCAATGCAGTTATTCCCGGACCCATAATCCACGTTGGAACGGGCAACACCCCTTTCTCCGCTGTCTTGAACTCCACATTTGCCAATAACACATACCGGGATGTATTTTTCGACGCGCCGCTCCACGCTCTCACTCCTGCTTACAATATCTCGAACTCCTACTACGCCAGCACCTCTCTAGCTCATCTATTCAAAGGAATCTCTTTTAGTGGAGGACTATCGGAGAAGAAGTTAGGGATAGTGAGGGGGCAAGTTCAACAGGCGAGGGAATTGGGGTTGGTGAGTCGGTATTGGGATACGCCGACTTGGCCGGTGAGTAGGAGGACGAGGGTTTGGGCACAGTTGGTTCAAGTGGGGGTAGGGATGTTGAATGTGGATCAGATTGCGGAGGCGGCGAGGTGGGATTGGAAGTTGTGTCGGGTTTTAGGGGTGGTTTTATGCTGAGGGATAGTTTTGATGGGATGCGGGACGGGCGAGGGAGGGCAGAAGGAAGGAGGTTGTGTTTTATATACCCAAGGAAGGCATGATTTGGCGTTTGGTGGTAGGGTGTTTTATCTGTTTGGAAATGACGATAGATATAGATCAGGAATCTAGTGGCGTTGTATCCCAATTTAGGATTTGATGGATTTTGATGGAGAAATACGTGAGATGCTGGCTGGACATGTAAGGGCACAAGCAAAGCGCAAACTCATTCATTCATTCATTCATACCACCAATCAGCAACTAGCCTATCAAAATAAGACATCATAAGACATCATTCCAACTTCCTATATGCCCGCATATTTCACACATTCATTAACCTTTCTCTCCTCTTCTCTTCATTACCCAAACCCACCTACCAACGAACCCAGCCCAACCCACACTAAACCTACATACACCTTCTCACTCAACTCATTTCTCACACTAGATACAGGTGAGGCGGAGTGGTTGAATATTTGGTTCAAATTGATACATACAAGAGCAAGAGATCCATTCAGTGCAATGCTCACAAGGTATATATATATATAAAAATATTTAAACGATTTCCTTCCCATCACACTCTCCGACCGTAATCTCACGCCAACGCCGCCTTAACCGTCTCCTTCAAATCCTCCTTTCCAATACCCAACACCCCATTCGCCAACTCGCCCTCCTTCGGACTCTGCCCCTCGCCGTCCCGAAACAGATAAACCTTCAAATAATCCCCAAAACTACTATAATCGCCCTTCGCCAACTTCTCATCCGCGATCTTCTGAGTCTCGCCCGTGTCTTTCTTCTCCACTTTCCACTTCGCCCCACTCTGTTCTTCGAGCAGGGAAAGAAGTTCGTTTTGCGTGGTGATGAAGGACGCGACGTCGAGATACTTGTTGGCGGTTTCGGAGGGGTGGGAGAGGATGCCGGCGATGGCGCGGCCGATGAAGGGGAGGTTGGTGCCGGTGAAAGGCTCGTTGCCTGAGTCGAAGATGGTGGCGGTTTTGTCTTTCAGGTTGAATCCTAGACTGCCTACTTTCAAGCCCTATTCAATTCATTCATTCATCAGCATTCTCTTCTCCCTGTACGATTAGGGAATAGAAATAAAGAAGAATGAGAGAGAGAGAGGAGTGAGTGGGGAGATGAGGGAAGAGATAATACGCACCCAGTCAAAAAACAACCCCGTACTAACGCCTGTCCACGAGAAGCCTTTATTCTCCTCCGCTGCCTTCGCTAGCTGTTCCTGCAGCTGGATCTTCGCGCCGAGGATCTTCTTCGCGCCACCTGTCACCTTCTGCGTGTTGAGTCCGAACTCACTCGGTATGAAGCGTTTCACGCCTGCTTTCACGGCTTCGTCGATGATGCTTGATTGCTGCGTGAGAGCGAGCGTGGCGATGGTGGATACTACGGCATCTTGACCAGCGAGTGCCGCGGCGATGGAGGACGGGGAGGAGTAATCGACTTTTCGAACTTGCACGTTGGAGGGGAAAGTCGCAGTTGATGAGGCGCGGGTTAGGGCTGTGACTGTGAAGCCGGAGTCGAGGAGGGCTTGGATTACGGAGGGGCCGAGGTTGCCGCTTCCCTATTGTTCAAGCATGAATTCTCAGTTTAATTGCTCATATGGTTCTTCAATTCATTGAATTGGGAGGTTTGAGAGACGAGGGGAGGTGGGGCACACATACCCCAATTACAGCGACGTTCTTGATACTTGACATCTTGGTTGTGGAATTGAAGAGGATGTAGAGCAGGATACTTGCAGCTAGGATTATGAAGGCCGACCTGGGTCTATATAGAAAAGAGAAGGACATCCTCGCATCATTGGGGAAGGAAATGGCGTTTTTCTATCAGTGGGCTGCTGTGAAGCTGCTGTGGAAGTTCGGCCCCACTGTGGGATGGTGTCACAACGCGATGCGATGCGGGGTTCCTGAACCAGAGCATGAACTTGCTCGGGGAGGAAGTTGAGGAACCATGGTGCCGGGTGTCGTGTCGGGTGGGAGCCGCTGCATGTTTCTGATAAATCAATTGAAGGCTTTTGATGATCGTTCCTCCTCCTCCTGAAACACGGGAGGTTGTGTCGGGATTGATGGAGAGAGAGGTTATCGTTGAACGAGGGGAAGCTTTGAGGTCAGCACGCTAAGATGTGGAAATGTGGGGTGAGATCACGTACTCCCTTTTTATTTGATAGCTACTAGATAGGTTGCCGCAGACGAAATAGTGTGAATTTCTTTGTCTATTTTGTTGAAAGATATTGCGATGTGACACGACGTCGGGAATGAGGGATGAATTGTATTTCTGAGAAACAGTGATCTCATGGCATGGTCAAATTCTACAGCAGCCTACACCGTCTAAGTATTCAGTTTAGAATTCGAACACTAAATGAATATTTTATAAATAGATCCGAATATACGACTGTAAGTATAAATACTTTCTGAATTGAAAAGTGAGCCTGGGAAGAAGGTAAGAAGCTGAGAAAGAGGATGAAATTCCAGCGGTGGAGATTAGGCCTAGGACTCCAAGTCTTTATGGTGTGGGTACGAACTAAACTGGGTTTGTGGTAGAGAGCAATTCTAGGGTGCGCGATAGAAAGCAGTAATGGGAAGAGCCTTTGAAATTTTGACATAAATACCCTGAGTTTCATCAATCATGACAGATCTCCGAAAAGCCTCTTCTCACGCTCCTCGATCTCGGCTGCAAATTTCGCGATATCATCTACGCTCCATACCCCCTTCTCTGTGATGTGTTGATCGATGAATTTCGCTGGCACCCATTCGAAATACTCGTTCTTGACTTTCACCTCCGCCTCAAACGCTTTTAGATCCTCCAAGTTTTCTTTGAATGATGCTGGCCATGCGTTCGTCATCTCCTTTGGATCGTTTTCTTCGATAGTGAGGTATTCGGAGTCGAAGCTAGAGCTAGTGATCTTATTGGTCTCGAACAGTGCGATGATCTTGCAGGCTGGATTCACAGTTTTGGCCATCGCTGCTAGAGTGAAGGTTCCCATTTTGTTGCTGACATCGCCGTTTGGGATGACTTTGTCGCCGCCGAAAACGACGAAATGAGCGTCTTTGACGGCTGTTGCAGCGCTGGCATCTGCGACGATCTCAACCTCAATCTTTGGCAGAACATGGTGGCTGTCCAAATTTTTCAGAAGGCCATGCACAAAACTAACCCCCTCGAAATTGGGTCGTGACTCCAAGACGGTAAGCTTGACTTTGATGCCTAGATTTATAAGTTGTGCTATCGTGCGCCCTAGTCCAGCCTTCACTGTCCCCGATGCGGACAGAGTAACTATCTTGATGCTCGATACCGTTGTCTCGTTTTCTAGAATCTTTGTGCGCGAAATAATGAGGTCTGTGAAATTTATTGCAATTGGCTCGAGGTTGGCGTGTCCTGTCTGGAGATTCGATGCGATAACAGAATCTATAACACTTATGAATTGTGTGAGCGGAACTGCACTAATGGATCCAGTTGTCGTGAAGTGCTGCTCGATGTCGTCTAAAGCTTTGAAAACAACCGATTCGATTGCCGCAGCCATACTTGGCCTGCCATTCTTTGCCAGGTGCCAGGCTATCCATCGCAATTGCTTCCAGTATTCCTCAGTTGACTCGATACCTGTGAGCTCTTCACTTCTGGCGGCTTGTAGCAAGAGGCCTAAAGCTTTCAAGGAGAGAACTTGTGCTCCGCTTTCATGATCATCCCTGAGGATTGCTAATGCTTTCTCCGTCTTTGGGCTCACAACCACTCTTTCGAGACCGACTTCCAGTTGCGGCACATGCTCATAGTTCTTCAGAGCTTCAGGTTTGACGAACCTGTACTCGGTGTGCTCCCAGTCGAATTTGATCTCCTTGGCGCCCTCTTTCAGTTGCCATGCGAATGGATGAATAGTCCATCTCGTCTGGAGAGCTTCATCTGTGAGGCTAAACGGCTTGCCTCTTCGAAGCAGCGAGATATCAGAGTCAGAGAGCCCCGTCTCTTCCAAAATCTCTCGTTTCGCAGCTGCGGCAGGACTCAAGTCGGTCTTGTCGATAGAGCCGGAGCAGACTGCCCATTTGCCTCTGTATCATGTGATTAGCAACGTCCAAACGGAGTGTGAGCCCGTGAACCAAACGCCGAGAGATTCAAATCCGAGCCGATCTTGGTCTCGGGTACTCACCGATATGTAGACACATCTTGACTGCGCTTGAAGAGAGCAAAAGTGAATCCGGATGGAGAGTTCGGGGCCGTGCAGATGAAGGAAGAGACCACGGATCGCTGTCTTAGATTTGAAGACATACTCGCATGAAAGCTGCGTGCCTGTCCTGTTTTGACTGCATGCTTCAGACGTTTCAAGAGGATGCTCATCAGGGAGTCGTCCTGTAAATAGTATTCGAAGTTGATGAGGTGATGTTGAATTCGAGGAGATCATCTGATTGACAGGAGATGATTGGTCGAGTAGCACGTGAAACTTGTTTTGGACCCCACTTTAAACATTTCTTGTTTCCACTCCATGCTTGCTTCCTTCATAAATCCATCCCATCTCTCCACGGTGGCATGCAATTCAAATGTTTTGAGAACCTCCATATGCCAGTCTCTCTCCAATTATAGCATTCTACCTTTCCAAATACTCAATCGGCGATCGTGGTCAAAGTTCCCACCAAGTTCGACATCTCCCCTCCCCGAGTGTCTGTTATCAAAGCGTTTGCTACAAACGCACGATCTTGATGCATCGCATTGACCACGGCCGAGCTAGCTGCACCGTGTTCAGACCTCTCACATTCTGGTCAAGCACCGTGAAGAACTACAGAGCATGATCGACATGTGATGGGAAATAGATACGGAAGGTTGTTTTCTTTAGTATTTCGCAGCTTCTACTTCTCATTTCATTCGAGTTCATTAGAGATACAGTAGAAATGGGAGATGAGAAGCCTCATGAACTATACTCCTGCAATGGCTGCAGTGAGAAGATCCCCACCGACCGAGCTCGCGTCGCCTGTCTTACTTGTCCCGACTATCATCTGTGCGCCAATTGCTTCGTGATCAAGCAATCCACGAAACCTCACATCGAGTCTCATTCAACTACCGTTTTCAAGCTGTCTGGATTTGTGGTACCTGCACCACCTGGAATTCCCCCTCGTCCTGCTGCTCCGGCTGTGCCTCCACGTCGGAGCTCCATCGCCAATAGTCGACAGACTGTGAGGACGTCAGAGATACCGACCGCGAATTGGGGAGCTCTATGGAACATCATGAAAGCACCACTGGAGAAAATGGACAAGAAGAATAGGAAAAACAGTGTTAGCAAGGACGACGACTCCAGGGCAACTCGAGGACGTTCCAGTTCTATGATGACTGGAGCCTTGGACGATAAAGGCAAGGATCATCACAAAGGCAATGATTTTTCTTCTCCACTATCACAGAATCCAGTGGGTGATCTTCCACCATCTCCACCTAAGTCTCCGCCCAAGTCAGCCCACAAAGGCATGGAACAAATCGACAGCAGCGTACATCCATACTCGCGACCAGCGACCTGGGAACCACTGTTCGGAATTGATGGGACTCCAACGCCGGTGTTCGTCGCGTTGATGAGTACGATCTTCGGCCGCCTTGATCCGGAGCATTCCGGCTTTCTCAGACCAGAAACATATTCTGCATTCTTAGATCTTCAAGGCTATGACTTAAATTCAAATTCATGTAGGTTGACATCTAGATGCTCAGCGGCTCAGCCACACGACCCTAACATTCCATGAATAGGGAAGAAAATTCTGGGAGACGATACAAGCGATAGTTCGAAGGACATTGCAGATCTGGAACTAAGTCTTTACTTCTCGGACAACGACATCTCCCACAAACTCAATGTCCGAACTAAGACTCCAATAAGTCAGGCCTCGGGAGAAGAGCCTACATCTGCAGTGGAGAAGAGAATACGGCAATCAATCAGCTTCAAGCCCAATATGCCAATGCTGTCCAGACAAGGATTTATTGATTTGACGGCTATCGAGTATTTGAAGGATCCAGACAAAGCGTATCAATATCTGCTGCGAGCGATCCAGGAATATCGGATTTGGAAGGGGCTTGGAGAGCCACCAAGAGCTATTTTCCCTGACCATGCTTTGCCGGAAGATCTGCAGTTTAACGCATCCGGTGCTGGAGAAGCTGAAGAGGGAGTTGAGGAAGTTAACATCGAAGTTCAAGAGGAAGAAGGTCTAGAAATGGGCACCGACCTAACCAGAAATTCAATCGAAGACTGGGAGAACAATTTGAAAACGAAGGATGGTGTTATTGACAACGGCGTGGAGGAACAGATTAAGATAAATCCAGAACCAAGCACCAACGCAGAGAAGACGGACACTAACACAAGCAAGCCCATCGGCAATGAGCAGGACCTGTACAAGATCGACTGAGTTAGGAATATCAGTTGCAAAGCATTCGAGACTGTCCCACTGCTAACTTCCCGCGTCCATTCGCATGTGATCTCCTGAGACTGTATCATATTCCTATCCATATTCAATCCTTCGCCCATCAGAAGCTCCTCACAAACTCGCTCCTTCCCAATGCTCTCTCTGAATTGCCAAAACAACCACGGAACAGAAGTCAGCACCAGCCCCAACACATCCATAGGCATCATCACCCTATCTACATCACGCTCATCACCTCATCACCTCATACATGGCCATTACAATGCCTCTCACCTGGACGACAACGCATCTCAAAAACGTAACACTACTAAAATCCCTCGCGGTATTAATATCGCGGCTTCCGATATGCATTGTATTAGTAACTTGAGCTAAAGATGCCTCACACGAGGAGCTAAAACCTCCATAGCCTTGAGTGATGACTAGGAATCGACCACGTGACTTGAAAAGGGGGCAATTCACCACAGACTCACTTTCGACACGTTTCCCACAAATTTATATGGCAAAAGCCTCACGAAAACCCGCGACTTGACCACAAGATCGTCAATTACTCAACAACCACAAATCAATAACCTAAGCCGTAAAAGGGGAGGCTTCTAGACACCATTAGGGAACTTTTGATCGCTCGAATAAGGAATTGGGATAGTGTTGTTGGTGGAAAGGGGGAATTTGGCAAGTGAGAGTGTAAAATCGGCAATTTTGCTGACGCACGACGCATCCTTGGGTGCGATGTGCAACAAAACTTTTGACGCGTTCCTTTCTTGTGCTGTGACCCAAAACCGTGATCGTGTAGAAATGTGAAGTACTGAAATGGGGTGGATTCCTGCCTCCAGTCTTGGATAGGGGACCTGAATCAGGAGCAATAAATGCAACGTCAAATAAGATTGCTATAGCTAAACTCTCTACTTGCTTATTGATGTGAAATTCTGCTCCAGCTTTGGCGCTGTTAGATGAATTGCTGCTGAGATCCAACTACAAACGACTTGAAAACATAGATACTTGGCAACTGTGTCAATAGACTGAGGTCCTGCCCGCTACAAGGAAGGCTCTCTTCAGCTAGATATGACCAGCATTCCGCGATGTAGCGACATTCTTGATGGGAAAAGGATTCTATCTTGAAACATCGAATATCAAGCCGCACCCAGTTGCACAATGTTCAATTCTGCATATTTGGATATGGGGACAACCGACACTGCCAGTTCTAGTTCAAACATGCTAATTCGAAAACAATCATATCCAAGGCAAGGTATCTCGACCCACATGATACATGACAAATGATCTATGTGAGCTTGAGTTGACTAAAAGAAATATATGAGTTAATCAAGTGTTCTTCAGAACTCCGATCTTTCTTCGTCTCAATTCGGAAGAACACTAAATGGAGGTATTCAGCTTTCGAGGCATCTATGCAGAGATGAAGACACGTTGATAGTCCTATTTGAATTGGCCGATCGCATGTGCCAGTGATCAATAATAGCTACCACTACTAGAGTAATC
The DNA here is from genome assembly GCA_009613015.1 of Mollisiaceae sp. DMI_Dod_QoI. Classification (NCBI taxonomy): domain Eukaryota; kingdom Fungi; phylum Ascomycota; class Leotiomycetes; order Helotiales; family Mollisiaceae; species Mollisiaceae sp. DMI_Dod_QoI. The sequence goes on from VXCB01000075.1 coordinate 73,332, forward strand.
GCCTCTGGTTCCGGGAAACGCTCCCACGGGTGCTTGCTCTTCTGAATCCTCATTAGAACTTGCATCGCTTCCATAATCATCTGTTCGATCTAGCGGAGCTCGCATGCTTTCCAGGATTGATGCATCGAGCACTGGCAGAATGAAGGGTTTGACGCTGTGCATCTCCCTGCCAGATGGCATCGAAGCCATTAGAGGTCCGATTGGGGGGATTGTTTGTGTGTTAATCTATTGTCACTGTCAGTATGAAAGGTTGAAGGGGAACAAAAGACTCACCGTATCGTTCATCTTCGTCCATTTCTTCTCGAGCATTTCAAGAACTCTTCCTTCTTCCAGCCTGCCTGCATCAGCGCCCCAGTGAGATTCTTTCTCGACACGCTTATCTTCTCTCTTCTCATCCCAGCCCTTCTTCAGCCGGCCAAAACTCAATCCTTTCTTGCCTTCTTCTTTCGAAGCCAGGCCGAGTTCATGCATGCCAGCCTTCAGCCAAGCAATTCCAGTACCCGTCTGCCCGCCCAACTCAGCATCGATGCCAAAGAACCGACATGCTTTCCCTCTACTAGTCCTTCTCAGATCCTCAACGTACTTCAATAAGCCTCCATCTACCTTTCCCTTGGCGGCTCCTGAGCTGGTATGCAATAGTGATAACGTATTGGCAGCATGTTCAGCAGATGCAAGGCACAGACGAGCAAAAAGATGGGCTCGAACTTTAGGAATCTCAGGTGCTTTGATCATCCATTCCTTGTCGTTCTTGTTACGGTCTTGAGCAACAGCTGCCGGGTACGGGTCATCCTTCAGCACGGCTAGAAGGGTGGCTTCGGCCAGAGCAAGAGACGTGAGCGCTGTAAAGGTTGATTTGGCGATATCGAGGCAAGGTGGAGCTGATGATATCTGATCAGAACGGGCCGATAAGTAGTCATGTATTGAAGCTGCTTGTAGCAGGTGCTTCGTCGCGGTGGTGATTGCCAACGTTCGCTGCTCAGCCGTGGGCGATGCTGTTGCTGAGGAGTAGAGCGGATGAAGCGAGACTCGGGAAAGCAGTGTGTAGGTATATGCGAGAGTTGAAAGAACAAAGTAAGCCTCATACTCCAATGACTGAATCTTGAGTCGAGCCATCTCTCGACCTGGCACAGCCACCTCTGATAACGTTGGTCTCCATTCTGATGTAGGTGTAGATTTGAGTACGATGTCTACCTCTTCACCTGCGACAGCCTTACTACCAAGCCCATCATCCACGGCGAGAAGGTATGGTATATAATTATTCAAGCTCAAAAGAACAGCAGCAAGATGTGAGGACTGCTCGGATGGAGGTAAACGCTTGTGTTTCTTCAAGGTGTCTCTCAAAACTCCTCGATAGGTGCTTGCTGAAAGAGGCAACGAAGGATGGGTATCACTGACGAAAAAGGTAGAGAATGAGAATGAAGATGTCGTAGGGAGCGTGAATGGGAAAGGCATTTTGATAGAAATCAACCAATGGTCATGCCGAGTCTAGGCTTTGGTGGGGTGGGGTGAAGTTCTGCCTATGGTAAATCATAAAATCTAGGAACTAGACTGACTCTCGCATGGCACTCAATGGCTTCTTAATCAGGCAGATGAGGTTCCCTAGTGCTTGTCGACTGATATTTTAAGGATATAAATATGATCGTGATCGCGAAACGTTGATGTCTTGGCTGAGGCTGCGCAAGGCTGAAGAGAAGATTTAGCGACACGAAGGGGTGCACGTAACCAAGTCCATCGACGTCACTGTCTGGTGGGGGAAACTACTGATCTGAAAATCTATCTGCCATGGAATGGAATCGTACAAAACTCCAGCGTGATACCGAAGTCACTCATAAAAACTTATACAAGGTCCCATAACATTCCAGCTTTACAACAAGCCTCAATTACAATGTCTGCCTCCAAAGACCAATCCTCCCTCAACTCAGCACGAGGAGCTGGCACAACGTTTGGCCCAAATGACACTGACCCCTCCTCTGCTGCAACACCAGAAATGTCGGTGGGCTCTACAACAGCAGCTGGACATGGTCAACATCCTCAAGACAATGCAGACGATAGCAACGCAACCATGCCGGGATCTAAAATCGGACCGCAAAACGAAGATTTGGGGGGAGAGCAGATGCGTGCAGCTGGAGAAGGAGATGTGATGGATGCACAATTTAATAAAAAGGACGCCGGTTGGGGAGAGCAAGGGAGTTTGACAAGTGATATTGACAGGCAGAAGGCAGAGCAGCAGAAAGCTAGGGAAGGAATCCAGGCTGCAAGACAGGGAGGCGCGAATGTTGATGGTGGAGCAGGAAACAGAACCGAAAATGAGGGAATTGGCGCGGTCTGAGCAAGTAAGAAGATGGGCATGGATGAAAACAATGATCTGAGAGACTGAGACTCCGTATATCTTTTTGAGGGTATTCCGAATGGTTACAATTACATACCAACCTACCCCAAACGCCGTCGCAATGCAGGAATATGCTCCTAAAAGTCCATATCTAACATCATCTCGTCCCCTAATGAGCTCAGAGCGGAAGATTGACGCCTCGACGAGGAAGTATGGACTGATATCGGTCCTGGGGGGTTCTTAAGCTTCTCCGCCCACTCCTTTAGACTTGCAATGTCACTGCCTTCGACTTTCACAGCTCGTGGTTCTGCGGGTTTTCCCAGAACAGTCCCATTATAGCGTGTTTCTTCGTCTCCAGTGCTGTGCTTCTTTTTGAGAGCTGTGCTCGATTAGCATGTGGGTACCCAATTCGCAAGGTTAACGCACCTGTCAAATAGTCCTCCTTTGCACCTTCACCTCCCTCGAGCGCAACTCTTCTGATCTCACGATTCCCGGGACCCATAACCCAGGAAAGGAAACCTTCGATACCTCGTAGATCCTCTTGCCCATCAAATTCTTGCTCTTCCAAAATCTTTTCCGGCGCAAGTGCACCGCAATCCTGCATGGCCATTCTGACGTCTGAAACTGAAATCTCCAAAACAAGCTCCGGGTCTGTGTGGTTCAACGCAGCATGACTCGCCGTGGTTTGTGCAAGCAATGATATGTATCGAGCCGCAAGATCTGTGAGGGTGTCAAGCACAGAGGGACGCGTCGAGTGATAGCCCGCTGCGCGCAAGATGTGTAGGATACATGGTCGCAAGAGGGAATGGTGAAGAGATTGTGGAGTTGTCATTTTGAATTGTCAACTCAAGGTCGGAGACTGAGTGACGTAGAAAACTTCATGGCCAGAAGATCATGAAGATTCGCTGCTGTAGATGTTTGTCAAGCAAAAGCTAGTAGTGAGGTAGTGAATGAGTTGTCGCAAAGCCTTACTTGTAGCAAAGTGCACTAGAGGTTCTTGGCGTCTTCCGTATCGAATTTGGATAACATCAGCCTTGTCCCCACAGTCCACAGAATTCCACATCAACTTCCGACAACGACTTGGGCCACTAACTATCACGAATAAACTCGATACGATACGATAATACGGAACTTCACCCTTCCTAGCTCTGTGTGTGCCAACAATATCGCCACGATGAGTGGCCTCAAGCTCAAGTTGAACCTGAATACAGGTGTTCCAAAAGCTCCCTCTCAGAGTACGCCTTCTATTACTACACCTGCCACGACGACACCAGGAGGATCGAAGCCAAGATTGAAGATTACGAACAAGTCGACTCCTTCCACTCCTGCTCCCACCGACCACTCAAAGCCTAAGAAGACGAAGGCAGGTAGAACACAGAAACCAAGCGCTAAAGTCGTCGACAGCAGGAAGCGCATCAAAGAACAAAGTGACACAGAGGCCGAAGATGACGGAGGGACCATCAGTGTTCAGCAGCCTGCGCCAAAAAAGATCAAGTTAAGCATAAGTGGTGGGCCAAAGACGCCAGCTGCAGCTGCGAAGACACCTATTACACCTGTAGTTCTTAAGGCGAAAGTCAAGGGGAAACCACCGCCACGAGATCCTGGCACTGGGTATGATTCCGAAGCAAGTGATCGTGAGATTGATCCTGTCATTGAAGAGCAATTTGTATTGCGACTGCTGCCAGGCGATGATTGCGAGTATCTGCGAAAGGCAATCGAGGATAAAAAGATCGGTATACCGCGGAACGCAGGCGGCGCAGATATCTCGATGAAGTTCTTCGATTTGCATGGACGTCGTGGAGCTGTTACCATACGCGGTCACATCTACGCAGCTACACTGGTCGATTTACCCTCTGTTTCTGAGGCTATGAAGAGTTGGGATAGGAGAGGATGGTGGAAGTGTGCCGACGTCTGCCAAATGTTTTGGGTGTTCGCCCAAGTACAGAGCGAAGAGGATGCGAGGACGATTCCTTTGCCAGATGAAGTTGATCGTGAAACATATCAATATCCTCATGGATTGACTCCACCAATGCACTTTGCTCGGAAACTTCGATTCAGAAAGCGTTTGCATAAGTCGACCATTGAACGAGTTGAGGAAGAAGTTCAGAGATTGTTGGCTGCAGATGCGAAGGCAGAAACCACAAGCTACGAAATTATTGATCCGGATGCGGATGACAGACGAGCTAGCCAATTCGATGCAGAAAGCACTCCAGGATATGGCCATGACGAAGACGAAGATGCAGAAGGAGAGGATGATGATCAAGATCAAGGATACTTTAATCATCATCCTGTCAGTGGTCATGAAGAGGATATGCCGGACGATGATCAACTCGAGAGGGATTTGCAAGCGGCCTTCGAAGAAGATCTCGAAGCACCTACTCCCGATATTGCAGGGACTCCATCAGTTGCGCCTGCAGCTGAACCAGAAGAAGATAGTGGGGATGACTCGTTTGATGACGATGATGGGGACAATGATGGAGATGTGGGCGCCCCTGATATTGACGAGGACGAGAAGGCTCGGTTAGCTCAGATTGAAGGTATCAAAGAGGATATCGCTGAGTTTGAGGCCAAGATTCGCCGCGCCCAGTTTGATCTCTCTACACAGAAGAATCCTATTCTTCAAAAACGTATGGAAGATAGTATCAGGAAGTTAAAGCAGGAGGTGCAGCTGAAGAAGTCCTCGATTGGAGAGGGCGAGGAAAATGAATAAGGGGAATGCTACGTCCCACGGAGAAACAGAACCGGAGTAGTAGTCCATCCGGAATCTTTGTAACATACATTAGGACGGAAGAGTCTTAACAACCTGCATAGATTTGCAAGTAGTCTATAACACAGACACCAAATCATACAATATTGACATCTATGTGCCCTGAACATAATTGGTTTGCCTCGCCCTCTGTACAATGCTTTTCATGCCTTCAGCCATATCATACAGCCAGCACTCCTGGTGTTTGCTTGATTCTTTCCCAAATCTAGTCATGGTCATAAGACACATCCAACCTACATGCCCTTCAAGAAATTGCTCTCCTTGATCTTAGACCTTCTCTCCCTCCTCATAGCCTCTCGTAATTCTTCTCTCTTCTCTCCAGCTTCAACCGCTCCTCTAATGGTTCCTTCCTCGTTTGCTGGTAGATCAATGGACTGTTGTGTAATAGGGATCCTTGGCTGGAGCGCGCTCAGGTCCCCTGATGCGAGACGGGCTGCTTCTAGTTTTCGTTGACGTTTTGCTGCTTTTCGGCGGAGTTTCTTGGATTTGGCTGAGAGGAAAGGTTAGCAAAGCGAACAGAAAGGTATAGTGCGGATACGTTTGTGCGAAAATATGAAAGAGACACTTACAGAATTCGTCGCCCACAGCTCCATCCTCGCCATCATCTTTGTTCTTCACATCTAGACACCTCCATAACCATTCAGGATACTCCTCTTCAGCCAGAGCCACAGGCTCATCTCTCCCCTTCAAGTAATTTATTCCTCTTAATACTGTTCCGGCTGGAGACATAGAGACAGGCAATGAAGCTTTAGACTTCGGTCGTAATCCAACGCCAAGAGAGACATCGTTTGGAGCTGGTGTTAGGGGAGTGGAGAATGGTTGCGCGATGCCTGTTGATGTGGCTGCTGGTGGTCCGGCGGTTCGAGGAGAAGAGGGAGTCGCTGTTGCAGGAGAAAAAGGCGAATTCGTGGAGGAAAATGTGCGGGCGGTTGAAGGAGAGCTGCGGAGAGCTGAAGCTCGACGCAGACACCGTGAGCAGATCATTGTGGAGTTGGAGAGTGAAGTGCTAGAGAGGTGCATTGAGCTTCGAGATATTTTTTGGTCGCTGTACGGTGACCGAAACCGCCATTATAGCAGCGAATATCAGAAGGGTACCTCGGAGCTGAATCATGGAACAGAATCACGAATGCAAAAGGATATAGGACAGCGATGGTTGTACAGTGTTTGGTATATACAGCTGATATTAATTGAAGCACTGCTAGGCCTCAATCATGGATCTTGTAGTTGGATATTGGCCGGAGATTGATCCCCTCGCATCGCCCGACAACCCATCCAGCAAGCTCAAAGCCTAAGCATCGAAGCATCTCCTAGACTCCCAAATCCTATTTTCAAAGCTCCCGATTTTGTCTATGACTTTGGAATGTAGTTTTGTTGCTCGAAGAGATATCCCTTAACCTTCGACTCCTTCAATAGTTCAAAGTATCGTTCTGCAGTAAATCATGAATCAGCCTTAGTTCTGCCGGCAGCCTCAAAAACAAAGACATGCAGCAGCATCCATCAAAATACCAGGTTATCTGGCATTCCTCGGCGAGCGTTAGAAGTTATAATTGCAGCTTACCTCGAAGAGCTCCGCACTTCTCCAAATGGTTTACTCCCTCTTTGTAATAGCACTTCCCCAGTTCTTCCCGGACCAATCTTGCCATCATGCTCTTCACCCATTGTTCCCGAATGATTGCATCTTGCGCTTGCTTCAATCGTGGAGTATCATCGTAGTCGACGCCATCGAAGGTAGGAGGAACGGTGGGCTTCCTTGCTAGGAAAGCTGCCGATTCGGGTGTTGGTGCCATGACGATGGGTGCTAATGCAATCAAATTCGTTTGAGATGGTAAGAGAGGAATTGAGAGGTGGGTCGAAACTTTGTCCCCTCCGTCACCAAATTGTTACTATTCTTGAAGCTCGGGCTGGCATGTCACGATCCTTTCAGCCTCAGGCGACAAACCATCTCTGGTGTGCCAAGACCGTAGCTCCCCCACTCTGATAAGCGAGAACAAAAAATTTCTTGATAAGAACTTGCGCTCCACCGCTTCGAACTTTTTTCTTCATCCTTTTCCAGCCTCCTCCTTCATCCACATTTCCTTCGAAACATCTTCGAAGCTTCATCAATCCTTTCCCTTACCAACCTGCATACTTCTAAACGGTCATAATGGCAAAGAGCAAAGAAATCAAGTCGGCCAGCAAGGCCAAGTCCGAAGTCAAACCTCTTTCTAAGGTCAAGAATGCATCGGTCACTAAACCCTCTCAGACTCCCAATGCCAAGTCAAAGGCGATCGCAAAGGAAGTCGCAACCAAGGCAAACGGCAAGAAGGCATCAAAGCCAGTCGTCAAGGCTGCCACCCCATCTTCTGACGAGTCTGATTCCGACTCTGATGATAGCGCCGAGTCCTCTGACGAAGAGGTCGAGGTCAAGAAGCCCGTCGCCAATGGCAAGACAAATGGCAAGACCAACGGTGTCAAGAAGCAAGAGGTAGATTCCTCTTCTGACTCCTCTGATTCTTCCGATTCATCGGAAGATGGCTCTGAAGATTCCGGTTCTGACGAGCCCGAAAAGCCTGCTGCCGCTTCCGACAGCGATGATAGTGACGACTCTGCGGATGATTCCGAGGAGGAGGCTAAACCTGTTGTTGTTGCAAAGCATGCTGCTAAGAAGGCTGTTGAGACTGGCAAGACCGTAGCCAATGGAGCTGCTAAGGCTGTCGCCAAGGCTACTGTGAGTTACGCGCTTCAACTTCAAGCTTCTAGTTACTAATAATTGCAGGAGACCTCGGATTCTGAGGACGATGATGACGAGGAGGAGGATGACTCCGCTTCTTCCGACTCTAGCGAAGAAGAAGACGACTCTGAAGATAGCGATGAGGAGGAGAAAGCTCCCAGCAACAAGCGTAAGGCTGAGGAGGAGCCAGTCGCTGCCGCAAAGAAGGCCAAGACCGAGACTGCTGAGGATAATGGCTCAAAGAACCTGTTCGTGGGCAACCTGAGCTGGAACGTCGATGATGAGTGGCTATACCGTGAGTTTGAGGAGTTCGGTGAGATCTCTGGTGCTCGTGTCATCAGTGATAAGGCCACTGGCAGATCGAAGGGCTTTGGTTACGTCGAGTTCACCAGCTCAGTTTCAGCTGCTGCTGCTCTCAAGGCCAAGAAGGGCTCATTGATTGATGGTCGTGAGGCCAATGTTGATTTCTCTACTCCGCGAAGCAACGATGCTCCACGAGAGCGTGCTCAGGACCGCGCTAAACAATTCGGCGACCAAAAGAACGAGCCTTCCGACACTCTCTTCGTTGGTAACCTCTCATTCGATGCTGACGAGAATGCTGTTGGTGAGGCCTTTGGTAACCATGGTACTGTCGTAAATGTTAGACTGCCAACTGACCAGTGAGTATAACTTATCGTCCAATTTGAATTGTACTAATATATCTACAGAGAAACCGGTAACCCCAAAGGTTTCGGATATGTCACCTTCACCTCAATTGACGATGCCAAGACCGCTTTCGAGGCTATGATGGGTCAAGAGATCGCTGGTCGTCCCGTCAGACTCGACTACGCACAACCAAGACCCGAGCGCACCGAGGGTGGTGGCCGAGGTGGTGGATTCGGTGGTGGACGAGGAGGCGGACGTGGTGGCGGTGGCTTCAGAGGTCGTGGCGGTGGACGAGGAGGCTTTGGTGACCGTGGCGGACGTGGGGGAGGTCGAGGTGGTCGCGGAGGTAGCACAAATCGTGGTGGCTTCGGAGACTTCAAGGGCAAGAAGCAGACTTTTTAAGTCTCAGCATGACAAGGGCTGCATGCAATATTTGTCAACACTGCCGCACACGGCTTCATAGCTGAGTGTTGACTTGTGGGCTCGTTGGCTTTGTGGGTTGTGGGCTCTTGACTATACTCCTTCCTAGGAGCTGTGGGCTTTGAGATCAAACTTGTGGGCTTGAGAAGACATATCACAGTGGGACGTTGGCTTATGGCATGCTTGTCTACGGACTTGCTTTGGCTTTTTGATACATTTGTGGGGCGTTGGGATACATTGACCGCTACCTGTGGGCTCTTGACATACTGCGAAGTCGAAATGAATCTCCTTATATCTACGGATGTCTTGGAGTGGATCGAGCTTCATGTGGGCACGAGGGATCAATTGTCTTTGTTGGGTGGGAAAAAGTTCTTGTTGTCTCCTTTATCAGTTGCAGTGCGGTAGTCTCGCACGACTTGTACCATAGGTGAGTATACCCTGCTTGCATTTGGACTTGCTGCTTTACCGCTTTACATAATGAATTGCCCTCTACTTCAATTTGCTTTGATACGAACGTGAAAGAGTGAAATTTGAATATGCTTTACTTGGGAGTTAAGAGTTAGGTTAATTCTGCTTCAACTCAGCAAAGCGGTATGCTATATATGCTCATGGCATTCGAAGAGAAGAGAGCGTAGCCTGGTTTGGCCGCTTTCGGCCTAAATGTTAATGATTACCGTTCCGGAGTTTGGCGGTTTTGGTTGTTCCGGCCGTTCGCGTGTATCATGTTTTATTTTCTATAGTATGTTTCTACTTTGTATCAGCTTCGTCTTGGAAAAGGCGACATAGACTCAGATGCTCGAATGACAAAGTTGTGGCTGTGACCAAGTCACAAAAGCCAACGAGTCCATTCTCCTCAGGAATGCGTATTACTGCTACCTTGTGAAGACTCATCATCTAAAGAACAAAGTTTTCAACTATTATCGAAAAAGCTTCGAAATTTCCATCGTACAGATTGAAAAAGTGCAAGATGCGATAATGAAATTGCTTGTAATCAAACGATATGGAACTCAAGGTAGAGTTACAATAGAGAGGTAAGGAATTTGAGAAACTGTAGTAGCAAGGTCTTAGCCTACCCTGCATCGAGACTAAAGAGAGACTATCAAAGGGATGGAGTTGTAAAAGTCTCCATCTTCAGGCTTCCCCAATTCAAAACAACACTCATAAAAAGGGCGCCGAGGGAAAGTGCATGTCACGAGACAGATCACGCGGACGAGAGTTTGGAGTATTAGATGTGGTTTTCTTTGACCAACGACAGGAGGGAAGGGGGCGAGAGACGGGAGGGTCGACCGTGGAGAACAGAGATAGTGGGTATGAAGAAATCACTCGATCAATCTGTGGTCCGTGTGCCTCTTCGTGGCCTAGAAATGCTAGGAGATTTCCGATTCCTTTTGCTCCGCGCTATAATTTTCAGGTACTGTACCACATGGTGGCGCAAGGGGCGTTGAACCGCGCATAACGGACGGCTGATGGCTGCGTCGGGTCATTAAACCTTCACCTGATGAACATCTGATCTTGACCTTTCAATTAAATTATGTCAACCCTTCCATACGTCCCCAGTCAAAATAAATACACATCTAACTCTAGATTATTACGCAATTTGAAGATGTCTTTCATGCCATATACAGGTATTTCTGATATCATTGATGGGTGGAGAAATGGCACACTCGACCCAGTCTGGTTTTTATGTTTTGACAATACCGCCAACTCTGTCCAGTGCAGTGAGGTGTGCCTGGATCCTTTTTTGTGGTTCTTTAACTTTTTCCAATGCTTGATCTATCCTACAATCTCGAAGGCATTTGGCGCCGAACTTTTCACAGCCAACGAATCAGCACATCTGCATGCTCTTGGATACAACCAGAGTACTGATGACTTCAATTTTAAAGTCGCTTGGAATTATGTTTCATGCATGATCGAATACTGCGAGCTGACGCCAGGCTGTACCGATAATCCATCCTACGCCACCGTTTGTCTAGAGCCGATCTCTAATATTGATGTATTCGAGGCTATTGGAAACCTTTCCATTTCTACCGCAAATTCGAGTCAACTGGGCCCCCTCATTCCTAAACTCGATGTCGTTACGAATTGCATCAATAACGTGATCTGCAATGTACAGCCTCCTACGAACACAGATATCTCTGGTATTGGGGTAGTTAAATAGTCATTGCGCTTGAAGTTCCGTCACTGATGTGTCCAGGTTTTTGCGTCCTTTGTCATACAAAGCGGAATGGCTATTCTGGTCCTCGTATTACTAGCAGGTTGGAGCTTGCCGGGCATATTCAGAGGGTGGATGAGCAGCAACCACCACATTCGGGCAGTCGTCACTGCGGCAGTCGAATTTCAAAAGGCACAATGCTATTTCGCCATTGCGATTCAGATAGCTTCCTTGATCTACATCCGACAGCTATATCTGACAGCAGTGTCGTCCGGCTACAATAACATACCAGGAAACTTCCAGACAGTCGGATTGTGCCTAGTAGTAAGCACAATTGGTCACCTCCCAGTTTCCTTCATACTGACATGCCTGACCTACTTTCACCGACACTCTTGGTACCTGATTGCTGTCTCACTTTGCAGCTACGTTTTATCTACCTGTGTATTGTTCTATGGAAACCATGTGTGGACGATTGGCACAACATACTACTCCCTAGAGCTCGTCGATCTGAACGGCGTTTTGCAATTTCCTGCGTGCGCTTACAACACCTTTGGTGGCTTTCCAGGACCATCCTATGTCAGCTGTGAAGATTTCGACATGTCATATTTACCAGGCAATATGTCCCACTCAACGCTTTTCGCCCTGCTCGTGGCGATGTGGGCTATCTCCACTGTCTGGATAGCCGTCTGTATTTGGGAGATCACCAAACCAAATGCATGGACATCAAGAATTGTTCAGTCTCGTTGCATCGTTCGTATAGAAAACAGATGCTTTTGGATATCACGAATTACTCAGTCTACCCCCATCATTCATCTGCAAAATAGAATACCCAAGAACATGTGGATGTACTTCCACCGAATCTTCTTCGTTTTGACCTGGACAATGTCATTTACCTGCCAATTCTACATATATATCGAATATCTTCGCACATCTGGGTTTGTGTCTACCAGTTGGACATTTGGTCAGATAGTGGCTATTACTGTTTGGGCTACGTGTCTGGTTGAGTACCTGAATCTTGAAGTTCGTGCGTACTCCCGTTCATCAACCTTGCGCCAGGTGTTATTACTCCCTTGTTTACTGACGGTATATATGACAGATCCGGAAGAAGAGGGCCACGATTATCGACTGCCTTTAGATTTAAAGGTCACCAGAGATCCTGATAAACAACCAATAGCCTCAGTCAGTCATTGATTACAGTGTGTAATGCGCCACCCAATTGGCTTCACAGAGGTTGGCATGATATGAAAACCATTCGTTTGGCGTAAAGTAACTGGGTAGCTGTTAATGAAACTTCTATTACTCCTTCCTCGTGATGAGAAGCAGGTACAAGCTGCATTGTGCAGCGTACGCTTTTTTGGCGTAAATATGGGGATAACTAGGCAGATGATTCAAAAAGGTATGTTAATCGGATTGTATAATTGAATACCGCCCGGTGCAAGGAGCAGCTTTCAAGTCGGTAGTGCTCTTGAAATCATGAGACAAAGGAGCTCATCTGAAGCTACACAAACCCTGTTTAGCCCCTGCTTCAATTTTCTTTTTCGAAAGAGGCTATTCTCTTCAAAGGACAAATTATGACTGTCGAAGTCGTGTAAGTATCCAAAGACTTGCCCCGGGACCTAGCACTTGGTCTGATTCTCGGGGTAAATTCAAGATTGAGGCACGTGACTTTACAGTCTATTCCTCGCCCAGCCAAAATAAGAACTCTAAGTCACAGCTTACTAGAAGCAGCAGCTCCCATTCCCCATGTTGCTATACGTTTGAAAGACAGAAAATCATCTCTAGCAGACGACATCGCCACTTAAAATAGCAGTGATCTTCAAGCCCACGTGAGCACGGACGACAAACGCGGGACGACAAGCCAATCCAATCATGTTGCCAAAGAAACCACCAACAACAGAACACTTACACTTCTCTTCAGAGCAGAACATACCTCAATTCTCCCACTTCATAAATCTCTGACCTACCTCGCTCACCATGTCCTCTCACGCGGGTAGGATAGTCAAGAAAAGGACAACGACGCGGACATCAGCCAACGATATTCCTGATCCCAAGCCAAGACCAAGCTTGGGCACAGTTGTCGCGAGGAAGAGTGCGCCAACCGCGTCGCGACCGCTCAAACGACCAGCTCAAGAAGTGGAAAGAGAGGAAGATGATGAAGAAGAGTCGACTTCTAGTGTCGCTCAGATTGCGCCTACGGCGGCGAAAGAGTATCTCTACCAAGTTGGGGAAGATACGCAGAAGCTATGGGGACCGCGGCAAAATAGGAAACTTGGCTTATACCGAACCGTTATGGAGGCGAATGCCCGGGTGATAGAACGTTGGGAAGAGGTTTATGAGGTATTTAGGGGTTCTGCTCGAGGTGGAGAGGAGGACGATGGAAGATTGTGGTGGGAGGCGAATGGTGCGAAAAATCATCTCGGACGGATGTGGGTTCGAATCGAACAGCTTGAAGTCGAGAAGATGGAAGGGAGCGGGAAGTGGGGATGGATGAGACCGGTGTACCATGCGGATCATTGGAGTCAAGACGGGATTAAAAGTATGAGAGATGAGGAACTTGAGAATAAAGAGTCGACCCAAGGGGGTTTCCTTAGAGGGATGGAGAAGAAAGTGAGAGGTAATGAGGACAAATCAGAGAGGCGGACACTGTCATGGCTTACTGGTCGGCCTGGTGGGGCATATTGAATCGTGTTCGGAACATGTTAATGTAGGAACGGATCAATTCGTACTGATGAGATGAGCTGAGATGAGATGAAAAGAGGCAATCAATGAGATAACTCCACGTGACGGTGAACAGCTGGCCCGACTGCGCCGGGAGCCGCTGAAAGGGGGCCTGGTCACAAGGCGACGAGCCAATCATGAAGCTTGACTGACGATCATCTTTCTGATTTGGAAGCCCTCCACCATCATGAGCATCAGCGTGATGCAATAGAAAAGGAACAGTGCATGCGACTTGAAGACCCTGAGAAAGAGTGCAGTTGTATTACATTTCCATTCTCCAAGACCACAAGCAGCTCTTCAATATATAGGAATGTTTAGACTAAAGCTATGAATCATATATCTTCAAGAACAGGACTACGTATACAACACTAACAACCTGAAACCTGAAACCAGCTCATGAATTCCACGATTTCCCTGATCTACACGCACACGCACATGCACAGGCTCACCGTTGCAGCTTATCGGCCTATCGCTTTAGCCATTGCGCATCCCGCATCGCATCCCTCCCCTCCCTTCCCCTCCCTCACGCCCACGCCCACGCCCACGCCCACGCCCACGCCCTCACCCTCACCCTCACGCCCAGAACAAGGAACCAAGACGCCAGCGACAGAACAAAGACCCCGAGAACGGCACGCGGAGCCCAACTGAGACAGCGAGCATCGCAACTCACGGGGCTGAGTACGGGTACGAGTATGCGGGTATGTAGGGAGTCAGTCGCTCAACAATTCTGCACTTCTGCCTCAAACCCGCGCATCTACGTTTGCATCTGACCATTTCCTTCTTTTCTTTACGACTTCACTATCTTCCAACGCACGTCTCGAGCCATTCTTTACATTCTGAGCTGATCGCGCTCTCGGATAACCTTAATCTGCCACGCCCATCCCACCAGATTCCACTCGTCGTCCCAGCGCCCAGATATTTCCTTGATTGCGGCCACGGAGACCAACACCTCAACTTCAAGACAACAATTCCCACAAAGGAGCGGTCAGTCTACAATTTGGCAGAGTCCATCGCAGGTAGGCGCAGTGCCTGACTCGACATTATTCGCATCCATTACGTTGTCTCAGTACCCACTGTCGTCTTCGATCATTCATTCCTGGCTCACCGCTTGGCCCCACCTTCGACTTCAATATCAATATCAAGATGCCTCCTCCGACCAACCTATCGCGGCACGACAGCGAATACATATCACAGAGCAGGTCTCCAAGAAATACAGACATGCCACGTTCGGGAGTTCCCCCAAGGTTGCGCAATGATGGTATGTTCTGCTTGGATGTGGAATACGTTCCGACTGACGGAACAGAATCCTGGGTCGAGATTGCTTCACAGCCATCCTCATCCTCACTTTCCTCAATCGGCGACGAGATTGTGACTACAGGTCTGCGAGTACAACATGATCCCAACTCGAGAAGACGGAGGAGGGTTGCAGCACCATCTCATATTGGCTTGGAAGCACGACACACTAGCAGCAGTCAAGAGGAATACGAGGAGAGTGAAAGCGAAGACGATCGGGTTATGACGAGTTCGAACGAGCATATCGTCCCTGCTACAAGTCTACCTCGAGTGGAATACGATGCTGGATCAGACTCAGATGATGACGACGAGAATGCTACCGCTTTGGGCAGACGAACAGATGCTGGACCTGACTTTACACCCCAACCAAACGCTTTCTCTCATCCTCCTCGACAAGGTGGCTCCTATTTCCCTCCACATGCACATTCGAGACAATCCAATCCTCCTCGACCTACACGCCAACATTCCTCATACAATAACCAAGCAGATCACGATGCTGCTCTCCGAGCTTCTCTCACCACACTCCTTTCTATAGGCGCGGCAGCAGCCAGAGGTCTACCAAAACGAAGTGAGAGAAATACAATGACATCTAATGAGCCTATGGGATTGCGTTTCGTACCAGAATCCGAATTGATGGCTCCAAACCCTGCCGCAGCAAATACCTCCCGACCACTCACTCCCTCCACGCGAGCTCGGAGCAGTCCTTCAATCTCCTCACAAGAAGTAGCAGAGAAAGGCAAGCGCAAAACGAATCCAGCACGTGCTACCACGACGGAGAAAATCCGAGCATCGAAAAAGAAGCGGATACAAGTTGAATCGGTGGAGGAATCTTTACTCTCACCTACAAGTCTGTTCTGGGCTATGTCTGCTGGTGTCGTCGTTCTTGTTTTCGGAGCTGGATTTGTTATTGGGCGGGAAGTTGGGAGACAAGAAGCCATGGCGAGTTTGAATGGCTCTACACTCGTTGATGGTGGATCTTGTGGTCGGGAAGTTGCGAGGTCAAGTACGGGTACGCTTAGGAGATTCAAATGGGGAATTGGGACTGGAAGTGGGATTATGACATAGGTGCTCTTCGATGAGTTGAGCATTGGGGATATGATTGATACCCAGGAACGCGGACCTAGGACTTGAAGATGAATTACGGACAGAAATGCATAACGGATGAAATGATAGCGTGGGCGGCGATCTGGGCCAGGTTTTGGGTTCAGGTTTGGGTAAGGAGTTTGCATATACACAAACACATTTTTCAGGCGTCGTTTTTTTTTTTCTTTCATGGAATTGGGCTTTGGAATAGGAATTTCGAGCTTCTCCTCTTCTTGCATGGATGGTAAGTAGAATACCACCACTTGTCTGTGGCTGTGGCTGCTTGGTAGCATAGCGCAGCGCAGCACAGCACAGCATCGCATAGCATAACATAGCATAATCGAGGATGAAGAATTGTGAATCTCCTACTCACTCAAATCTTACTGCATACTGTGCAATGCAATTGGTGGCTTTACTTTGGTTTTGGTTTTGGTTTTGGCTTTGGCTTTGATCTTGGTTTTTGCTTGGCTCGCAAGTGTGGAGACAGACAGACAGACAGCTCCTCTCTTTCTCCACTTCTTACACCTGTCTAGTCTCAAGTCTAGCTTTGTCTGTTGAGACTTACTCTCCCGATGAAGTTTTACTTTTCTTCCCTTGTGCGGTGTGTAGCAGGATCTTAGTCTTCACTCTTCCTTCTGTTGTAATTGCGTTGGGTGGTGTTTGCCCATGTTAAGAATACGAACGGACGGATGGGTAGTTGGGATCAGATCGGACTCGTGTGTTGGTAATTGCTGTTTGGGCTGAGGAATTGTTGTTATGTATACTAATCTTCCTATGGTACTCTCCTTTTCCTCGTTTCACTTTTTTGAGCGATGTGGAATTGGATCCATTAGTGTATGCAGTAAGATTACTTCAAGAATCTTTGGGAGAAATTAGGTAGGGCTTTAGACGTGTTTTTTATAAATGACTTTTTGTGATATTTTTCTTTTCAATGATCGTTTCCTTTGTATTTCGATTCTTATTTTTTGGGGGGACATATAGTTGAATTTATAGAGTTAGTTTAGTTAGTGCTAGTACTATACTGTATTGTATTGAAGTATAAAGAAGTTAGGGCCTTAGATCGTATTTTGACGTAGTAACGGCTTGCAATATGCAGCAAATTTTGTTTAGGAAATATGACAGGAGCTAGTGTAATCTTATTTTAGCATATTTTTCATACATGGAATGAGGTAGTTAGTTCAATACAAAGAATAAAAAGATCAGGACCTCGAATCGTGCTGGTTTGGTGGAGTAGCTCTTTATGATATGCGATAAAATCTTAGGTACTGCCTCAAGAGGAGGCTAAGGGATGTTAGACCTAGTTTTATATAGTACACTTGCGATACGCGATAATGCTTCTACTTTCTCCACATGGTTTCTGTCTTGACCCTTTAGAGCAGAGATCAAGAGAAGTTTAGGCGGGTTTCATAAAGTGCATGAATGTGCTTTTCGATATGCAACAAGATACTACTCGATATTTCATAGTTTATTTCGCGACATGTAATAGCACAGTTTGCAATATGGAACAAAGTCCCAATTAGTTTAGTCTCTATCACTAGCATTGTTAGGAGCTCCGAAGACGGTATTAATTGTAGAAAGTTTGAGATTAATTTGCTACCTAGTATCCTTTGCAATATGAATATGCAATACTCCGGTCCGAGACAGGCACTGGTGTTCTTTACGACATGCAACAATTCACCTTGCAATATGCAATGAAATGTAAATTTCAAGATGACGATCTTTCATCAAGATGATGAGGTCAGAGAAGACAGCTTGGGACTAGTTGCATCCTCGTGCACTTTGCGACATGCAACAGAGTCCAGGTTAGGTTAGTCATTCATTACTATTCCGTTTTCAAATGCAGAAAAAGTAGTACCAATCGTTCGCAACGCTTAGACTAGTTGCTATCAAGTAACTTTGCGACATGCAATAGACTATCATTTTAGGATAAGTCTCTTTGCATTAAAGACGGCGGGGCAGAAGAGGAAAGATTGGGATCGGTTACTTTATTAATACAATTTACGATATGCAACAATAGGCGCTGCAATTTGCAACAGGATACTTTGGGACATGAAATAGAACATAATATTGAGTTTAGTGAGCTGACTGGAACGAGGCTAGGACCAATTGCCACCTAGTACATTGTGCGATATGCTAAGATCTTACAATACGCTTGGATTCACTTTACGACTTACAACGAAGAATTTCTGGCGTCTTTGAGTTCCGCGAACTCCGAATATATATTCATATCTACTGTATTAGTTCATCGAGCATTTATATTTAGGCTATGGATGCAACAGTGAGGATCCTTTTTAGTTGCCTATAGTGCTACCTTCTCGCAGACTTTTTACTTTCTTCCTTTCCCGAAGATGGAGGGTTCTCAGTATTAGAAGAGAGCAAGGCAAAGCGTGTCGAGTCTCCCGTTGCATCTTCCAAAGTCAACTGAGTCAATTTGACCTTTACATCTCCTCTTCTCTTATTGAGCTCCTGAAGCTTGTCGAATCCCCGGGCTTCCTTCTTTCCAAATCCACACAAAAATTTCCTGCAGTTTATCTCATTCTTGACCCTATGCTCGGCCGCTTCCGTCTCTATCTTCTTCTCAATGCTCAGGACCTCGTCCATAATGTCCGCGCCACCCGCAGCAGTAGCCAATACAACACTCTGCATATCGGTATAGTTAAAAGGCAGCAATCTGATCCAAAATCCATAATAACACATTGCAAAAACAATTATCAGTAAGATCAAGGCATTCAATGCAAAAGCCAGACAAGCAAAGGTCAGAGATCCGATCTGAACAACTTCCCAGCACGCAATCACCGTCTCGTTATAAAACTGCGAGGGCGGCCGAAACATGGTCCAGTTGTCGTTGTATCCGACAATCGGCAATGTCGAAAGATACACGATTTGAGCGCTCAACACCCCTACGAGAATCTGGTCGATGACATTTTGGAACGAGAGGCCGATTGCGGCCAGAGACTCGTCGGCGTTATGCTCTGGGTCGGGATGGTCCCATTCATACCTTTCTACTAAATTGATGTTCGTGAGAAGGGCGTCGCCAAGAGCGGATTCGTAGAGCGTGGTGTCAAATTGCGAGATAGCTTGGAGTTGGCTCTCCACGAGACTGCGGAGGTGATATTCCGGATCCAGATTCCGATCGACAGTACCGTTTGGTTTCACATCTATAGTCAGGTCGGGACGATTAACAGTGATGTTAAACTCGGTTGGAGTGAATGATATATTGCACTTGGCTTTGTTGAGGATGTCGTAGCTTGTTCCAGCAGCGAGAGCCAATGATAAGTTCGCAATCCCAATAGCTGTTATAGTGCTATTCCCATCATAGCTCCACTGTACGTAGTCTCCGTAACCTCCTCCTGTCGCCTTGAATATTGAGGGAATGCCTGCTCCATCATCGCCAGCTTGGATCGATGCCAGAGTCCAGGTGGGAACCGTTGTCACGATAGCACTGGACTGATCTATTGAAGCTAGTTTCGCTGTAGGCGTAACTCAGGAGGATAGGCCGATCTGTAAAATATTGCCAAGCATCCGTCTGCGAAAGAGATATCAGGAGCATACGCAGCTACGGAATCAGCCAAGCCGACAGAAGCACCTATACCGTACGACCGTCCGAGGTATCTGTATCCGGTGTTGTCGAAGCGTGGCCGGGTTGTGTCCCATGACCAACCACTCGATGACGCAGCTGTCGCTAACAAATTTCTCAAGAAGAATTTACTAGGACAAGATGTAAACGACAGCCCATAGATGTACTCTGCCTGTGCTAAGGATGAATTCCAACAATCTGCTGAGAATGAAGCAGGGCTAGATGGAATAGGAAAGTCATCTGCACCGGATCGGAACAGCAATCATTTCGGCGGTCGTTATGTTGACAATTCTTGGGGTCATAGCTGGAGCTCATATAAACCCTGGCCCTTTTGCTGCTAGCCATAGCAACCCTAAGAGAAGAGCTCGTCCTGAAAATCCCCATACAACTCCCGATTGGCATATTTTGATCCACCAATTCAATGTATTCAGGGAGATTTGATGGTTCAAGCTTGTCAGATATGAGATTCTCACATCGTGATTTTTCTGTGGAAAAGGCGATAGGCTCGGGTTCCTTTGGTGCTGGCAAAACATCCAGCTCTGGCAACTTGAACACGAGCTTTTGTTTTCGTCCTCTAACATTGACCTTGACTATCGTCTTGGAAGAATACGTCATTGCTACAGCATATGACCGAAAACTGGATGGTTGGGAAGCTTCAGGAATAACAATACCTAGGTCGTCGCCAATATCGGTCTTCTCTCCGAGATGCACGACTCGTTGCAAGTTTTTACATTTGAAACTCATTGTCGTAGATTTCTGCGCACTCGAGCGTTCTACCATCCAAATCTGTCTGAAATTGCAATCTTTGCCGCCGTATTCCCCTGCACCACGCACCCAAATTTTTGCTTCAACCTCATGTTGTACATCCTGTATCTGAGCCTCATGGAACAATGCATTTACCGACTCATTGGATTGAATGAGCTCTAGTTGTATAGAAGGTACAACGTCAAGTTTGAGACTGGAAGGAACATACGCCCGGAGGGACATTCCTGATGACGGTTCGTTGGATCGGATCATGTCGTCCAGCCATTTGAAGAACGATCGATGTTCTTGACTTCCCTAAATATTTGGCCTGCGTAGAGGCTGGTCTATGGATTGGAGAGTATAGTTAGGTGCAGCAGTCAAAGGTGCGCTTCGGAGAAGAAGCTTCTCCTCCTGCCATACCTTTAGGCGGCGTTCGATGTTTCCCCCTGCATTGCGGTTGATAGCGACAAGTCTGTAGCTAATTTCTGCGTTGTGTGTGAGTCCCTTTACCCAAACACTAGGTGGTAGTGGATGATCGCTCTGGAGCCAAGGATCTTGTGCGGAGTACCCCGTGCATTGTTGTGTTGTGTAAGGAAATTCGAGCGAGAAATTGAATACCATTTCTAATCCGGGAAGAAGGATGCATGGCCCTTCAAATACTTGGCTCGGTGAGTTGAAAAGGAATCCTGCATCCCGGTACGATTCCCCTGGTATATCATCTACACGTGTGCCATAAGTGCCTCTTAAGACGACAAAAACCGAAAGAGCTGTATCGTTGAAAGGACCTTTGAAGCGGACAGTACTACAGACCGTTTCCCCGGGGCAATAGATCTTCCCCTTCTCATGGTGGTTGATATTGATCTCCCAAGACATTTGGATTTGTGGAAGATATCTGAATGTTAAGATAGTTGTTCAAAAATAAGTATGTAGAGAAAACTAAAAGAAAAGAGAAAAAAGAAAAATAGGAAGAAAAAAAATCAAACGTAAAGAATTCAGATCAAGTCTTCATTCATTCATTGTGCGTTGCAATGCTTAGGCCCAAGATTGGAGGGGTAACGGTAGCGAACGAGGGCAGCTAGAGTAATTATGATAGAAGCGGCTTTGCTGATCCCAAGTAGGACACCTAAAAAAGGATGTACGGAGCTGACTTGTTTCGTATCAGTCATGCACAGTCCCTTGAATACTTCAAGATAATGGGGTCTACGGATTCCAAGAAGAGTTCTCACATGCCCTCAAGCAAAAGAAAAACCGGTGACTAAGCTCGATTCGAAGCAAAATATTTGCGGAAATTAAGAATGCGGAAATCGAGTAGAGTGGGACAATCTAACAAGTAAAACAATTCGATCCGAAGCTCTTGTCTTCGGTACACTAACTGTAGCGCCCGTTGAACTCGGAAAGTATGGTACCAATTCCTTTCTTCTGGAACGGACACGCCGGAATCCCGCTCGCACACTCTGATCCCATCCCTTAGAGTCTGCTGGAGTGACTAAAGTCTTGTAAAGCTCCTGTGGCAAGTATGAGTTTCCAAACTTTAAGCCAGAATCCAATCACGTCTTTGTGCCTTGAATGAGCTGTTCTTGCCCATCATATCGATATATCAACGTTGTAGGATCGAAGAGAAAACTCGAATCGCCTCGAAGGCTAAAGGACCCAAGATTCTGGATCTGCAGGAAGTTGTCTGCGAGCCACGGTCTTTTTAAACCCCGCCATCATCAATTGCAAATCGTCGCAGATCCCAACTTCTTCATCGTTCGTGTCCGAATCATCTGGTACCATAGAGCTTCTAATTCAAATGCGCTGGATATCTGCCATCCATTCGAGGATTGTCGCTGGCTTTCGGTTGTGTTCGTCGTCGCGGAACATGCGCGTCGTTCCTGAAATTTGAGATCGGAAAGTCGTTACGGGCTGATCACGTGCTAGGCTTCCTCTACGAAGCCTAGGTAGACCTAAAATCGAGGCTTTCTTAGCATTCTATTAGTTCTACGCGGAAAGATTTTAATTATCTTAATTCTAATATATATATATATATATTACCAAGGAGGATTGGTGCTATCACGTTGAATTAGTAGCACAATTAGCACATTCGCTGTGCCTGAAACTTTTTGCAATGGATCAATAGAACTCCGTCCAATTCTCTCGAGCTTTCCGTCATTGAAAAAAGCTCCACAATTCGACTAATTCATTAAGACTAGTTTTGCCAGAATGGAGACTCCCTCTCGGATTATTATCTGAGGACAAAGAAGACGACTCTGAGAGCCACCATAAGCATGCACGTTAGACGTCAAGCGGGGACGATTTGATGGATCGAGATGTTGAGTGTGTCGTGCGGGAATTAAGCGGGTGTGAAAAGATTTTTGATATATGAAACGATTTTGATTGGGAGACACTTGTAGTAAAGGAGATTGCTTTTCATTTCTGATGTGACGATGTTGCGAAAGATATGTCCTGGGCATGTTAACCAAGCGACCTGTACCTGCCCTCTGTGAAAACTCCAATGCCCTACCTAACATAAATCAATGTCCCTGTTGCTCCCAATCCAAGCTCGCCTAAGTCCCAATGAACGCCATAAGAGATCCACCACTTAAGGCGGAGACTCTCCAGGAAATAGCCTCCATAGTCTAGATTATACGAAAACAATTAACTCCTTGGTTCTAAAGCGGTAGCTTAGATATGCGCTCGATCCTAGGCACTTGAAGCAGTGATGGAACGAACTATAACCCAAGTTTCGAAGAAGGTATATGATCGTGTGCTTCCTTCGACTGTCGCGTGCTCTGTACCGTGGCGTGGTTATGGAAGCAAGGCTTGATGCTTTGACATGAGGATCGGCACAATTGATAACTCGTTATGATATCTAGGGAGCCCTCTGTCGATACAGCACTCGAATATTCTGGGGCAGACCAGCTGCCGCCGGAATATGTCTCTGGGTGAAATCGAGGATGTTAGACTGCCGAGATGGTCCTTTCCTTCTTCCTTGAGATGTTGATGAGAGACGCCACTCCAATGAGGAAGATGACGAGAACGAACACGCCCAGAACAATTGGTAGAGTGCTGGACATTCTGGGAATCAATCAAAGGAATAGTTGATAGACGATACGATGCGGTTTGCTCTTCTTAGGTGTTGGCTCTTGCAGAGGAAGACTCGCTGGAACGGTCTGTTAGCCAGATATGAAGGCGATGGAGAGGCTGAGTTCCACTCTCGAATCAATTGCCACATGCCTCGAAGATGAAAAGGACAAAATTTCGATGGCCTCACCTTATCTTCTGACTTTGTCTTTGTGATTTAACAGCTGGCGCGAGGCTGACGCTCAGGCTTCACTGATGTTTTTACTTGCTGCTTTGCTTTTCTTGCCCGCCGAGAAGGCTTGTCGAATCAGGTCATAAAAGGTTGAGAGGTCAACTCTCAGGAGAACGTAACGTCGGTCGTGAAATGGCAGGGCCAAAACGCCTTAACGTGAGATTCACCAGATTTTGAGGTGGCGAATTTTCCAAAGTTGAGGTTCGCGGGGTCGCAGGTCCCGTTTCAGTGGTGTGCTGAGCCAAACGGTCGAATCATAGAACGCCGGACTACGGAGTATTGGCATCTGATATTTTGGTTTGCTGATCGATAGGATCTGTGTTGCTATTTTCGTAATTATTACCACCAAGATAAACATCGTTTCTTTGAACTGCTTGCCATCATATGCGTATATGCGACCACTGTTTGACGAAGCATCGCGATAAAAGAGGAAGCTGTTCAGCAAGAAGGATATGCGGAAACGAAGAGATTGACGTTTCCTCGAGACTGATGGCATACTGCGGCCAACAACTCTGCGGCTCGTTGCAGTACAAACAAACATGACCTCAGATCATTCTGCTGGCGATAGCCACGATACCAGATCCAGTAAATGCAGCGAGTTTGACTTCAAATTCCGTACTCAGTATGGAGATATGATGCTCAGCGAACTGCTTTTCGAGACACTTGTCCTCTGTACGACTCCCACAATGTTCAAATGGGTTGAGTTGAAGTTTATTGAGTCGTTCAAAGAGGTTGGGACGTTGAGACATTGCCGAAATTAAGGAGAAAGGTTCCTGGCGCTTCATGGAGATTTCCCCGCAACGTCACCGTTACCTGCCAATCCTCTCTTCCTCTCTTTCTCTTCGAACCTACGCATCTGCGAAGCACCTTGCACTCCTGTACTGTTCGAAATGCGCGAAGGTACTACAAGTGGCGGAGTGGACAGTTGTCGCTGGCACAGAATACCGACAGACGTATCAACTTATGACGAACCCATCAGCTCTGCTCGGAAAAGCGGCCATCAACACAGCAGCGGATTGTGCACATGTTGAATTTACCATGAAGGCCTAGAGGGCTGTGTTGATAGACGGCAAAGGATAGTTTTCTGCAGAAGACGAAGCCTCTGGGAGTGACGCTGTCTCAAGATTATGGTTTGATTCGCAGACGTCGCTGACTTTGTCTCATCTATAGAGAACACCATCCTCCCATTTGTTACATGAATCGATTCCCTTTCCACGATGCCTACGATCGGCTCTACAGCTCCGCGACAGATACCATAACGCAGTAAACACTGCATATTACAAATTAGCTGCACTGAGTTCCTCGAAAGATTATCCACAAGTGTCTAATTCAGAAGGAGTAGCGAGAGCCATAAGACGATAACACTGGAAGTCAAGAAGCCCTAACCACATCTGAGTTCTATACCACCGAGGCCAGTATGATGTTGTCGGGCCCAACCCTGATTCTCCAGCAACACGGTGCCAGTCGAAAGAACATCTGATAAATTTTTGTTATGGTCACTATTGGCAGCATCAGGCGAAAGCTCTGTTCCGAGAAATGCCGATAATTCTTGATACGCATAGCCATAAGTATCTAAAAATGTTAAGATGGAGGGGCTCATACACACCCGAGAGCACACATTCAGCAACTGAAACTGAGGAGGTGTAGATACCACCAGTAGCGTCTTCGTATGCCGGTTTGGCGACTGTGCACTGAACTAGTTGGAAAGGCTGCGAAGATTGATTCCAAGTAGTCTTTGCGATCCTCTGGACAAGTACTAGGTTACGAATAGCTCAGCGTTCAACATCAGTCAGACCTGAGGTTTGTCTTTAGTGGTCGCGGCCTGGGGTAGATGAAGTTCTCTCCCCCGGATTGCCAATGTATTTAGGGGAAAGCAAAGGAGCAGCTCTACATAGGAGAATGCATTTTGTGTTTCAATTTTTCTTCTATTCTGATATCATCTGTCTGTGAGCTAAGTATTTTCAGAGACTGACATGCAACTGGCTCGCAATACCTTCCATATTTCTTCATATGCTCGCTGTTCATTCTCCCGAATCCCATTTCCGATATGATGTCGATCACTTCCCCCTCTCTCATCTCCAAGTAAGCCCCACGTTACCCCGCCCCCCACCTTCGGCCGAGGGCAACACTGTCATTATTCAATCGTTAGATGCCATCGGTGTTTGACGGATTGCATTGGTGGGAATAAGCTTCATTCCAAAGATCAATTCAAGCCTTCTGAGCCTTTGTCACTCTACATCTTCGAGATATAAACATCGTAGACTAGCTTTAATCTACTCTCACAACAGCAATCCAAAGCCTAGGCAAAACAAAAGACACATTTTTAATCATCATGGCTGATGCCAAGTTCGATGCAGAGCATCTAGAAATACCACAGAGATCTTCGGTAAATATTTATCAAAGTAGGCATTCTATGAAATATTTCAGAGAACACGGGACTAACACGCCCGCACAGAGGAGTCAAGTTTCTCAAAATACATACCGGGAGGATACTCGCCAACGAGATGCTTGAAGCTTACGGGCAGACCAATGATGTATGCCATTCTGTCCTTGGCAGGATGTGCTATCATGTTCTTCGGATACGATGCTAGTGTCATGAGCTTGGTAAATACCAATAAGGATTATCTCACTTTGATGGGTGCAGCATCGGGTTCGAACCGTGATTCGGCAGCCATTGGTGGTTTGGTGAGCCTTTGGTTTGGTGGATTTGCGATTGGTGGGCGGCATCTCATGACATACGTGAACTGTGCTAAAACTGTCTTGCAGGAGCAATATGTGTTGGCCATTACGCTGATCGTATCGGACGACTAAAGACTATCGAGCTTGGGTGTCTCTGGGGAATATTGGGAGCGGCTTTGCAGGCATCGGCTCAAAACTTCACTTGGATGGCGTTTGCAAGAATCATCGGAGGAATTGGGTGTGGGCATCTGAATACCGTTGTTCCTATTTGGACTTCTGAGCTAGCAGATCCGAACCTCAGAGGTGCATTCGTGGCTGTTGAGTTCACTCTAGCCCTGACTGGCTCTACGATGTAAGTTCCGAATTCTTCTTGAAGTAATGTTATCAAGCTGACGGACATAGCGTGTATTGGATGGAGTACGGCTGTCTCAAGACTCAAAGTGCCCCCTTCGCATGGCGTTTCCCCCTAGGCTTCCAAGCTTTCTTCCTTCTCGTCCTACTCGTTGCAATTCCTTTCTATCCAGAGTCACCACGACATCTCACTAAGATTGAGAAGCACGATGATGCTCGTCAGGTTTTGACGCAATGTCGACTTGACCCTACAGACATCAAAATCGAGCAAGAGATGATTGAGATCGAGGATGCGATCAGACTTGAAGCATCGAGTACATCGCATAGCTTTACATCGATGTTGTTCACAAAAGATAGACTCCATACAAGGAGAAGAGTGATTTTGGGTGCTGGTGTCCAAGTTATGCAGAAATTGACAGGCATTGACTTCATTGCTACATATGCACCTGAGATGTTCACGTTGGCGGGATATGGTGGCGACAAGCCAGCTTTGCTTGCTGGTGGAAACTACATTGGTTATACTGCAAGCTTGGCGCTCGCTATATATCTCGCTGACAGGTATGGAAGGAGGAAGTTGATGTTGGCTGGTTCTACTATGATGGGAATCATTTTGATGTAAGTCACGGTCACAGCATGAAGAAATGCCTCGCTAAGTTTGTGTACAGCGTGGGGGGAATTTTGGCCCATGAAGTCGTCTCGAAATCTGCCAATGGGCAAACTGCTGAAGCCAGTCGTCTAGGAGGAGGGGTTGCTGCGGTTCTCTACCTATATACCTTCATGTATGGAAGTACATGGTTGACAACATGGTATATTTGAGCTCTTCCCTTCCCATTTTCAAGCTAACATGAGCAGTTGGGTATATCCCACCGAGATATTTCCACTTGCGAGTCGAGCGAAAGGCGTCGCGTTAGCCACTGTCGCTTTCTCGATTGCCGGTGGGGTCATCAATGAAATTGTCCCGTACTTGATCAACGCCATTGGGTTCTGGGTCTTCATACTCTTTGCACTCATCAATCTCGCTATGCTGATTCCCATCTATCTTTTCTATATTGGTATGTACTTTATCTATATTAGAATGCAGGTACTGATGGTATTTTAGAAACTGCGAACCGTCATCTCGAAGACTTGGATCTTTTGTTCGCGGGGGAAAGCCATTTTTCTTGGCGCGCTGAGAGAGAATTTGAAGAATTGAAAGGGAAGGATGTCGAGCATATTGAACACCATGTGGATGGAAGTACAGTGCAAGATTTAGCACCTTGAAATTTTCAAATGCTCCTTCGCAGAGGGATATTGACGCGACCACTTATTGCAGCAAAAGTTTCGGTCACGTGACATGGTCAACTGATCGTCGCTGTCACAACATATGTCGTTCTGTATTGACAAGCAACATTCCGTCTACCATTTAGCTCTCTTAATATAGGAGGACATAACACCATATAGCTTTCTGAAATCTAGTACGATGTTCTAACCAACCGGATACCAAATCAAACCCGCTTCCTGATCGATGCCTTCGCGTTAAGGGGCGATACTATTCATAGAGGATCCCCCCTCATGTGCGCCTTTCTGAGCGGATAATAGGATCAGAATATGTGTGTGTCACTTTCGGCTGTGTACAACTCACACTCTCTAGCCACATCTTCAAAGTCTCGCTGCTTTCGTCATTATTCTAGAGTTTCTTTATTGGGGTCCAACCTTGACCACGCCAACAACACCACTGCACTGCCTGCTTCTCCACAAAACCCGACAAATCTCACTCAGAGTTCGGATCGAAGTGCGCTCTTCAGTTGATTACTGATTTCTCGGCACTTATCCTTGAAACTCGCGGTTGTTAGGAATCCTAAGCGCACGCGTTTACCTCTGACCAGGGCGGATGGATGGTTCCCCTTAATGCTATTAAACGTGTCGGGCAATTTATCCGCAGCGATCTGAACTCGGGCAATTTCCCAGATTCATGAGGGTTACTTCTGGTGTTTATTGGATGGGAAGACGGACTTGAATCCTATCTTGGATTCTCTCGTCGTCCTTGCCGGGAACAACTGGAGCACGAGCTCGGGATACAGCAATTTGGGAGGCTATTGCATCGTGGTATGCAGGTCATAGGTGATCGTCGGCCGACAACTTTTTTGTGGTTAAATTTAGAAAGTGCTTCTGACAGATCCTAAAATCTGGTATATAAGAGTCGCATTCCCACAAGGTCCTCCACGCGTGGACTTAGGATAAAGACAAATCGGGGTCTGTCTGGACTTCGTCGCAAAATCCTCACGAATGATCTTCTTCACTTGACCCGAATGTGAAAAGTGCCACTAGTGTGGTGTCTAGTATTCAGTTTGTCTTCGCATGCTTGTATCATCTGGAAGCAATTTACGACGCGCAGACTGGATGAGCGGAATAATCTCTTTCACTTCAATGCAAGAATCGCAACTACGATCAGTATCGTGCTTGTTATTATTTCACAAGGCTATATAAATGTGCTAGATGTCTTCGGAATGCCAATTGAACACCACTCGAGTACTATCAGAATTTTCAGAATTATCAAAACTTGCAGAAAAATCAAAAGACACTTCACAGAAACCCCATCATCACGAGCTTCAAGACGCATCTCGGAGCATTAGTCACTCTCCTTCCTATTGTAGCCTCGCTTTACGTTGGCGAGGAAGTCACTCCAGGATTGAGAAAACGACAGGAAGTGGAAAAGAGACTCATCAACGCAAGATCAAAAGTTCTGCCAGTCAATTGCCATTATTGCCACCAGAACGCCCACGATGTTGATCGGGTTTTGACACCAAACTAGTCATAGCTTTGACTGTGTCTATCTCAATGTGCAATGCGTCAATAACGTTTGGTACACTTATTCCTGGTTTACGTTATCAAATGCTGACAGTCTGCAGTGCATGGGACCACAACCGGGACTGTTCTACTGGATCCAGGCGAAAAGATACCACTTACAAGTGCCCTACCATGGGCTTTGGTTGGCTACCCCAAGCCGGCCGTGTCGTCGATCTGACACCATGCAGGCAAGTTGAAGGAGTGCGACTTCTGCTCAACATGAGACTATTGGATTGGGGTCCAAAGATAACATCCCTGACTGTTGCTGAGGCTTTGGGGAGAGATGAGTGGACAATCGAAACGAGGTCGGCGGCTATCGCGCTCACAATAGAAGCAAAGTCAACGAGGCGCACGTGCAGCAAACCCCCGCTCCTATGCGAACCCACCTCCTGCAATGTGATTATTCACACACCCGCTTACGGAATGACTAAGCCCCTCTTCACCTACCACAAATGTTCAACGCGTCCTGCTGTTCTTCTCGGAATAACTCGCGGGCCGGTCGTTTTCAGGCGCCATGGCTTTTTGTTTTCTATTTTCTGTCTCGAAGTGCTTCCCGGCACGCATCACCGACCTCAAGCCTTTTCAGCTTTCACAACTTACGAATGATGTCGAACTTTATCTCTACCATATCTGCCCCACACGGTGGGGGCTGTGAATCCTTTAATAGGATAAGATGGAAATTTGTGGAGCAATGTTCGTTTCTTACGAAGCTATTGGCAGGATCAAGTCCGCTCTTGAACAACTATGCTCTGAAGCTGGAAATTCTGGGCCTCAACTCCGAGATACAATAACCCCCGGAAAGACACATCCAGAAGGTTTAGTTTCACATCAGTTTTCATTTCTCAATTGTTGTTTACTATGGGTGTTCAATTCTTGTTTGCGTTGGTGGCATGCCTTTTGTCGTCACTTTCAGAGGCTCAGAATCTTGCTGCTTTTTACTCTACTAGAGGTCCTACAGTGGTGTCCTTGGATCCTGTTACTGGAACCTTTGTGTACAATGTGTACTCCCAAAAAGGATTCAGTTTGATGAAATCTTTTACGCCTACGGTCCAGCCAAAGAATGGAACAAACATTGCGTGTGTGGGGTACAGCAGTCCCACGAGTGTTTATGTATATATTTCTCTCTATTACTCTCGATTTTGTGCTCACGAGACCTAGGGAGCAATATTCTACCAGACTGCAAACGGCAGCTTGGCAGAGCAGTTTTTCAAATGTTCATATTCTTCCGGAAACTGTGTCAATTACGGAGGATATATCATCTCCTACGTGGTCAAAGTGCCAGTTCGGCAAGGAACCGGGTTATCAGCAGCTCTACTCTCCACGGATCTGGGTTACCGCGTGACATACGAAGATGTTTTAGGTTCCGTCCGCCAGCTTAGTTATGCAAACACCACGGAAGGCTATGTCACGACCTGGGCAGATGGGGCACTTACTAGTAACTCGACGGCAGTGAATGGATCCGCTCTCGCCACGACTTATATCCCGAGTTCCAACGCGACGACCCCGGCACAACAGACTCTATACCAACTGGACGGTGACCAAATTTTACCATTCATCAACGCCCAAACAACGGCTATCAATCAGACACAGACTTGGGCCGCGGGTATGCCATGACGAATATTGCTGCTATGAACCTCGCTAACAAATTCCAGCTCCGCCCATAACAGGCCTACCGAATTGGAATCCAACAAATGCCACCTTTGCAACAGCTACATACAACGGGTGGTTGATGCTATTCTACGTGGACATGACTAGGCAACTCCAATGGATCCGATCGACGGACGCAGGCCAAACCTGGCAAGCTCAACCCCTCCTGGATCCTTCGATCTGGCCTCTAGCAGACACGCCGAATGCTCCCGTTGCAGCCGCCACATCAGTCAATCTAACAGCTGATAATTCCGCTTCGGTCTTCTATGTTTCTGGTGGGCAGTTAGTCCAGTCTATCGTAACCGATATGAACTGGTTGCCATATTCCCTCGTCGAACCGGCTGTCTCATCGAACGTTACGACGACTAATATCACTGCGCCCTTCCGTCAAAGTGAAAGAGAGACTAAGGATATCAAGATTGGAGCATCAGTGGGAGCCAGCGTGGGTGTGCTCATCATTGCTGCTCTCATTATCTGGTTCATTTTCCGGAGAAAAAGAGTCGTGCTCCCTAACATTGAGCGGCCTGAGAGTATTGGAGAATGGAAAGGCAGCGAATCCTCTTTCAGCGGAAAAGCGGAGTTGCATGGCCAATCAGCGCAATTATTTGAGCTAGATCATGACCCTGAATGCCAGTTGCTGCATCAACTCCAGTTGATCCGGATGTATGAGCTGAGAGGAGAAATCCCAGTCGAGCTGCAGAATTCGGAGGCGAGAAGACCGGAGCTGGATCATACGCTGTGTAAGTGTGAGCTAGATGCTTCAGTGATGTGTGAATTGCCGACGGCTGCGGAGAAAGAAGAGGGAATGAGCATTGCGGAAAGCTCGAAGGAGAAAGGTAAAGATAAAGAAGTTGCTGTTTCAGTGAAGGAATTGCCGTCGTGGAGTTGGGAGATTTTGAGGAGAGAGAAGGAGGTGCAGGAGAAGGGAGGTGACGGCTTAGACCTGGAAAAGGCAGAGACGACGAGGGGCAAAGATAAGGAAACAAGTGACTAATATCTACCTGTGAAATAGTTCTGTATCATCTCAAATAACTACTAATTCCATTTTCGATGTTGTGTGACAGTCAACCTAATTTTATCCTTGTGACTGGCTTCGCGTATTTAAAAGGGCGTGGCTCACTAACATCTAATAATTGGTCTCGGTAAATCTAATGAAGATATGCTTATCTCTGTCTTGGAGAATTGATTATCGCCGGCAGCAAGCTTAAAGGTTTGTGGTTGCTAATCTGTCAAGGTTTCATTGGGTAGTCAGTCTATGTAATCATCATGTGATGAGATGCTTACTCCTCACTGATTTTCGAAGATGAGCCTTGTCATCATAGAAGAGTTGACTCCTAGCTTGAGAATGATCTGCATGAGACTCTTAAGGTTTCCTTGTAGGGAGAATCAGACTAGAAAGGACAGTCTGGAATGTCGACCTTTCACCCCTCCGGTACTAGGTGGTCTCTTGGATTGTTGTAATAAATATATTTGAGACGATGACTGAGCGCTCTGAAGTCATTTTAGAATTCTGCAAGCCTAGCCACTCATAATGCCGTAGACATGAGCTTCTTTAAACATCTCCAGCTCTGTAGTTCTAGGAAGAATCTGAATTACATCTCTAACCTGAGTCTGTTCAGACGACGTTCCTGGAAAGTTCCTTCGAATCAGGAGTATTTTCATATTTTGGATGCTCTCACTTCCAGGCTATGATCAAAGAGAATTTCACCTAGGTGGATCTTGGGGTTTGTACTATGCTCCCCTTTTCACTTACCTCGCTTAATTTCAGCACTGACCGCTTCAGGATTTAGCGATGCAACCCCTATTCTTGACTATAATCAAATAAATATTACCAATCGTCGCACATTCAATGGCCACCGAGCACGACCAATTGCGATTTGAAGAGATTGCGTGGCCCCCTTATCCTGCAACAGCAGTGAGTATCAAGTATAATAGATTATTGGTCTACATACGAATGTGGAAGATTGCCGAACTCCGGGTCCTGGGGCGCCGTTCCACGTGTCCATATTTTCTTTTTCTTGCCGCCCGCACCACCCGCACCACCACCTTGCAGACTTGATTCACTTCAGCGACTCATGGAAAGCTGTTATCCGCATTCTCTCCCGACAACGATGCGATTGGCCTTTTGCTTTGATTGCGGGAGGATAAATTAAAGCGGGACCTCCCGAGATGCATCGGCAGATACTTGAAGTGGAAGGTGGGGTCAGTTACTCAACTCAACTCCCATTCTTCTTCGACTTTTATGCTATCGTGGTTTTGCCACCGGAAGTTGTTCCTTCGACCACATCCGCCATCCAAGCTAGCAAGTCAAGGTCATCATCAGCTATGTCACTTGTCTTACACCTCAAGTATCCCAATCCATCGTTGAAGAATTCCTAGACAATTCTCGTTCTATCATCTGTCATACTTTGCGACCAAATACCATAAAAAGAATCGCAACCCGAAACGATGGCCTTGAACAATGTACTTTCGGACTACAGGGGCCTTGAAAGGCTCGAAAAGATATTAGAGTGGTACCCAAATGTCCCTGTGGCACTTGAGACCCTCGTTCACTTGCTCATTCAAAAGCAAGTGGTCCAGCATCCCGAATCATCAGCTGTATGCTCTTGGGATGGAGAACTCACATATGCCGAGCTAGATGACTTCTCCTCACGTCTTGCAACTCACCTTGTTGCGCAAGGTGTGGGACCTGAGATAATCGTTCCGTTGTGCTTCGAGAAGTCATTGTGGGCTGTCGTCAGCTTGCTGGCAGTGCTTAAGGCAGGTGGGATCTTCCTTCTCTTGGATCCGTCTCAACCGATCGCTCGTCTCGAGTCAATCGTTCAGCAGACAGAAGCGAGATTTGCTCTCTCATCCACAAACTGTTTCGACACTTGCAAGATTCTTGTAGAGAAAGTTTCCGTGGTGAATTCTGCATGGCTCCTCGAATTGGACAGTAGTCTTCTCTCGTCTTCAGTTACTCCCAGCAATGCTGCATATGTCATCTTCACATCTGGGAGCACCGGAACGCCAAAAGGAGTGTTGATCGAGCATTGTCAGCTCTGTACTACTTCTACCTATGTTGGGGAATCTCTAGGATATAGCCGCGCGACACGTGTTTTTCAATTCGCGTCCTATGCCTTCGATGCTTGTATCACCGATATTTTCGCAACTCTTGTCCATGGAGGCACTATATGCATCCCTTCAGAATGGGAACGCAACAATGCCATCGTGGATGCAATGCGAAAGATGAAAGTTACTTCAGCAAAGTTCACTCCCTCGCTTGCTAGCAACCTCGTCTTCGAAGATTTGCCAACTTTGACGACATTAGTACTCGGTGGTGAAAGTCCGCCACAGTCCTTAGTCACAAAATTAGCTTTCAAATGGAGACTGATTCTTGTGTATGGCCCAACGGAGTGTTGTGTGATCTGCTTCGTTGCGGACGCAAGCCATCATGACCCTGCTCCTGGAGAGATCGGACGTCCTGTTGGGGCTCGTGGTTGGATCGTCAAGCAAGATAATTACAATGAACTTGTGGAGATTGGTGAAGTTGGAGAGTTAATTATCGAAGGCCCAGAAGTGGGCAGAGGATATCTCAACGACAAGATCAAAACAGAGGCACAATTCATCCAAGATCCAGCGTGGATACCACGAGATGAAACTTCTCCAAAGTTACGTCGGTTTTACAGAACAGGAGATCTGGCAAGGTATCTCGAGGATGGAAGGGTCTGCTACGTGGGTAGGGTCGACAATCAAGTTAAGATTCGTGGACAGAGGCTAGAGCTTGAGGAAGTCGAGAAAAGATTGTACGAACGCTTGGCTGAACTGCGAGATATTGAAATAAAGCATGTAGTCGTTGAAGCAGTGGCTTTCTCAGGAGTGACAAGCAATCAGTTGGTGGCATTTCTGTCTCTCACTACTTGTGAGCCAATCGGAGTTTTAGATTGGGAGATGGATGGCGACCCCATTCTGCGAACGTCAAAGCCAGAGCAGGAGCGATTTTCTGACATTGTCTCAGAAATCAAAGCAGCGGTGAGATTGATATTACCGCTCTATGCTGTTCCATCCATATGGGTTCCTCTTGCTAAGGTTCCTTTCACGGTATCTAAGAAAAAGGATCGGAAACGGCTACGCAGCATCGTAGCGCCTCTATCAGCAAAGCAACTTTCAACATTCACCACTCCAATTCTCACGAATGAATTTGTTAAGACGAATGCCCCGGCACCAGATAAGGAGACCAAGATTCGAAAGCTCTGGGCCGATGTGCTCGGAATTTCATATTCCTTGATTGAACCCAACGACAACTTTTTCTACCTGGGCGGAGATTCGGTTCTTGCTATTAAGCTAATAGCTGCGGCTAGGACGAGAGGTTTGGAGTTAGGCTTCGATGCCATTTTTAGGTCCCCGGTCTTGCACGAAATGGCATGTGTCACGCAGGTCTTGACAACCGGAGAGGACGCCACAATAGATGCTCCTCCGTTCAGTCTATTAAGTGATACATGGGACATACATTCCGTCTGCCTGGAAGCTAGCAGAACATGCTGTGTTGATGAACACACTATCGAGGACATATATCCCTGTTCACCGATGAGCCAGGGACTTTTAGCTTTGTCAATGAAAGATCCAGGAACCTACATTCTCCAATTTGTGTACCAAATGCCAGAGTCAGTGGACATCGATCGACTAAAAACATCGTGGCAAAAAGTCGCAATGCATACGCAGCTCTTAAGAACAAGGTTCGTTGATTACAAATCAGAATTGCTGCAAGTGGTCATCGATGAACCTTTGACCTTGACTACTATAGACGAAAGTTTGGTCACATACCTGACAGCAGAGAAGTCACGAAGGATAGAGCTAGGAGAACCAATGTCGCGACTGGCAGTCATACGCAATAAAACAGCTAAGGAGAGTTTTTTGGTCTGGACAATCCATCATGCCTTGGTCGATGGGTGGTCCGAATCCGACGTCATCACTCTAGTGGAACAAGAATACTTGGGATGCTCCTCGAGGCTATTGTCAGTTCCAAAATTTAGCCGCTTCATAAAGCACATCAAGCAGCAGAATCAGGATTTAGCGAGAATATTCTGGCAAGATCAATTAGCTGGGACACCAACTCCTGTGTTTCCACCATTGCCACATCCAAGCTACACACCAAAAGTTGAGCGATCTAACCGCGTACATTATCACCTGGATTCCCATAGAGATGGCGAGATGGAACACAAAGTCTTGCTGTTCAAGAAAGCATCCTCAACGCCTGCAACTGTGATCCAAGCAGCGTGGTTCATTCTCATTGGTCTTTATTCGAATGGCTCGGATGTGATTACAGGTGTTACATTGAATGGCCGCACGGGACGTCTTCCTGGCATTGAATCTATACCAGGACCGACAGTGACGACCATTCCATTCAGAGCACGATTCAAACCTGATCAGACAGTAGCGAGTTTCCTTGAAATGATACAAAGTCAGTACCTGGATATTCTTCCTTTTGCGCAGTTTGGACTTCAGAATATCAGACGCTTAAGTAATGATGCTGTCAATGCTTGCAAATTCCGCAGCTTGCTAGTCGTTCAGTCTGCAAATAAGTCTCAAAGCGAAAGACACCTTCTTCTAGGTCGGAGCTATTCGTTCCCAGTCATGGACTTTGCCATTGTGATGGAGTGCGAGCTACTTGATGGCTGCATAGACTTTCGAGCGACTTTTGATCATGCGGTTCTTTCTGTAGAGCAAGTACGACATATGTTTCAACACATGGAGGACATCATACAAAGAATATCGACCAGTGGGCCTGAGAGTAAAGTTGCTGATTTGCAACAATTGCCGGAGATCGATATATTGCGAATAAGGGAATGGAGTAGCAAAGTCGAAGTTACCGAAGCTCCAAAGCCTCTTGGCATGACTAAAAGTTCTCAATCACCATCGACCGAAATGGAGAGGAGGCTTTACAACTTATGGAAGGCACTTCTTGAAACCGATCAATTTGGAGTTGATGACAATTTCTTCCAGCTCGGTGGCGGCAGTATTCTTGCTATGCGCTTAGTATCAATGGCCCGGAGTGAAGGCCTAGCCATAACCGTAGCTGAGATATTCCAAGTGCCAACCTTGAGAGCCATGGCCTTGGTGGTAAGGGGGCAGGCTGACACATTGGGCGTTGCTCCTTTCTCACTGCTGCTGGACTATGATGTTGAGAGCTTCCGCCAACAAGCAATTTCTCAATGCGACATCAGTGATGATCAGATCGAAGATATGTACCCCTGCTCCGCGATGCAATTACACTACGTCACGGGATACCCTGAAGCCCATAGAGATGTTTATGGCCCTTGGCATTGGCAATCGCAAGCAGTGTATTCTCTATCCCCGTCGATAGACGTCGAGAGATTCAAGGAAGCTTGGAATTCGCTCTTCCTCCGCCACCAGACCCTTCGCACGCGATTGATTCATACTCCGCCCCAGATACTCCAAGTTGTCGTCAAAGAATCTTCGCCGATATTCTGGAATAAATCAAGTGATCTCGAGCAATACGTACGGGAAGACCAATCAAACTATATGAAGTTCGGAGATAGGCTGCTACGGCTTGCTGTAGTTGACTGTAAGAATACCGATGAACGATTCTTCGTTATGACTGCTCATCATATGATATACGACGCCTTTTCTCGGGCTATGCTCTTCGAAGAAATGGAAAAACTTTATCTCAAAGAAGTCATTAGCCTCCACCAAGCGAAGATGAACAAATTCATCAAATACATCACTGAAACCGATAAAGAACAGGCTACCCGTTTTTGGGTTTCGTATCTAAATGATGCAAACACCAAACCAGTAATATCCATCCCGGACCCTCATCCTCTCTTCAACATCACTGAGAAGACGATCACGACTGATATGCCAGCCCTTCAGGGGACGGACTGCACTCTACCAACAATGATTGAAGTAGCTGGTTGTATAGTTATTGCTTCTCAATTGGACTGCCGTGACGTGATTCTCTATTCAGATCGACTAGGCCGTAATCTCCCCGTCGACGGAATTCAAGACCTGGTGGGACCAACGACGTTATTCCTTCCCGTGAGAATCAACATCGATCCTCATCAAACAGTCAGAGATCTTCTTCGAAACTCGCAGCAAGCACAACGAAAAATGATGCCACACGAACATCTCGGATGGCTAGAGCTTCGCGAGATGCCACAGTTCAAAGATGTCTTGAAACATTCAGTGAATATGAATATCAATCCGCATCATCTTTCCTTGCTTGGCAGAAATATGGGGATGGAATATAAGAGCTCGTATGCTAGCTGCGATGACCCTTTTGGGATCAACGTTGACTTGTTTCATGATAAGGTGGAGTGGACGATTTACTTTGACGAGAGGTTCATTATGGTAGAAAAGGTCGTGAAATTATTAGAAGATCTGGAGAGCGTGTTCGAGGAATTAGTTGATTCGTGGAGGCGGCCTGATATGACTGTTGAGGAGGCCATTCAGTCTATGAGCTCTGGAAATATTGGACAGAATGGCCATGTATGATGGTGATGTAGAGAAATGATTCATATGAAACGAGTTGCCCCACCAAAAGATTTAGCGAGAGCCCCTTAAAAAGTGAGCTGGGTACACTTTGAACCGTTAAACAGCCTTACATACATTCTTAGTGCGAAGTTTTATCAAGTTCAACACCCGGGCTTGCATGTTCTATATTTATTATAATAATTAGGTAATTAATTCATAGTTTCTGGATATGTAGGACAAAGAAATGACCACGAGAGGTATTCTATCACGTGATTTCAAATCTTTATTCGTTCTGAATCCGTAGATATGATCGCCTCGAAGGTAATGCATAAATATTTATATGAACACTTGGTCACAAAAAAATGCTACATAAATTTTCCGTATGTGGACCGAAATGTGCCGAGGCTTATATGTGACTGTGGTTGCATCACTGCAGCCCAGGCATGAAACATATATTGCGCCTTCGTTGGAGTTGCTCAACTACGCCTCACAAGACGCAATAAAATTTGAAATCAGTGGTTTACTATACCTGCCACGCCGCCACCGGGAATAAATCGTTCCGTGGACTTGTCATCTATGAGCGGCTACCAGGAGAAGAACATGCGAGGTTGTGGCGCATCTGCAACTTCCGAGGTCATGAGCTCGCGACTTTGAGAAAGTTTTTCGAATCCAATCTTTTTTGAAAGAACTAGGGTAGTACCATGCTGGGCCGCCTGTGCCTCACCGCAACGCCAACCACAAAGTATCGAGATAACGCCTGACGCCCACTTTCCGTAACGCACTTGCCCCATTCGCATTGCTTGCGCAGGTGCCGGGCCGTTCCGCCTCTGTTTTCGAGTTCTTCAACTTTATCGCCTTACCCATAATAAAGCGATACCTTAAGCCCAGTGCAAAATTTGCCCATGCAAAATGTGCTTTTGCATATGTTGGTTATTTATTCGGCGCGTGAAGACGCCGACAAAATAATATTGATGATGACGAGGTCATCAAGCTCCGAATTCGGAGAGACTTATCAAGTTATCTGGTCAAACAGGAGGGGAACCCCTGTAAAATCTTCCTGGAATTTCTTTGACGTTAACGTGAATTAAATTGTAAATTGGCGTGCGGCATACAAGCTGACATTTTCTTTCGAGTTGCCCTCTTCCGTGAAAGATGCGACACATGCGATATTTCAATTCCAGATCCATGATGTAATTTCGAACCCGACTTCCTCCGGTACTTGTTGTTACGAGTGAGTGGGAACTACATCAGCTTGCTCTCTTGCAGAGATCTCGTTCAGGGGACTTTGTAGAAGTAAGATCTTTCGGAGTGCTCTAGTCTCGTCGGGGAAGACTTCCGGCACTAATATCGACCTTCCTGTTCTGATAGCAGCGAGGCGCTAACAATAACCAACATGTACAATAGGAGGATTGTCTCCACTTCGCTCGAAACATAAGCAACTCTGCAGACTTCATTTGCACATAGGACCGAATCACCCCTTGCCAGCTGAGACGTATCCAAAATTTGGGTTTGCAAGATGAGGCGCGTGCAATCTTTATCCTCCTTCGCTTCAACCACCAGGTGTTGGATAGAAGTTTTCTTCAAATCAAGATTGTCGAACTTGAATCTCCACTGACGCCAGAGTGCCCAACATGCGGCACGACGATACCATAGTTTCTGCTACGCCTGGCTGGGCAGAAGGCCAACCTTTAGGTCATATCTAAAGATGCTTCCAACACAATAGCAACTCAAGATTTTAAGGACGGCAAGCACAAATATTGTCAGACATATATTCATTGTGGCTGACAGGTTCTCTCGCCAATTCCGAGACGAGAGAGTTTGCTTTGCTTTGCATTATGGACTTCTTGGGATGTCCTGACGATGACTCCTTCGGACCGGTTGTTCATAACTGTCGGAGTGACTTCGATTTCACTCTTAGATTCGAGAGAATCTTCCTGTCTGTCGTCCCATCTTCCATTTTTGTTACCCTGGCTCTGGCACGTGCTGCAATTCTCATCCGAAAACCTATCATTGTGCAAAACTCTATTCTAAGAAGCATTAAGCTGGTATGCCATTTGATAATTTCCTCAACTGAACCGTATTGATACAGCTATAGGCAATTTCCATCACATATGCTGCGCTTCAGCTATCTCTTTTGGTTCTCAGTACCAAAACAGACAAACCTCAAGCATTATTCATCTCTTCGACTGCGACGGGATTCGTCTCTGCTATCTGCATTATAGCAATCTCACTATTAGAACATTCCCGATCTGTCCAACCATCATTATTGTTGCAGTTATATTTGTTACTCACCGTCTTGTTTGATGCCGCACAAACGCGGACACTGTGGCTCACTTCGATCAGTCATGACAATTTTATATTCTCCCATTTGTTTGCATCCTCAATGACCTTGAAAGCCGTTCTTTTGATCGTGGAGTGTCGACATAAATCGAAGTGGATAGCGTGGGATACTGAACAGCACAGTCCAGAAGAGACGAGGGGCATATTTGGTCTTAGTGCCTATACCTGGCTTAATCCCACCTTTCTCAGAGGGTACACAAAAATTCTTACTCTGAAGGATCTTCCTCCTCTAGATCGGCGAATGTCGACAGAAGCGTTGCAGACAAGGCTCAAGCACGATTTGGGCACTGCATACTCTAAGCAGAAGAAGTCTAGCCTTATGCAGAATCTCGCAAAGACACTTGGCGCATCACTACTACTTCCCATTCCTGCCAGAGTTGCTCTCATCGGTTTCAGATTTTGTCAACCTTTTCTCATCAACACCCTTCTAGACTATCTACAGCGCCCTGTTGATAACTCTTCGAACAATGATGGATATGGCTTGATTGGTGCTGCGATTCTCATATACTCTGGAATAGCTGTCTCAACCTCGATCTATTGGTACTTCCACGAACGAGCATTATGCATGTCAAGGTCAACCCTTGCTGGAGCCGTGTATATAAAAACCACGGAAATGAAGCTCTCTGGTGCCGGAGATTCGGCTGCTCTTACTTTAATGAGCACCGATGTGGAGCGCATCAGGCTGGGATTCTTGAATCTGCATGAATTCTGGGCAAATTCAATTGAAGTTGCTCTCGCGAGCTGGCTACTCGAACGTCAGCTTGGTATAGCATTTGTGGCGCCTCTGGTTGTTGTCATTGTTTGTATCACGTGTGCGGCTTTTGTCAACAGATTTACCAGAAGAAGGCAAAAAGCATGGATGAATAAGATTCAGAAGAGGGTGGGTTTGACGGCTAATGTAATCTCTAACATGAAGCATCTGAAGATTTCTGGGCTCGCGTCTCCTGTTGAACGGTTGATCCAGAACATGCGAGTGGATGAACTCGAAACTGCGTCTAAGTTCAGAACGGTGTACATCATTGTCATTACATTTGGATATGCTCCTCTAGCGCTATGTCCTGTCATCACGTTTGCTGTTACGGCTAGGACTCTCGACGTCGCCACAATCTTCACATCTGTTTCTTACCTACTTTTGTTAGCTGATCCTCTAACCTACCTCTTTCAAAACACACCGAACCTTGTGGCAGCTTTCACTTGCTTGGAGAGAATTGAAGCATTCCTAATGGAGGAACCAAGGGTTGATTCGCGCTCTGCGAAGCTGGATAGCTCAACAGCAGAGTCTGGTGTGGGAGATTCCGGCCATGGTGATGTGACGGAAAAGCCGAATTCGATAATGAACATCTCCAACGGCAGCTTTGGATGGGAGGCTGGCAAGATGAGCCTCAAGAACATTAATCTCGATATTCAAACATCCAAACTCACTATGATAGTCGGTCCTGTCGCATCTGGCAAGTCTACTTTATGTAAGGTTCTATTGGGTGAGATGCCTGCCTCACAAGGTCTAGTCAAAATGAACGCCAAGACCTCACTTCAAAAGGTTGGCTACTGCGACCAGACGCCGTATCTGTCGAATGCTTCTATTAAGGACAACATCGTCGGTTTCTCCCTCTTCAATGAGCTGCGATATATTGACGTGCTCGAAGCTGCTAGGCTCGCGTCAGACTTGTCTTTGCTGCCTGAAGGAGACAGGACGAAAGTCGGGAGTAACGGTATTAATTTGAGCGGTGGTCAGAGGCAGCGAGTGTCGTTAGCAAGAGCTTTATATTTGGATACTGACTTCTTTGTTTTTGATGACGTTCTCAGTGGACTGGATGCCGATACGGAAGAGCAGGTCTTCACTCGGGTCTTCGGTCCCAATGGCCTCTTGAGGAGAAGAAACGCGACAGTCGTACTGAGTACGCATTCCATACGGCACTTACCTTCAGCTGACTACATTATCGCGCTTGGGGCAGATGGTAGTATTATTGAACAAGGATCCTTCCAAGCTCTCATTGCGAATGAGAAGTATATTCAAAGTCTTGATATCAACACCGCAGCAGATTCGAGATCATATGTAGACCTTGCTTCTATCAATTCCAAAGCCCAGGTTCCATCCAGCTTTCACCAGGATCCAGTAACCGAAATTGTCGCCTCCAGCTATTTGGACGAGAAGGATAGAATGCTTGGCGATTCAACGGTTTATCGCTACTACCTCTCCAGTCTTGGCAAGAGATCTATTACTGCATTTGTGGTATTTGGATTGGGATGGGGCTTTTTCTACAATTGGGGCAATGTATGGCTCAAATTTTGGTCTGAAGATGCTGGCTCCGCTACCCCATCTCATTCTAATTCCTTTTACATTGGTCTCTATGCTCTGTTTCAGCTTTCTTACCTTGGTTCTATGTTCTTCAGCTTCCTCATTTGCTTCAGGACTATGATCGAAGTCTCTGGCTCGAAGCTCCACAAGGCGGCTCTGAAGACTGTGATCAGCGCACCTCTAAAATTCTTCACCAGCACCGACACAGGACTTGTCACCAACCTCTTCTCGCAAGACATGACGCTTATTGACAATGAGCTGCCTATAGCAGTGACGAATCTCGCCTGCGATATCGCTAACGCGTTGGGAATGGCTGCCGTCATTGCTACATCTTCCCCCTATCTTGCTATCACTTACCCCTTCATATTTGTCCTTCTTTACGGCATCCAAAAGTTTTATCTACGCACATCTCGGCAACTGCGTCTTCTGGATTTAGAAGCAAAGAGCCCACTATAGTGAGTGTTCGATCTGGAAATACGAATAAAAACAGTGCTTACTTGAGATCTAGTACCCACTTCCT
Source organism: Mollisiaceae sp. DMI_Dod_QoI (assembly GCA_009613015.1). Lineage (NCBI taxonomy): Eukaryota > Fungi > Ascomycota > Leotiomycetes > Helotiales > Mollisiaceae > Mollisiaceae sp. DMI_Dod_QoI. The sequence continues at coordinate 117,194 of VXCB01000075.1, forward strand.
CGACACAATCAGAGGAGTCGCAACTTTTCGTGCCTTTGGGTGGGTTCAGAATGGCATTGATTTAAACAGCCGCCTTCTAGACACTTCTCAACGACCCACCTATCTACTGGCTATGGTTCAGCGTTGGTTAGGTTTTGCACTTCAAACTGTGGTTGCTATCTTAGCGATTGTAGTTGTCACACTGGCTACTCAGTTGCGCACAAGTACTGGATTGACTGGAGCCAGCTTGGTGACCCTGATGACATTTGGTGATATACTTAACTACATTATCCGGTGGTACACACAAATCGAGACATCGATTGGAGCAGTCAGCCGATTGAAGAATTTCAGCGAGAAGGTGAAACCGGAAACTTTGGAAGGCGAGGATGTAGTTCCACCGGAGCTATGGCCATTGCAAGGCGGGATCGAGATTCGAGGAGTATCGGCTTCATATAGGTATGCTCTGAGATTCCTATTTTGCTTTAAGTTTGACTTCTGATTTTCTATCTAGTGCCGAATATATAGCCTCTGAACAGTCGAATAGTAGTGAGAATATCATAGAAGGCTCTACGAACCTTGCCTTGAACAATCTTAATATCTCTATCAAACCAGGAGAGAAAGTTGCGATCTGCGGGCGAAGTGGAAGGTAAATCACACTCTTTATCTGTCTGAATAGAAACTGACATCTCTTTTAAAGCGGCAAATCTTCCATCCTTCTTCTTCTACTCCGTCTCCTCGATCCACTGCTGCCATCCTCTTGGAATATCACAATCGACGACATTGGCCTCCACAAGATTGATCGCTCTACCCTACGTCAGCGTATCATTGCTGTCCCACAAGATCCAGTATTCCTTCCAGATGGCTCATCTTTCATGTCAAATCTTGATCCATTCACCTCTTCCGCCGAGGATGAGTGTCAAAGGGTTCTGGAGACGGTAGGCCTCTGGACGTTGGTTGATCAACGAGGAGGTCTGGGTGCAGGCATGTCAGCCGGCACCCTGTCTCAAGGTCAGAAACAACTATTCAGTCTTGCTCGAGCTCTTCTCAGACGCAGAATACGGTTACGGGCACACGACGCCGAGTTTGGCGTTGCAGTGGGAGCCAACGAGAAAGGCGTAGTCGCGCGATGTGGTGGGATCTTGCTACTAGACGAAGTAAGCTCGAGTGTTGATCAGGAGACGGATCGCTTAATGCAGCGGATCATTCTAGAGGAATTCGAGAATTATACTGTCGTTATGGTTAGTCACCGATTAGAAATGGTGATGAATTTTGATATTGTTTTGGTGATGGGCAAGGGAAGCATTATTGAAAGTGGGAGGCCTGGGCAGCTGATGGAAAAAGAGGGAGGAAGCTTCAGGGAATTATGGATGATTGGACGCAAGGGCTGAATGGATCTTCCTTCCAAGATTTGTGCTCTCAGCTAGTGCAGGATAGAAAAAGGTTGTACCTTCGTAAGCTCAGCCTTGCTGTATCGCTAGCGATAATTACTCGTGTTTTTCGTAAGCATAGAACTAAAGTAGCGCGATCATCCTAGGAGCGGCGCATCGCACCCGATCTGGAAATGCGCTGCATCACATCCATCCCCGTTTAGTGCTTGAGAATCATCCTTGTATCTGCCTTGGACAAACACAGCCTCAATCACGTCACTTGACTCGCTTCAATATGCTGTGCACCAGATCACACTGCGATGTATAAGAATGCTTCATTCGCAATAATGCGACAGTAAAACTGTTGCTAGCACGTCGTCTTTCGAGCCACACCAGAACAACATGGCAGCCTCTCACGAAACCATTCAACAAGAAGGAAACCTTGCACAAGGTCGGAAGCTACAAGTTGATTTCCAATGGAAGAAATTCAAGACCCTCATCTCTGAGGAGAATGCGGGAAAAGCCAAACCCCTCTATATCGTCCAATACAGAGTTTCCAAACCATGTCTCGTCTTCAAAACTCCCGCAAACGATTCAGTCATCGGCACGGGCACCACCCATGCAATTTCTATTGACGCCGACTGCGAGATTCGTGGAAAGCCTACCAAGATCAAAGCTTTGAAGCGTTTCAAAACAGAGTATACATACCTCTCTTCCGCATTCTCCGGCACCGACGCCCCAGTGACCATGACGTGGACTGCGAATTATGGTCTCAAGACCTGGGATTTTGTTTGCCTCGATATGAAGCAGGTTTCCGTCGCGAGGTTTTCGGTCAATGTATGGGGGATAAAGAGAATAGGAGACGTTGAATTTCTAGGATCGAAGGCCACCAACGAAGCAGCAAGAGAGGAAATCGTGATTACGGGATTGACATTGTTCTATTGCATGTACATTCGCATATTCAGTGTTCTTTCATTGTTTGGAGCTGTTCTTGCGCGGCCTGGACCTGTGGATCAGGAGAAGCCGACAGCTGTCAAAAAGTAGAATTAGCGCACGATATACCATGCTCCTGTTTGGCAGATTTTTGTTTTCTCGATTATAATCTGGCAGATTTGAATCTAGTTGTGGTTCAGTCGAACATCCCACCCTTATTTGACTCGCTGAAAAGGTTGAATGAATTGTGTAAACCAACACTTGCTGTAACAGGTTCAAGAGGGACTCAAATGTTGAAGTCTATTTGCGAAAGGTGACATAGACTTGGATGAGAGAAGGTGAGGACGAAAAGATGGAGGTGTGCCCAACATTCAGATGTCGTGAGGTTAGTACGGCTTCATGCAGGCGCAGAGCCCGGCTCAGTCCTGGATTACAGGGACCTACGCATCAAAGTTTCGTCGTCACGGTTTAATGCATGTATGATTGAGAATGGTACATGAAATTGGTTACAAGAGAAGCCGACGTTTTCCTTCAGTTCCGAGACCTTGCAGTCCGATGAAGGAGGCCGGTCCGGATTTTCTCCCATGAATAGTCCGCTTTCTTCCTCCTACGCAGCCTCATTACGTACGTGGTCCAATACTTTCCATATGATTTCCGATCCCCAACTCTAAATTATCTCCCTCCTAAAAACGCACGACGCTGCATCACTTAAATATGCACACACTCAACAATCCAGTGAATCGGAGAATATCCTCGCTTCTTTCCGCTAACCCCTCAATTATAAATTCACATAATCAGCCGGTAGAGTAATAATAAGAGTCTAAAACAATAATTACAGGAACGCATTAACTATATACCGGGCGGTATATCCCCCCCTCTTCCTCGCTTAATTCCAGTATGATCACGGGCACTAAACACAAAACCTGGTTACTCGTCATCGACAGGACCACAATTGGGTAGTAAAAGCCTAACTTGCGTAAATCGGTTAAGAAGAAAACTTAGAGTTAAAGGGATCCATATGCGGCTGAGGTGAAGCAGTATTATATACTAATGCGGAGACGAAACAAATGGTCAGCTGTTTTGAATTCGTACCCCCTTCTCACTCTCCTCAAAACATGATATAGAATATCAGTTATCGCTAAGCGCCTACCTCATTTTCTGACTTAAATAGGAGAGACCGAGTCACTTTTGAACAATTGCTAAGAAGAGATCTTTGTTTCTCAAGACAGCAAACTTTTGTTTCGTCCTTCAAACTCCAGCTCCAGCAAAAGTCTCCATTCAAACACGAGCAACAATGTACACTTTACTCTCCCTTCTCACCTTCGCCTTTCTCATCATCCCCTGCTTTGGCGTCGCCTTTCCCGCAGAAGACTGGCCTCCAGCAACAACCACCGAGGACTGGGGGCACCATCACCCCACCACCACTGCTACCACTACCGACTGGCTCTCAACCACCGCCTGGGCTCCAACCACCGCTTGGGTTCCACCCCCAGCCTCAACTGCCACAGATTCCTGGTCTGAAGTTTCAGAATACACATCTTACAGCCTCACCACTATAACGATTTCCTACACCACCTGCTTAAACGGCTGCTATGAAACCACCACTTGGTCTACAATGTCTGTCCCAGTCTTAAGTTATCAAGTTACAGTTCCTGGAATAACTTGGTTGGGAGCCGCACCCACAACGACCTGGGGCTTGACATTGCCCACTACAACGAATGGTTGGACGCTTTTGCCGGGCGAAACGACTTATGGTTCTGGGAGTGTTGCAACTTATGTGAGCGGCAGTGATACGAGTCTTACCACCATTGGAATTGTTAGCTACACTAGTTATTCCAGTTATGATGTTGAGACCTTTATCAGTGGGACGAGTACGAGTCTTAGTACTATCGGGATTCCGGTTGCGACACCAATTTTGGTGAGTGGTGCAGACGAGGTACAAAGTGGGTGGAGTTTGGGTGCGGCTATGGTTGGGGCTGCTGGAGCTGCGCTTGCAATGTTGTAGGAGCTGGGGCAAGAGAGAAGAAGGGCTGAGTAAAGGAAGTAATTACAGCTAAACTCAAGATTCAAGTGCAATGGCTACCGAATCCAGAATCTTGGGTCGACTTTTTATACAATTCTTGTATATACGCTGAATCAATCTTATCTTCTACAGCGTCTATGTCGGTGATTTCATGTTTCAATACCAGAATATCGACACTTGTTACCGATGCAGATCAGGCCAGCGGTACCGCCGCGCTTTGTGGCACATATGTCGATCCACGAACCCGCCCCGAGCCATCCCGTTGGGACCAAAGCCATCAACAATTACAGAGAGCATCTGAACGATAGGCTGCAGTAAACCTCAACTATCGTTGATCGATGGCAATAAATTGTTCAGTCGAAAGGGTCCAGAGTATCACAAGGTCCAACATGAGCCCGAATACTTCGTTTCGACTGAAACCCGGGCCGACATCAATGAGAATATAGAGTTAAGACCCATGAAACCGGGTCTCGAGCAAGATGAAAACGGAGAGTGGAAAACGACTTAGTAGAGCTGCCCTTAATTCCAGAGAGAAGCCAAAACAAAATAGGTTACCCCTTCTAGCGTCCGCATCATCAAACCAACTTTCCGGATCTCACTACGGAGTACTGGCTCTAGACTTGTTCATGGATAAGGCAGTTTCCTGGTAACGGCCTTGGTGTATTCTCAGCTAGGGAATCTAAGTTCTAAGGTAGAGATGGTGGTCTTCTTACAAGCTTGCAAGCCCAACACTCAATTTCTTGCGGGAATCATCGTAAGACCGCAAAGACGTGCAATTCGCAAGCGACTTGCCCAACAAGAAAGATAGCTAAGTACGCATTCTGAACCCGAGGCTTCTAAATGTCGAAAGCGATTACGATTTGATACGTAAGAGATATTTCGAATCTAACTTCTAGATCACTGGATCAGCTTGTTTTGCTAGAAGAGGAGGAAGAGAAAGGAGAAGCGCAAACAACAAAAAGTATCACGGCTTAAGGTTCCGACCTTGAAATGAGCAAGACCACATTTATGGCCAAGACAGAAGTAGGCCATATGACTGACTCATTCAGCAACGGCGAGCAATCAGCATCGGATAGCATCTACGAGAAGCACTATAATGTTAGTCTTACAGCCAAACGCGCAAAGACTGTGGGCCCGTCTACGAAACAGGCTGGTGGCCATGACCAGCGATGTGCACCATCTTCTAACCACTAAACTTAGAATGCAAGTACATTAAAAAGTCATGAGCATTTAATTTTCATAACTCACCATCCCAATCTTTTCACCTTCTTCCTCCTCCCTTTCCAGCCCTTCTTCCATCCCTGCCACCACCTCCAGGGTCGCCGCCACCAGTCCTGGCTCTTCCACCAACTCTCATATCATCTCCTTTACTACTTTTCCTGTCCATCCTGTCCATAACAGCATTAACCGCTAACCCACCTACCGCCGCCCCAAGTAGAGTCAGTACTACCTTTTCAGTCTTATTTTGTCCTCCGCCATCCCTATCTCTATTCCCGCCTCCAACTCCCACTCTATCAGATCTCCTTTCATCACCGAAACTCTTCCCTCTTCTCCTCCTTCTTTCCTTACCCATATCCCCTCTTGTCCTCTCCCGATCGTCATCCCTCAGCGTTCCAGGCTGGGAACTACTTCGTCTGACCAATCCTTGCCTCCTTTCCCTTCCTCTATTTTCCTGATAACCTGCGCCTAAAATTGACGGTTGAACGCCATATCCATAACCTCCTCTTGCATCATACGATGCTGAACCAGGGGGTGAGTTGTCTGTCTGACGCCGGCGAGGAGTATATGAATCTCGTCGCGGCGGTGGGCTGTATGCAACACCGCCACCATAAACAGCACCTCTACCCCTGTTCCTACCCTCCTCAACTTCCCTCATCGACTCCTCGTCTTCATCTCTTGGTACATTCTCATTCTCATTCTCATTACTCTCCTCCTCCTCATGCCTATGCTTATGTCGGTGGCCAAGACCATAAGTGCGCGGATCGGTGTACTTTTCCGGTAGCTTATGAAAATGCTTGTCGACCAATTTATCGATACCCTCGATGCCTAACTCGATGAAATCTTCAGCCATGTTGAATTTCTCGCCCCTTCCAACTCTTCAATTCGCTTTTCGTTCCTTAAGGCTTCAAGTTAAATGCGTATCTGATTTTGGCTCTTTCCGTAAAGTGATGTAAAGTACGGATACTCCCGTCCAAGACCCTTCAGCATGAGATGTCTATATTTTGTGGTTGCTACCTGAATCAGGTTACGTGGTTGTGTGCTTATTCCCCTCTTTTTTTGCTTGGCTCTTCTGCTTGGCTGCTGTCATCGCGCGTTAGTTTTGGTGCACATGGTGGGACGAATCAGCGTATGACTTGATGGACCCCGCGCACCAAAAGAAAGTAGGCAGCGCGAGCATAATTGCTCGTTGGAGATAGTGGGCTGATGGTACGAGTATATATGGTGTGACTTTCGACATTTTCAGAGATAGGAAAGTGCCTTTGATTGACAAACGAAGAAGAAGATTTAATGTCTCCGAAACACATCAAGATTACATAAGAGCACGTGAACGATCTGAAGTGCACATCACATGACCATATAAGTCTTTCTGAAATAAGGATTTTACGTTGGGTAGCTCACTTTCCTATATCTACATGATTTTGCTCTTATTAATCGTCCTGATTCCGTGTAGGAATGTAAATATAAGATGGCACGTGACTCTACTTAAAAAATGAAATTATGTAAGATATTCTTTCTTGAAGAACTATAACCCTAGATGAAACAGAATCAAATCCTGCCCCTCAATGCGCTTTCTCGTTAGTAGCCACTTCACTCAGAAAACCCCGTACATTCTCCGCTGCCGTTTGGTAGCGAATTGCACCAGGTTCCGATAAAGATTTAGGTTAATGAGAACCAAGTGCTAGCACTTCGCGTCCAAACTATATGTCCGACTATTCTTAGACTAGACTCTCAAACGAATACCAGAAAACGCATTATCTTTTGCCTTAGTACCTGCCACAGAGGATTACGAGCCCCCCTTAATAGCTCGCTTAATGCTTTCGGAATCATGGGACTGGGTTTGATTACTTGGTGTCGGAATAACTCGTATGATGAATGGTACCAAAGAGGCGGCACTCAGTATCTAGTTTATATACTTCATTATGCTTTTTATTTTATACATAGAAGGAAGAGAGAGCTTGTATGAAGACCTTTCCCTTATATGCGAGTTAATGGTCACGTGGCCCAGGACATGAACTAGGGAGGTAACCAAGAGCTTGATTTCTCTTCAGGTTATTCAGACACTTAGTCTTACCTACGAGACTCATCGCAAGTTTTGCATCTATGATATAGTAAGCGGTATGATTCAAGGCCGAAATCACTAGACTGATCGAAGAGAGGATGTGATCATTTTTAACTTGACGTTCCTCTCAAACGCTGCATGTAGATACTAAAAGTGGGATTCTATTAGCGGCGAGGGTTGAAACTCAAAAAGCAACAACGCTTCGCCTGGGCTACTAAAAGCTAGGCTAAGGCAAAGAGGGAAAACGCATAGACTTGGACTTTACAGGGGTAGGAGTTGAGCGCACAGTGCTTCTAGTATTCAATAACTTTAGAGATAAATAGATGCGAAAATTGTATACCAAAAGAAATTCAACTAGACTAAAACTCTCCGATATATCGAGCCAGCTTAAACGATATCAAATATTTTCTCATGAAGTTCATCACGAGACAACATATCTATCGCCTCTCCCTTCATCAGCCCATGGACATAGCATTCGCCCACAATTAAGTAACGCCTACCAATGGGTCTCAGGCAGAACGGCACCTTACTACCGAATAGAACGCACACCACATCTCCTGTCTCTAACGCTGACGGTCCGAGCATATAGTATCCTCTCCCAGTCCTCGCAAAAATTCGACCCTCTGAAGCGGAGTTTGCCCATCGGGACCACTTCTCCTGATCACTTTCGCACTTTGCACTCTCAGCTGCCTTCTGAACCTCCTCTGATACATCATCTGATGACCCCAGGGTCTCCACAATATACCTCGCTGCTTTCCACAGCCATACACAATCTAAAACCTCATGATACGGTCTGCACTCGTGTCCTGCGGCCTGTACGCAGCCATTACTGAGTGTCTGCATGAACGCGAAGAAGACTGACTGGCCATCGAGATACCTGTCATTGAGATTGAAGCGCTCCTTCCTGCAAATATCATGCCAGAGCTGCTCTATCATCGTGGGCGGTTGACCGGGTGTCTTCTTGCCGTAGAAGTCTCTGTACTGTAGCGGCTGAGGGCACTCCTCGATGATGTCAATCTCCACTCCATGGACTCGAAGCAAGAGATCACCCTCCTGCACAATCTCGAGCTTCGTGGACGAATCTCCGTGGGCATAGTGTGGACAGATCGGTTCTGCCAGGATGATAGCCTCGAAGCATCTCCAGTCCGGCACCCAAGATGGCAGCTTCTGTCTGTTCCGGAGCCATATCTCCAGACTCTTTTCTACTTGGACTGCCGTTCCGCGGTGAGAAGGGAGACTATGACGGGAATGTTGTACTGCTGCTAATAAGATGCAAGCCGCAGCTGGATTTGCTTGCAATATTCGAACCGCAACATCGATGTATGTCTCCTCGACAGTCTTCGTGTAGTCGGCCATAATCGATACAGGCCCACAGCCGAGAGGGTGAAATGAGCGTATAGAGTAGTGGCCGAGGAACGCAAATACACGGTCCCTTTCATCGCTGAACTGGAGATGGCGTGTTCGGTGGAGTTCGTATACAAATTGAAACGGTTTGCGTGGTGTGTGCTGGCGTGCGGCTCTATAAACCGCCGATGCAAGAAAGCGATATCTGATGTAGTGATTTCGAGTGTGCTGCGGAGACGATGATAGCTCTTCAGTCTCTCACACACGCTAGCTAGTTTGTCCCATTCAATCGCGGCGTCACCCCACATCATAATTGCTGGTGTGCTGGTTCCGATTTCTTGTACAATCCATCCACGTTTGAACTGTCCGCACCTTCAGTGTTCTGACTGCTTTTAGGTTGCACAAGTGGCGGTCATAAATAAAAGTAAAACTTACCCATGCGCGGTCAGTCAAGTCTTGGATAGCTTTCTGGTTGTTCTTGACATGTCTTTCTAGGCCCACTGCGTCTGGACCACTAGCTGTGCCGTCTGCTGGAATATTATTAAGGACTTTATCAAGTGCATGAACGACACCAAAGGCTAACATTGCCTCCTTCTTCGTGTCTACTCCGAGCCATACAAAGACCTGCGCGGCATCTCGATAGATCCTATTCATAAACTGTACCTGTTGGCATCTCTCTACTGGGTCATCCTGATTTATACAACACTGATCTGCCCAGATCCGACGCGGCCTGTCCGGAAGACGTATTCGATGTAGGGCTGCAAATATCGATCCTCCTCTCAGCACCAGTAGTCCTTCTTTGTCGGCACCATCGCGAATTAGGATTTCGTATGCAATATTCGGCGGTCCTGGATCTGCCCAGACGTACGACACGGCCTCATAACGTCCTACAGAATCGATTGGAAGGATTTTGAGCGTCCCTAATAACGGGTCACCTTGTTGCCCGGGATCCAGAGTGAGTATTCGGATAGTGTCATTGTTCTTCAATGGCTGATACTGGTGTTGAACTTTCTCCATGGAGGTCTGGGCGAGCTGTGGTGTGAGAGTACTGTCCCAAGGCACATTTGATACTAATCTCACTACAGTAAAAGTATTGTGGTATTGAAGGTAGACTTGGATTGATTCTTCTCGTCATTCTCCAGCCTGAAAGATATATGCACTCGTAATACAGCCTTATCACTTTACTTAGCAATGTGATGGCTGGAGAAAAAAACACTAGAATAAGTAATGTTTATGAAATCCTAGTTGTACAGGCATTGTTGAGCGACCCAAGTGGTCTGACCTATTAGCAACTATATGTGCCCGCTACGCCCCACTTGGAACTGCATTATGTAAAGGTGCACATATCTGCAGCCTCTTCCATTTGTGATCACCGCTTCAGCGCTCCGCCCTTTTACAGCCACCACCAATATCGCTCAGCTCACGCTTAATCGTTGCAGACCGATTGAAGAAATTAAGGCATAGCTTACTTACTATCTTCTATTCAGCAAGTCCAGCCTTTCATAGACACAGGAGTTCGTCTCCTCAAAATCTTCTGCTCGCCATCTGGAACAATTTCACTATCTCTATAATTCAAACTTCAAATCAAGTTGAATTCTCTCCTCCATCTGATGTAGGCTGGTCCCACCACCAGCATCACTGCCAACATTCTCGAACACCCTAACTCTAGCCGGAATTGTGGAAGGAAATGTATCGATCTCATTGGTTTCTAGTGTGCTTGATTGTCGCATTGGTTTCGCCTTGTGGATATCATTCCGTAGAGGCTTCTATTTGGCATTCCAAGGCAGACGACTCGCAAGTTTCAGAGTTCCTCGCCTGGTACAAAAAACCTGAGACACAACGGCAATTTGAGGAGCTGGTGACGCTCACCAGGGGAAAATGCGAGAATTACTGGAGAAAATCCCAATCAAGGGACTAGTGCATGGCAGACGGAAGAAGTATGACTCTCTGGAGAAAAAGTTGAAAAATATGATAGAAGACTCTGACAAGAACACTAGTAAGTACCCTAGCCCTCTTTTGCATTTCATCCTACCGCCTTCTGCTCTTGTTACAAACCCGCTTGGGCTTGTCTATTTCACTTTTTTCTGTTCACGAGCTGACTTCTCCAACGAGGACTCCAATGAGACTATCATCGAGGCCCCAAACCTTGGAAAATGGGTTTCTGAAGGAAAAATCATCAACGAACATCCTGATATGGGAGATCTTGCTGGGGTTCGCATTGGGGTTTATTTTCCTGACGACATTCCCAAGGTCGTGGATGAGATTAAGAAGCAGTTCAACGAAAAATATCTCTTTGGCACGGTCACGGCTGAGCGATATACTACCCCGCGCAAAAATCTGAACATAGATGAACACGGACTTGGCCGGTGGTACTCTGTTGATCCCAAAGGAACCGTCGATTACTGGAAACACTCAGGATACGAGTCGTGGCAAGTAGTGGTCGAATGGAAAGAGCCTCTGCCTGACCGTCTCACCTCGGTAAAAGTGGAGATGCCTGACGATATCAACTCGCTCCGGGTAGAAATCCAGGTCGGGACGTTGGTATCGCAAATCTGGGCTGACGTGGAACACAGCATCATCTACAAAAAGCCCGCCAGTATCATTACCACGCCGACTATGAAGTGAATGATCGATGCCATGGATGGTCTGGCAAAGACGACCGAGATCATGCTTAATGAATTGAAACGAAACCTGGAGAAAGCAGAGCAAAACGCGCATATCCAAGAAGCACTCCGCATTTCAGGCGAAACCGCCGATGAAAAACTTGTCCGGTATTCGTGGACATTTTTCGCGTTCATGTGCGAGTCAATAATGAAATGGGCAAAGAAGGTCACACCACTAAAGCCTTACGTAGAGGCCGTCCAAAATTTTACGATATGGCAACAAATCCATGAATTTATGGCTATAGATCCTGACTATACATCGTACACTTATTGGCTGGCTCAATCTTTCTCTTTGGAGGAGCAGATGGACGCAGGAGATTGGAAGACCGGAGGAGAAGCTATACATCAGACGAAAATATGTATCGATTTGGTGGTGGCTATATGTAAGCTGGCAAATAATTAAGTTACCAAATGACCTTACATCAATCAGACAGGTAGATGTCGAAATCTACGGATTCCCCTATATTTTACATGATAGATCGAACTTGATGGTCTTATTCGATTTGTAAAGTAGATTTAATTTATTTGCCAGTTCTTATGCTTCAAACAAGGTAATAAATTTCATTCCAAAACTTTTTATTTGTTTCCCTGCCTCGTGTGCAAACCGACTTTTCGTTGGAGCAAGCTATTTCGAATGTGCATAGCCAGTAATGAATGATAAGATATCTGGCGAAGAAGTGAGAAGTTCATCCGGGGGCGTTGTTCTTTCACGCAGCTTTCTCCCAAGCCGCCTTGAACTTAATCCACCCAACAGCAGACATCAACGCTCCCACGGCCCCATCACTCAACAAACCATGCTCAGAAGCCCAATGCATACCCAACGGCGTATATGCAACATTCATCCAGGCACTCCTCCACCAAATCTTTTCCTCTTCCTTAATAGCCTCCTTCTCCTTCTCATCAGCCGCCTTCACCTTCCTCGTCTCCCTCAACTGTCTCGCACGATACAACCTCACAAACTCCAGCACCACATACGCCAAAAACATCCTCAAACTCGTCTTCGCCCAACGCATAATATCAATCGGAGTCCACTGCCTCAAAACCCCCTTCCGAGCCAAATAATACCCATTCTCATAAACATAATACGCACCCAAACTCAACGTCTGCCCATACGCCACCGCCTTCAACACCACATCCTTCGGCGGATCGACATAATTCCTCTTGGCCATCGCGTAGATACCCAGCAGTCCCCAGAGTCTGGTGAACGTGCGGAAGTCGGAACACATCACGGCCAGGGTCTTGGTGCTCGCTTCCAGCTCGGCGAGCTTGATGAAGGATGTCAATGCATGGTTGAGCGTTTTTGCGGAGGCGCTGGGGTTGGTGAGGGCTTTGAGTTCAAGATTTTCGATCTTGGAGATTTGGGAGGAGACGAAGAAGAGGCCGTAGCCGACGAGGGTGAGGGTTGCGTCGACGCCGGAGGAGGTGGAGAGGACTTTTGAGAGACGGGCGACGCGCTCGTCGGCGCGGGAATTGAAGAGGGAATGCGCGGAGAAGGGGAGTTGGGTTGCTTTGTCTGAAGCCATGATGGTTTTCTGGATGGTGGTGTAAGCTGATGAAGTTCTGAGGTGGAGAAGGAGTCAGCGAGATGTTTTGTTGACTGGGGATGCGGGCAAGCTATCGATGTGGGGTTTGTGGGGTAACGCCACCGACGCTGTGGTTGGCCGAGGCAAACCCGGGTAGACGGGTTCGCATTGGATTACTGGAACATAAATGGAGTGATTAGAAGATTCGGAATAGAAAGACCCGAAGTTCGTTATTGGTGCATTATAAGAAGTAAGACGATTCGTGGTAGTCCGTCTTGCAAGGCATCACTAAGATGTCACGTGCACACTGCACCACTCACTCCCCTCTTGGAACCAAATTGCAAGCACCATTATTCTTGAAGTTTTATTTGCTTCATCAAGTTCATTTTAGCTGTTCAAGGGAGAGGCTGTCTCAAAAGGAGTACAATAACAAATCACTCGAACAAACCGCGGAACATCCATGGAAGTCCTGGCTTCCCGAAAAACGTCCGAGAAAAGGAACGAAACATTTCAAAACGATCAAAAATTCACATTTAAATCAAAAACTTGTTAGTGTCGAGGGATTGCGAAATAAACAGTGCCAGATTTAGATGTGAGAGGAACAGGATATGCGAGACATCCGAAGGAATAGAAAAAAATAATTCACACGGAAGTCTGGGAAACAAGATATGTCAGAAAACAAGACCTGCAACACTCGCGAATACATATATCTGCCTCTATCCAACCGATAAATCATGATTTCAACACGGCCCTAGGCCGACAGAAGGAGAGATGTAAAGAGATAGGACGAGAAGCGTAAATTCATTTCTATAGATTTATTTCTCTTCTATTCGAGATTCTCACCTTGGGCCTCTTCTCTTCAGACCTTCAAGCCTATATTTCAACTTATCAAGCCACACTCGTATATATAGTCTTCCACTGCGGATGATCCGTATAAGAATACAGTTCTGACCTCGTACTCGTAACCTATACACATCAACGTCATTAGCCATAATTTTTTCCCTTTCCCATCCACACCTCTCACCCCTCCACCTCCTCTACCTGAATCTTCCCCTCGACCAGACATCCCCACCCCCAACCCCCAAAATAACTAAAGAAGAAGCACATACCGTAACATAAGCCCAACTCTGAAACAAATTCGTCTGCGTGAGCGTAACCGGCGCTGGAGCCTTAGAAATCAAACACGAGCACGCAGCCGGGAGGAAGATCATATTCAGCGTGGACAGGAAATCCGGGACCGTGTAGTCGCGTTTCTGAACCGCGTTGGCAGCGATTGCGGAGGCGAGAGAAGGGGCGGTGGTGATGGTTGGTGCGGCGGGGGCAGTGCATCCTTTCTGTATTTCCTTTTCATCAGTATTTCCCCTCCGCTTGATTGAAACTGGATAGAGAAAATTCGAGGGGGGAAATAAGGTAGGGGAAAGAGGGAAACTAGGAGGGAGGATGAAAGGAGGAGAAGGGAAATAACGTACAGGCGACAAGTCTCCACAATCGCGATCATAAAACGTCGCTGGAGACGCCGGTTCCGGATCCACGTTTCCGATAACAGATACATTATAAATATTACACCGATCGAACTTGATGATCCCATTATCTTGCGGGATGATTTGAAAGCTTAGACATGAGGGCGTGCGGAGACACCATTGTTGGCAGTCGGCGCGTGGGATGAAGTCGGAGTTGACGAGGTAGTCCAGGTAGCCGTAGGCTGGGATGGCGCATTGCATGGCGGGAGAGGGGGTGGGGCATAGTGCAGTTGTTGTTCCGGGTCTTGAAGCTCGTTAAAATTCTCTTAAGAAGGTGGAAGGAGGAAGGGCTTACGAGTTATCTGTGGTTGTGGCAGAGTGACTAGTTGTGGTTGTTGAGGTCCTTGTTTCCGTCTTCGTGTCCGACGCAGTCACGTCTTTCCATACAACCGTAGTGGATTGAACGACGGCAGAGCATAAAGAAGAGTAGTCGTATGTTTTCGGAGCGGGGCTGTATGAAAATCCAAATTAGTTTTTGAAGGGACGTGGAGAGGAATTGGCTCCGTACGGATGTTGGAGCAGACTGTAAATAGTATGGAAGACACCGGTCCCCGCAGCAGCTGTGCTGCAGTCTAAGAACAATTAGGTGTTTTCCAGCACGGGATATTGGAAGCTCCCAACTGCTTACACTCTGGCTGAGCCCAAGTTAGACCTTGCGCTTGACGAGCTGCTACCCGATCCGAAAGGCCATCGTGAAGTGATGGAACAGCAGCAACAAGAATCCGGGCACTGGCCAGAAACGCAACGAATATCGATTTCATCGCTGCGAGACGCGGCTGGATGAGCAGCGACTGTTCAATTGAGGGAAATAAATATTAAAACAATCCAGAGATCCCAACCTTAGGGATCGACAGGGACGTGGAAACTTTATAGATCCATCTCTGGGACCCTTGCCCAAGCCACCTCGTTCACCTCCCCTTCCCCGCGTTGAAACAGAGCAGAAATGACCCATCGCCCTAGGATCTCTGCCGGACCACTATAAACTCGTAGACCATAAAAACTCCAAATCTCGGAAGCTATTTCGATGCCGCGGATCTGGTGGACGATCATATGATAATGTTCCACTGCATGGACGGGGTCCGGCAATGTAGCCTAAACGGCATCAGGTCAGGCTCTAAGTGCCAGATTAAACGGCCAGGGACGGCAGCGAATGAGATGCCTGCAACTCTAAAACTTTAACGTCCTGGATAGTATTGTAACATTTGGGTGAATTGAGGGTTGAATTGAATTTGATTTGAGGCTGGATATTGCAACTGGTATAGCACCTCGGAACGGAAGGTGGGGTAGAACGGACTTCATTCACGCCTGCATTGGGGTCTTTCGCACTTGCAGGGCAGGAGGCAAATACTCCGATGCTCAGGTTGAATGTCAATATGAAAATGGATATAGACTAGGATGAGAAACGACAGTATCAATTCGATGCAATGACGGTAACAAAACTGGGTATATGGTATGTACTGTGGGTACTCAAATATAGAAACAAAAAGAACCGGGTTCGTCCATTTACACTCTCGCATACTCGACTTGCTCCATCTCTTGAAGTATCGCGACTCTTTCTCTTGTGACTTCTTCAGCCCATTTTCCCTCTGCCCACTTCTTTCGATTCCACTCAATGACATCGATCTTCGAGCGTCCTTCGATAGCGTTGATCTCTTTCGTATGTTTCACCATCAGAGCTTCCATCTTTCTCTTCTCTCCCTCCTTGATAGCAAATATCTGCTTTCTACGATATGCATCCCAGAATCTGTATTCCTTGTCTTGATCCCGTCTCAGCTCCTCTCGAGCGTCACGCACTTTATATTCACCATCGGGCTTTCCGTTCCAGAACTGTTTCAACTTTTCAACGTACTCTTCTTCGATGCGCTGCTCCTCTACTAATCGCATCCTGTATTCTTCTCTATATCGGTGTTCAGCCTCGAAGACAAGTTGCTGTGACTCGTTGGTCAGAGTCTCCAATTCGGGCGCATGACGGATCGCGAGGGCATCCAATGCATCTTGACGTTCTTTTCGCTGAACCTCGACTTCGAACTCGTATCGTTCGGCCATCAAGACGCGCTGGACTTCGTTCAACGTCTCGAGTTCTGTCGTGAGTTGGCGGAAGCGTAATCCGACAGCTGCAATGCGTTCCTCTTCGATGCGACGTCGCTCCTCTTGTCGTCGGAGTCTCTCTTCCTCGTCTCTAATTCTTTGGGCCTCGGCGGCGGCGGCTTCTCGTTCAGCTTCTTCTCGCTCAAAGTCTGCAACCATCTGGAGGATGATTCGCTCTTCTTCAGCTGCAGCTGCTCGTCGTGCAGCCTCGGTCGCTGCCATCACCTCTTCATTTGCCCTCGCTTGTCGTCTTATTTCAGCAGCGTGCTGTGCATTGACGAGCTCAGCATCAGTACAGCTGCAAGTCCGCCATCTCGCACTACAAATATAACAAAACTCTGCTTTGCATCGACAAGTCATGTGTCGACAGCCTTTATTATGTTCGACAAAAGCATGGCACTGGAAGCACCTCTTCCAACCCTCAATCTCTGCAAGGTTGATTGTTTGTTGTAATGCAGGGTCTTGAGGACAGTCTGTACCATGATGTGATACTCCTCGACATGATATGCAAGTTCTCCTCGCGCACTTCGGACATCTAGCAGTGTTGTGCTGTTTGTTAACTTTTTTGGGGGGGATCCAGGTGCTACAGCTGGGATGTGCGCAATACACTCGATCGCTGGTAGGTATCGACCATTCCGCTGCGCGCTGTTCGTACTTTTCCCTTGTGACCGTATCCAACTGGGGTAAAATTGTTTCATCGGGAATAGTGTTCAAACAACATTTGGCAGGCCAATGTGTCTCCGATTCGAGGGCGGTACTGCAGTTCGTTAGTTAAATTTGGGTGTTTAAAGTTGGTGATTAATACTTTATTAGTCGCTGGAAGCATTCAGCACAATAACTATGGCAGCTTAATTTTATCATGTCATTACTAGCAAAGTCATCAAGACAGGATACGCATTCCCTGTTCGTCTTAGTATCTGTACAAAGTTGATTTTGTAGCCCTGCTTACGTTGTTGATGATTCTGAAATAGAGATCTCGGGGGTAGCAGAAACAGGAGTCTGGACTTCGAAACTTGAAGGGATGGTGATACTTGGTGTTGAGCCCCTCGAAGATGACGGGCGGGTGATGTGCTCATGAGGGATGTCGAGATGGAAAGTCGTATTATCTTTTCTTCGGAATAGCGAGCTGAAACTAAAAGAAGCCTTGTGCTTTCCTTTACTTGTGGTTGCCGGTGTACTTTCGTTCGGGCTTGATTGGACAAATAGCTTGGAGGCGCTTGGTGAAGTGGGCTCAGGAGGTGTTGATCCGTATCCGGAATCATTTGAAAGGAGAGAAGTAGCACTCGCACTATTAATTCTTGGATCGGTCTGCTCAACAAGTTCTGATAGTGGATCAAGATTTACAATTGGCGATAACTGTGGAGGTCAGATATCAGCAGGGAAGAGTTTGACTTGCGGGTATTGACTTACGTTCCTCCTCGGTTTATTTATTGTCCTAGTCGTTCTTGTTAATGGTCGATTCTCTCGAGCGGCTGCCGCCCGTCTCTCATATTCCTCCGCATGCTGTGTCCTTAGTCTTTCTATCGACCTTGGGATAAGACCTTGGAGCTCATCGGAAGTCCCTTCTTGCACTCGAAATAGCTCTGAAGGAGGTTCGAACCGTCTCCAGTCGACCTCCTCGTTCCTTTCAACGCTCTCAACGTTTGGCTCAAATACCAAATAAGTTGGGGTGGTGATCTGAACCTCGGCGGGAGTGGAAAGTGGTGTATCGAAAAACAGCTCGTCATTACCCCGAGATGACGACGCTGAGGCTGATGATGGGACTCGTAACGATGCCTGCCTCATTTGGGTATTAATATTTGGAATTCTTAGCTGATCTTCGACATTTTCATCTGGCCCAGGTGTTCTTGGCCAATCCCCGGGCATGCTCGATACCATTACTGCTGCCATGATAATGCTATGTGCGGAGTTCCTTCAATGGCACGGTATTGCACTGACTGCAAAAACTGAAGTAAAGTGAAGATGGCCATCATGAGCACCCCTGCGAGCCCTATACTTGATATCGCAGGATTCAGAAGGCACTGCGCTCCTGAGGGGGAGCCTTCTTAGCCCTGGGCCAATCCCAGAACGGCACACCAGCTCGATGTTGAGCCTGCGCGATGGAATGTGCCATCCCATAGCCACTGGTAGGGTGTTTTAGAGAGATTTTCTGTTTATCCAATGAGCGCGTAAAGAAAAGGCGACACTGCAATGGAAACCCCTTGCTGTGATACCCCTAGACATATCTTGCTCAATCAAAACGCTCTTCGAATCACGTTGTCGCTGCAAAATGGAAAGGTGCGTCAAGCAAAAGTTCGCCTGGCTGCGCTGGTCCGGGGCTGAGCCACCACAGGGCGCCCGCCAATCTGGCAGGCCGTCTGCCTAGCAGGATTGGAATGACCCGACCACAAGACAATTGCTTCGCCCGGCTGAAGCCATGGAACAATCAGAAGATGCATGGAAGGATTTAGTGTCGACTTCCCCGTCTTTTAAGATCGTCATGCCCGTCGCCATTCGGTGAGTTCGGTGCTGGGCGACGGGCGACAGCGACAGCGACAGCGACAGCGACCGCTTTCACTTGAGAGCCGCTGGAGCCTCACTCTTTGCGCCTCATGCGGAGGTCCACTACAACCCACCAAGCCTTAGCAGTGCCATCAAGGGTCATGGTACAGGCTTCCAGTGTAGGCTGAGGATAGAAATGTGTTCGTTGTTGTCTTATTTTCTTGTTGTCTTGTTGTTTTGTCTCTTACATGTCGGATACAGGTTGAGTTGGCAGCGGCGAAGTTGTGCGACCGGTGCGCTAAAAATGGCACGCTAGCCCTGAGCCCTGGTGAGCCTTCTCCAACTCAACCTCAACCTCAACCTCAACCTCAACCTTGCTGAAGGAAGGAACAACACCGATATACGAAGTACAAGCGTACCTACCTAGGTACCTCACAGTTGAAGGCTACCTATCTATCCACAGTCATTTGAATCACGTCCGAAGGATCGCATCGAGCATGCAGCAATGTCCTAGTCGATATTATACGAAGTAGCAAAGTAGAATCGTGATGTGTCTTTCATTTCCGTATCGAGACACAAACGGGATGCGAGGCTTCCAGGAAATAAAGAAATGTGTACGGAGATACGGAGTACTCGATATACACTTGACCACGAGTTTTGAGAATCGTCATTCCGGCCTCAAAATTGCTTCGCATTCTTAAAGTCACGGCTTTCCAACGTATTTTCTCCAGGCTCTCTTGATTGAAATTTGAGGTCTACAGTCGTATCACGTGATTTTCAATGATCAAGCACAACCTGCACTTACCTTGGTTGGTTTTGGGTCAGGGACAATGTCATGAAGAGAATATCGAGTTGATAACTCAAGCATATACAGAGTAATCCGATCTCTAAACATGGTACTAATAGACGGACTTGACTTGAGCACGTGAGTAGTATGCCGAAGCGGCCAAGATCTACTTGGTTCCGCAGTAGATCTTATGAAAAATCAGGAATCCTCGATTTGGGAAGCTTGTGCTATTTGAAACTGTCGATTGGGCATCCTCCAGCGAGGCTACCGTGATGGTAACCTCCAAGGCCTTGATACACAGCGGTCAGAGACGACGCTGGGAAGGCAGGCATGAATATACCGTTGAATGGATGAGTTAGTTATCCGCCTTACTCGATACAAAGCTTACTCGTTGTTTTAATCTCTCAAACTTTTCTCACTATTGATGTTCTTTGATTTGGTATTTTGGGAATCACAAATCAACTAGGGACATAGGACGAGACACGATCTAAACGTTGTGGAACGGGAATTCTCTTGAACAAATGCAAACAGCCTTGCGGAACATACTAATCTATTTAAACAACTAGCATTATATTCCAAACACCATATTATTACCCTTTCAAAACTCATCATTATAATCATCTGCATTAGACACATCGTTTCCTTGATCATCATCGTCATCATCATCGACGTCAGCAGCAGGCTGCGGAACATCGACGTCCTGCTCCCCTTCATTGTCATCGTCAGCCTCGGGCTCGGCTTCTTGTTCTACATCCTCAGGTTGGGCTTCGATGTCTGCTTCATCACCCTGTGTTTCGTTTTCGTCTTGAGCTTCAGTTTCCACATCTGCATCTTGTTCAGTGGTGTCTTGTCCCTCTGTGTCGTCTTGAGTTTCGTTTTCAACGTCTTCGTCCTGTTCAGCGACCTGGTCGCCGTCATTCTCCTGGCCGTCTTCCTCAACGACGGCTTGATCCATCCAAGGCTCCCACTCCTCGAGCGGCTCGGCATCTTCATCGTCATCCTGAACCGCTACTCCCGCATCCGCATCTTCGTCGTTATCCTGGACATCCACTCCAGTATCATCGACTTCTCCTCCCTCTGTCTCGTCCTCGCCATCTTGAACCTCTTCTGTTTCGTTCAGAATCTCTGCTCCATCATCTCCAGGCTCGTCGCCAGCTTCCTCTTCACCACCCTCCTCAACAACATGTTGGTCCATCCACGGCTCCCATTCCTCGATCGGCTCATCACCATCCTCAACTCCAGTTTCTTGCATCATCTCTTCATCGGCACCCTCTTCTCCCGTCTCGCCTTCTTCATCTGGGACCATATACTGGTCCATCCAGGGCTCGTACTCAGCAGGCTCTCCCGACTCATCAGCCTCTCCGTCATCACCATCAAATTGATCATAAAGCATCGAGCCTCCTACTCCAACAGCAGCACCCCCTCCAGCTGCCAAGAGAGCACCTGACGTATCATTATCATCGTAGTCATCGTTATCACGGCGGGTATCATATTGGTCTGCACCGCTTGGATCATGGTGATCTACACCATTGCTCACATCTCGACTTTCTTGAGCTCCACTGGCTGGTGTCTGACTTGCTGCCTGCGCGGGGGTTACCTGATGGGAAACCTGGGCATTAACAGCCTTCGGGCCTTGATTTGAGGGAGTCTTCGAAGCTGGAGCTAAGGTTGAAGCAATCTGCTCCGTGGCAACAGCTGCACTAGCGACGCCCACACCGCTTGCAACAGTGAGAGCTGCGTGGCCAAGCGTACCAGGCTCCGGTTGATAGCTAGTCGGATGTCCGGGTGAAGATCCGACAGCCTTCGGTGTTACCGCAGGCTTTATCGGGGCGGTCGGAGCCTTAGATTGTGTTTTGGGGGTGATAGCAGGCTGGACGGTCTTTACGACTGGCGCCGAAGTGTTACTCACAGATTTACTTGCGGTCACTGGAGCGGCTGATTTGGGTTTTGGGGGAGTAGATGTTTGCACGAGCTTGACGCTTTGAGCGGATGTGGGGGTTGCAGTATTTGCAGGTGTGCCGATGGATTTGGCGTGTGGAGCGCTACCCTGTGCTGATGTTCCTACGAGGATGACCTGAGGTTGAGAAGTTTGACTGGGACTCGTCGTCTTTGTTTGAGTAGCAGGCTGACTTGCCGGAGCAGTCACATCTCTGGATGTGGCTTCGGGAGCAGTAGTAACACCAACGAGCATGACCTGTGGACTCGCGCCAGTAGAGGGAGGCTGAGAGCCGGCTTGTTTCGATGCAGCAGGGGCCGCCGTGCTTGGTGGAACAGCAGAACTAAGAGTCACGAATTGGATCTGTTGACCTGCTGCTGGGAGATCTTGGGGCGCATCTTTTAAAGCAGGCTGCTGGACTTGAGCCGCTTGAGAATTGGCAGGAGCAGAGCTTAAGCTAACAAGCTTGATCTGTGTAGCTCCACTACTGACAGTAGGTTTGGTAGCGGCCTTCGTCGTGGTCGTCGGAGGCTTTGCAGCAGCCGAGGATGGAGCTGTCGATGCTGCGGGCTTAGAAGATGCCGCTTGGGCAGCACTCTGCTTGTTCAACTCGGCAAGGGCAGCAGTATCCCCCGATGCAATCGCCTCGACCTTGAGGAGAGTATTTCCGAGCTTGTCAACATTGGACATCGCTTTCTCAACATCCATCGCCAGGATTCCTTTTCCAAGGTTCTTGAACCACTTTCCCTTACTTGACTTTGTCGGCGCTGCAGTAGGTGGGACATCTGAGCTGGGAATTGCCTCCTTCGCCGTTGGAGTTGCCGCTTTTGCTTGTGGTGCGGCGGTTGATGGCTTCGGCGCGTCAGGTTTGGGCTTGCCATCTGTAACTGATTTTGGAGCGACAGAAGGTGCTGGCTGTGCAGGAGTTGCAGTCTGTTGAACATCCTTTTTTGTGGGCGGAGACTTGGTATCTGGCTTTGGAGTATCTTTCGTCGACTTTGCCGCATCAGTGGCTTTTGCAGGTTCTGCTGTCTTGGAGACGTCTTTCGTTAACTTTAACGCATCAGCAGGCTTTGGAGGGTCTGATTTGGTCGTTGGGACTTCATTGACTGATTTTGGCAAGTTGGCAGGTTTCGGGGTGTCTGCTTTCGGGGTTGGGATATCTGTCGTTGATTTTGACGCATCGGCGGGCTGAGAGGAAGCAGGAGTCTTGGTTGGAGTGTCTACTGGCTGGGAAGGTTTCGCTGCAGAAGGTGCTCCAGATTCTGTGCTTTCGGCAGACTTTGCAGGGTCACTCGTGGTTGGTGCCGTCTGATCCGCTTTCGACGATTCGGTCTGTAGCTTCTCTGTGTCCGCCGGCTTCGAATCTGCTGTTGTTGAAACTGGCTTTGGGGCTGGCTTTGAAGCAGCCTTCGGGGTTGTAACAGCATTTGTTGGTGGTACTATTGGTCTCCAGATTTCCTTGATTGTTCCATCTGGCATTTTGATCTTTGCTAGACGCATGCCTGGTCGTGACTTGGCGGCATTGCTCTTGGCTGCCGGTGTTTTTGCGGATAGGGCCGCTGCTGTCGTGGGCTGAGAAGCAACGATCTCCATGACTGTCACTGAAGATGACTTCTCTTTGGTAAGGTCCACGTTTATTGATGCGGCAGGAGGTACGACGACGCTCGCCATGACAGGCAAAATATTGTGGAGGAAGAGAGCAAGAAAGTGTTTACGGGGGCGGGGGCGAAGGTGGGCGTTCTCATATCTGTATTGAATACTGCTCACGGGAGGACCTGGTCCCCAGGTCCTCAGGTCCTCAGTGGCAACGACTATTCGGATTCGCCATCACGCTTGGTAATATCTAGAGGCTGAGGACCCCTCCAAGGAAGCTCTTTCGATATGTCTCGGCCTGCCCATGCGGGGTGTCCTGCCGCAAGGAGGTTCGATCGTCTGATCTTTTTTCTGGCTTGTCTGTTCGATGTTGGCGAATCCTGAGCTCGGCTGGGTGCATATACTAGGATAGTAGACCATTCAAGTTGCGCCAGGAGAGTATTGAGCTTCAATTATCACGGATCAGAGTCCCGGTAGCCGCATGTGGCTGTCTTCGGACATCGCGATTACGCTTTGACTGTTGTTAGCTCCAAGCGTGGCAGCCACTTCCAGCCGTCCACTGATGCAGATCATGACCCGAAGCGGTGGGACCGCAAGTCTGGCCCTGAGCGGGGGGTGACGGGACGGCTAGCTTGGTAGTGGCAAAACTAGATGAAGATTAGCTTCGTCTCCATCTGGACGGCCTCCCTCACTAATGCCTCAACCCCACGATTAAACAACCACTTCTTTGCAGATGTGCCCAACCGAGCCTATCAATTGAAGTTTCTCAGTGCTTGCTTTGCAGGTGGCCCCAATATTCTGTTCCTAATCCAGAACGGGATACTCGTATTTCAGCAAGCCCTAAACGCCTCAAAACTCGTCCTGGCCAAACCATGCCACATTACTGAGCAGTCACGCCCTATAGAATGCTTATCTGCTTGTCAACAAAGCTTAACGACACACTAGCTTCTCAAGGCTGAACCGTCGACCTGGCTGGGCTTGGATGCACAGACATTATCACATTTTCTGTTACCTCGGCTCCTCATCTATGAGCTGTTCTCAACAGTTATTCTTCTGTCGAAGTTTCAAAACTCGATGGTCTGAAAACGCCTCTACGCCTCAGCCAGCCATGCCGCTCGCCCTTGCCGAACGCTGCGCTGTGGTGGTGCCATGTGATGGCGAGGTGCTAAAGAAATGTACTCCCTCAGGACGAAGAAGAGGACATCTCTATGATCAATCAGCGCTGTTGATATTCTTCTTATACAGAGAAGTTGAATCTTGAATCTTGAATCAAGATTATCCCCGGACTACCTTTTCTCTGCAACCGCCCATTATGAGTCACTTAGAAGCCGGAAACCCGGGCATAGAGTCCACCAAGAGTGAAGCTTCTCCTATCCTCTCAGAGAAGAAACAGTTAGTCGTACCAAAGACTGCCAGCTCTGATGTTGCTCCACAAACCCAGTTCAAAATTGTGAGGGTACGAAAGCCTGATGGGACAATCGTGAAAGTTAAGAGACCGATCACAGCTGAAGGTATGAATATCTCAATCCGCTCATTTTAATCTACGCTCATGGAATATTAGAATTCTCAAAATTGGCTGCTGCTTCGACAAAGCCAGAAGCTGCCTCAACTCAAGTTTCCAATCCGACGAAGAACGCTGAAAATTCCAATGGCACACCCGCGCCTGTTTCGAAACCTGCGAAAGTAGTACCAAAAACGAAAGCGAGTACCGCGATAAAGGATGAGAAGTTGAATAGCGTCGCCGTGAAAACAACGTCAGACGACCTAGAGAAGAGGAAGCACGATCCCGAGAAAAGCGCACTGGAATCTCCACAGAGTGCTACAAAACCGGCAGATCAAGCAACGCCCCCCACTACCCAGCAAACTTCATCGACCAAGACAGACCAAACACTCAACACCGTAGCACACGGTACTCGTCTCTATAGGGGTCTTCATAGGCTGCACAGAGGATCTTCTCGACTAGTCAGTGTATTAGCTCCTCAATGGGACATTGACGATTGGCAAGAAGGTGATGAAGACTTTTCTGATGATGATGACGATAACGATGAGGATGAAGAGAAATACGACTCTGATGATGATAACCAGAAGGCAGCTGGAGGAGATCCTCATAGCCATGGAACTACGAATACGGACATGAATGCGGCTGCCAAAGGCTTCACTACCGCCGCAGCAACAGATATCGCAGCCGCGAAGACACAACAAAGACCGCAACCCAAGACTGTTGAGAAGGAGACAAAACCAACGAAGAACACGAAATCTGCGAGCACCGAAAAGGCTGCAGTAATCAACGAGAAAGAGGTTTCTGGAAGTGATATCGAGAAGAGCTCTATTGAAAAGCCTCTCGTCGTGGTTGGAAGAAGTCTCGAGAAAAGATATAAAGATTGGAGCCGATATATCATTTGGGCAATTATGATTCTCTTTCCGCTATTGTTCATGAGTATGTCTCTTCGCCTCGCAAAGTATTTGTCATACTAATACTCTTATAGTTGTTGGAATTCTGGTCGCCTGCAGAGACAAGAAGCCGACCGAGGACTCGTTAGGCTCAGGAACTGATCAGGCACTGAAAGTCGCTATTTCCGTGTGGCCCATCATCTTTGCTGCAATTGTTGCCCAGTCTTTGAGGGCATATGCTACTTACAAGGTTGAGAGGGGTGTTCGATTAATGGTTAGTTCATTCAGTTGTATAGCATTCGGTCGCTGACACAACGCCAGACACTCGAGCAGTTGGTGAACAGCAATTCTGTTGCAAGTTCTATTAAACAACCCTTCCTCCTGAGGAGATTCAATTGGATCACTGTAGCGCTCCTGATTCTCTGGGGCTTGTCCCCACTGGCTACTCAAGCCATGCAAAGGATATCTGACACAAGCTCCGCAGTAACAATGAATCCGAGCACGCTGAGATACGTCGACACTGCGGCCAACTATTCCAATTATCTTTCTGCAAGTTCTGACGCTTTCGACAAAGTTGAAGCCGAATTCAACAGGCTATATTCTGCATCATTCTTGCAAACACCAACGTCAATGACATATGGCTCGGATCCATACAATAATGCCTTGATACCCCTCCTTGATTTTGATGACCTTGACGATGAAGACGTCCCCAACTCATCATGGCAAAAAACTGACCCCAGTACTGGTTTCATGCCATTCTATTCCTCAGCTTATGGTGTCCCGGTCGCCGTGGTGAATGATTCTTCAGAATACGACTACTTCTACGATACATCAACATATAATGTCACAATTAAAGCTGCCTATTTGTCCTTCAGCTGTCCTCCTCTTCGGGTCATGACTTCAGCCGAAATGGACAACACTACACTCGACGTGGGAGATGCCTCGGAAACGACGCTTTATATGAGTATGACTCCTATGAGTGGTCGAACAACTGGGTCGCTAGCTCTTGCTTCATTGATCACCAGCAATACTACCATCCCCGGTCACCCAACAGATATTAACCTTACCAGCATCCCAGATACCGACTGGACCTACGCCTACACGAACTGCTCTTTCAATCAAACATTCGTGGATGCCAATATCTCCTGCCAATCGTCTCTATGCTACACGTATGCAGTGCGACCTAGCGACATCACCGACACACCTGGCTATGTTGACTCTGGAGCCGAAAACTGGGTCACCGGCTTGCTCGGGACGTCTGGGACCACGAGCTACTCGAGCGTCACCGCAACAGACACCGAGAGATACATAATCAGCGACGGCGTTTTCTCCGAATCAAATCGTCGAATGAACCTCACCACCACAGACAGTGAGCAATTCACTAGAAACCTCGCATTCCTAATGAATACGTTCTGGTCCATCGGCTTCGCACCCACCAATCTAACAAACGTATTCTACAACTCCTCCAGGGAAACCTTCAACCCAGATCTAGACGCCAAATTACTCGCGACCTATGCGTCGGGCAACAAAATCGATCCTTACTCCATCTACATCACCAACTGGGGCTGGCTGGCCGCTCTCATGATCTGCAGCGCCTTTCTCCTTCTCGCGGGAATATTCAGCATCTGGTGGGACGCGAGGACTGTTAGTCCAGATGTTCTGGGCTTTGCGAGCAGCGTGGTGAGGAAGAGTAAGTATGTGCAGTTGCCACCGGTGGATAGCGCGGCGAGTGGAGCAGAGAGGGCGAGAGCGTTGGGCAATGTGAGAGTTATGATGCAGGATGTAAAGCCACAGGCTCCGGTGGGGAGGATTGCGTTGGGCACAGCGCATCCGAATGCAAAGAGATTGCAGTCTGGGAGGAATTATCGTTAGTTTAGTGGGATTTGTTGGATTTGTTTGTCTGGTAGTTCAACTCTAATCCTTTAATCTTCATTCCACATGCGATGTGTTACCGCGCGCGTGACCGTACGCCGCTTTTCTCTAGTCCTCGGGAGTAAATCGCTCCTTTATTTTGCTTTATTAAAAATAAAATAATGGGGTGAGGTCTTTTACTGTGGCTCTACGGTATCGAAATAAATGGCTGGTTTTGGCCCGTGCACGAACACCTTTCGAACTTAATTAGCAGCACAATCAAGTTAAAAATACTTCCCTAAAAAGTACAATTATTATTCAAAAGTACGTAATTGGTTGATATTTTAACTTATAGAAAAATGAAATATTATTGTGCGAAACGCTGATAGACTTTGTGGTATTGGTGCAGGTGCCAAAATCGGTTGGACATCCCGAAATCGAGTTTAGAGAATGGCAAGCATATTCGGTTAATGCAATGTTTGGGGCGGTCAATAATACTATATGCGAAGGGATGTGTGGGGCACCAATTGTTCAATGCGAGACAGGTGGAGTGGGCGGTTTTTTTCATCTCTCTAATGGATTGAATTGCTTTACTGCCCATTTGGACGATTTGGTAGCTGAGGGATGGCAGCTTGCTTAAGTGCTAAAACAAAATGATTAAAGTAAATTAGTTACCTTAGAATCGTTAGAGGATCCATTAAGATAAAACCCTTTAGAAAATAAAGATTAAACCCTCGAGTTTCCAAAGTATTTTAATCGATATTAATTATAAGTAAGCTTGTCGGTTCACAGGGATCCCGTAAGGGCGAAACGAAGACTACAGTCACTGTCTAAGTGGTTCCGTAGTATTCGTTGTATTCTTCTTCTTGTCTTCCTACTAAGTGGGCGCAAACCTAGAAGATATACTCCTCGGTTCGCGCTAGTCCGGATGCAGCTTAGTGCAGCCGAGGGCTGCACGTGCTACACGTGACTAATCTACTCTAGTTGTACCAACAAAGCTTAAATTCAAAAATAAAATCTTAAAGCTTTCACAAGTTTTGATTTTCAATTAAGATATTATTTTATATTACTGTTAATATAGTAGCTCGATCACTGCCATCCTCGGTATGGTGCTGGAATGTTACGCTTTTCTAGCACTGCAATTCTCAAGATAATCAACTCCTGACGAGAAAGGTGAAGAAGTTCCTAATTGGCTCCTGGAGACCAAAGTAGATCCATAGTATTACCTCCTGCAAGCAAAGTCAGAGCCGAGTTTCGAGCGCCTCAAAGTTTCGGTTTACATCCCAGTCACATGATCGTTTTTCATAGCTTAAATCGGGAAACCAAATACAATGTACAGTAGGTAGGAGTCCCTTCCCAGTCGTCATTGTGAATTAATATTGCATCCTATGGATCAAGATTTCCAGAGGTCTCCAAAGAAAGGACTAACAAGCGCGTCTAGGGTAAGCAGCACTTCTTCTCTATCCATAGCCCTAGCAGTTGGATACGCCCAGGATGGTGTTGACCAACACAACCACGTAAAGACCCAAAGGTAGCCTACAGCCTCGCGGAGTAAGCGCTTCCGATCCCCAAAGATTCTTCGGTATACCTCCTGAATTCCATCTTCAAGTATAATTCCTAGGGCTTGTGTGCAAAAGAACCGAAATGCACCAGACTGAGTGAACGGAATAGCTCCCCCAAAATCAGACCCCGTATGCAACGAGCCGGACACGGCGAAGGCGAAAAAGATCTTGCTGTAGCGGGAGAAGATAGTCCCTTGCGGGATGCGTAGAATAGCGTGAGTGATGAAGTCGGCGGGTCCTTTGAAGGTAAGTTGTAGATTCTGCTGCCAAAACTTGCTAAGATGACTATCAGCTTTTGCTAAAAGAGAATGAAATAAAGCAGGAGAGCGAAGTTCAATAGCTTACCCCCAGAATCCGCGAATTGTATAACACGTCCTTATCGATCCGAACGCGGGACGCCAAAGATTCAGATCCACTGCTCTCAAAGAAACATTTATCAGAGCGAAAGTGGAACAGGAGAGCTGGATGTAGCAATATGTTGTAATCCAGAATGCTATCGATACTCGAATCCTGGTGATAATTTCCTCGAGCGATACATCACCGATTCTAGTAAGGAACGGGATGTAAGGATCACCAAGTAAAGCCTGATTGAAACGTAGCTGCATGTCAACAAAAAAGGTGTTCATGTAGTACGATCCCACAACTAGGCCTAAGTGACGGACAAGAAAAGTAGATCGTGTGGGCACATATTTCGGATCCTCATCGTCGAAGCGAGGAACATTGTTTATTTCTTTCTTCGAGCCAACGCAGCGTGTAGAAGCAGCTACTCCCGAACCAAAGTCCCAGCGTGATTGTTTCTCCTTTTCCGCATGCGGCGTCTCTACAGGGCCAAGATAATCTTGCCCGTAAGCCCATTTTCGGAGTAGCAGTCGATCCAAAAGAGTTAATGGAATTGCGACATGCGTGCCTCCAAGAGAACGGCCCGACCAGCCTGTTGTCTGAACATAGAGGTTGAAAGTTGCTAGCGAGTACCAAGAAATGACTACGCATATAAAGAATGCAATATAGCGTAGGGAGGAGTCTTTTTGAGTGAAGGCTGCTGTTGCAGTCGTGATTTGATATTCGATGAGAAGAAGGATAAGAGGGTGATTGAGAGATATCTTGGCCATTTTGAATAGTATTGATTTGAACTGCTGGCGAACAGTTCGTTTCCTGTGAAGTTATATGTTTTGGAGGCATCTTCGGTTTAAGGATCTGCATAAGCGCACTAGAACAAAAAAGGCACGAATGCGAACATGGTGCCAGATTCAGAGACGATAAGCAGTAAGCAACATTAAAAGAGAAATGATCGGACCGAAGGTGCTTCGGTTACACAATCACTGACACATCCAAAGCTCCTAATGTGTTTTTATGGGGGTAAAACGGTAAAAGAGAGTTAGGCAGACAGGGTATGGCTGGTTACTCGTTAGTACTCCAGCAACCATCCGAACACAAGAAACTTAAATAGCTGTTTTCATTTTTCTCTTTTTCTCTTCACTCTTAAAAGAACTCTTAGCTAATACAATATAACCAGTTCCCTTTGCATAAGGGCTTGGCCATGTCACAAGGTTCTACACAGAACTGCGATTTCAAGGCTCTACAGTACAATTTTTGATATATAGCCTAAAATCGTAATTGAAGCACCAAGATTATCGATAAAAGTAATAAATAATAGATAACTTATTTTTCACATTGTGATAATACATTATTATTGCAATGCATTGCTTTGAGCTTCATACCCCTGCCAGCTATACTTCCACAATTCATTCTTATTCGCAGAACATGATTCAGATTACCACACGACTGACTTATAGAGTCGTGATTTCCATGAAAATTGGTTGATATTGCCGGATATCGGCGGGTGTCGTATCACGGTGTAAAGCCATGGTGTGTGGGTAAAGTGTATATAATATGAATAATGATCCTAACTGGCGGTGAGGTCAGGATATATATACACAGTGTGAGTCTCGTGCCGTGGCATGTCATCAGTCTGATCCCCGACATGATTGCTGACCGAGTGCAGCAATGGAAGTAGAGAACTTCTGCCTGACGATTAAGAAGTCTAGTATGTGCCAACCATTCACTGTTAAATTATAAAGTAGTAAGGTACGCACATACTGTTGAGCAAAAGCGGATTTTGGCTTCTTTATTATATTATCCTTTAGGCTAGGCCGATTCGAAATAGGCTCCCAAGCAAGCTATTCTTGCAGTGTTTCTTAATTTTGTAGTCTATGACAGCAGTCCTAGCCGATGAATAAAGTCAGGTTCTCCTCCTAACACATCCTATTCACCGTGCTCACTTTTTCACCACTTTCTCTCACCCTTACTCACCTTCACTTGCCCAACACTACCGGGAAAGCAGTACTGTTCACCTTTCCGAGCAGAAACAGGTTCCCTTTACATTAGGATTCAAGTATAATAAAAAGAACACGAGATAAATCCTCAGAGGACTGCGGTCCAGCACATGTGGGAGTCCTCACTCTTATATTTCAAATTTACAGAATTGATTCTTAGAATGCCACTTTCTTGAGTGACTTTGTGTTGACACTGTTGAGTGAATTGCAAAGACATGCTTGTAGAAGTATGACAAGAGACAAGGTATAAAAAGGTTCAACCGGGACCAGGTAAACTCAACGAAGACAGAATTTCGTGAATCTTCCACTCTGTATAGACTAGGTGTTAAATTACAGGAATGTTGGCATAACAGAGAAACTGAATAGCGAGGAACAATTTGCGCCTGCCGCATCGTAGTTGGGATCTTCAGGGGCTCGCTTAGCGAGGGGCAGCCTGGCCGACCACTAATCAAGCCCAGAGGCATCCTTCGATAGGCTGGCTGCATCGCACGTCACTTTTTCTCATCCACATCGCGATCGTCTCTTGAGGCTCAATGTCGTAGCAGTCTTTCTATATCTTATAACGCAGGGTTTCTTCGAGCTGTGTAACGTCTCATTCCACGAGATGTGCAATGCAATCTGAATAACAGTTACGAGTTAGCACATGACCATGCGTGCCTTTTCAGCTCACCAACCAGTCGCGATTCTAAATCAAACATCCACTACCAAGGATGCATTCCTCTGCTATCGCAGCGGAGTCTGCCTATCACCAGGAATCACGTTTCCAACTCGGTGTGAATGCTGCCTTGTCTGCATCTATCAGCCGACAATCCAACCAATGACTCGATAGATTGTGGCGGTATGCCTGCACAATCGCTGGAATTGCAGTAGGCAGACACCACAAATGTTAGGCAAACGTTGCGAACACTGGTCGCATCTGCTTCGGAGGCTGAATAGATCCAATTGAAAAGTCGTCGAGGATTCAGAACCATGCAGAGCTGGGGAAGCTGCAGAACCTTGGCTTCAGTGCTGATGCCCCGCTCTGCAGCCTTGCGATGAGGAGTGCTGTCAGTCCGAGCTCGAAGGAGGTATTTGACAGGAGTCCCCAGATTTCCCGGTTTTCAGAACTTCTGCTTCATCTCGATTACTATCATCGCGAAGACATAAATTCGAAAAAGGCTTGATCTGCTTCTGTATCAAGCAATTTCAATCAATGGCCAAGACTGTTCCATCACTCCCAAATTCCGAAGACGACCAGCGACGTGCCGTGATTGAAGTTGACGACAAGACTCCCACCATTGGCAGCAAAACACCAGACTCCGCCGAAATGAGTCCTCCGCCACCCATCGCTAATCAGGTCGAACCTGGCACAATATGTGCCATCAAAGATGTCTACAAAGGAAAAGCGAGTTGTCCATGCTGCATCACATGGTCAGCCGAGCCCCAGAAAAAGATCACCACCGCCGCTACAACAGATACTTCCGGTTTTGCCATTCTTGCTCGCCAGACCGAGGGTCATGGAGATTTTGGTCGTGAACTGAAGCTCCACTCCATGGTCATCCAGAGTGAGTTAATCAAGGAAGTCTTGAATGATGTCTTGAAAGGCTACCCTGGAATCACCACTGGACTGGAGAACTTGACTGTGGAAGCTCCTTTCGCAGCATTTTACCATCGCTGGGCCGAGCTCACTGAAGCATATGAAGCCTCAACTGGGACGACGAGAGAGCATCTCACATTGCTCATCTCTCTTCTAGAAGTCGAGTTTGAGGGCATGCACAAGACTGTTGCTGATCTGCTCAAGAATAATGTCATCGAGTACAAGTACATCTGGGCGATCTTCCAACCAGGAGAGCATATATATACTCACATGCACGGCAAAGACACCGTCATGCTTCTTGAAAGTGGTCTTCCATACGACGATACTCATTACAACGGAAGCAGAGGCTGGGCCTTGACAGCCAAGCATATCGATTACAATGGTACCATGACTGGATTTGGCACAACCAAGATCAAGATCCAGGAGTTCAAGGGAACCACTGCTCTCAGCGAGTTGGAAGCCATTCCATTCGATCAGCATGAAAACAAGAAAACCCTTGTAGAAACCTTGATCGAGCGCGGAAGGAGATTTGCCGACTTGAGAACTGCTACCTTCCAGGAGTACTCCGGGATGGCACTTCGCAAAGAAGATACCAGCTTCGATGGCTACGATACACAGGTACGTATCTCTTCGTCTCTCCTGTCATAGCATAACTAACACGGTCTCAGGTCAACGGTCGCGTAATGGTCGATCCATTTGCCTACTTCCAATTTAACCGCAACGACAGCGTTGGCCTTCGACCCCTCACTGCCCCACCACCTGTCATCGACACCACACTCTACGTTCCCCATCAAGGTGGACCACCACCACTGCCTCCTCCAGGCCAACCACGAATGATCATTCATCGTCCACCACCCCCACCTCCACCACCATGTCGTTACGATGATGACGGAAACTCGATATATGAGAAGAAGCAGCGACCTAATGAGTCTGATCAAGCTGAGTTGACTGATGAAGATCTGCTGATTTGCGTCCCGTTCGTGAGGGGATACTCGTTTAAGAGCAAGGAATGGAGTATGTCTCTTCTCTCATTTTATAAATGGAAAGAATTGAGCTAATTATTGTGAACAGTTCATCTCAACATCGACAATCTCCGTCCAGTTCAATGGACCGAAGATCTGTTCTCCAACCTCGTGTTACCGACCGAAGAGAAGGACCTACTCCTTGCACTCGCGAAAGCACATTCTCAGTCCACGTCCCACTTCGATGATTTCGTCATCGGAAAGGGGAAAGGCATGATCGTGCTCCTGGATGGCCCTCCAGGCGTGGGTAAAACATTGACTGCCGAATCAGTGGCAGAGGAGATGCAAGCACCACTATATACGATGAGTGCTGGCGAATTAGGCACACAAGCTGATAGTGTGGAGAGCAAGTTGGGGGATATTCTTGAGATGGCGACAATGTGGAATGCGATTTTGCTTGTGGATGAGGCGGACATCTTCTTGGAGCAGAGAGGGAAGAGTGATTTGGAGAGAAATGAGTTGGTTGCGAGTGAGTTTTCTCCCTTTTTCTCCTTCGCTTTGCTGATTGAGCAATAGTCTTCCTCCGCCATATCGAATACTTCAAAGGCGTCATGATTCTCACCACAAACCGGATCGAAACTATGGACGCAGCGTTCGATTCGCGTGTCGACATTCGCCTGCACTACCCAGCCCTCGACTCTACGGCTCGTCGCCAAGTTTGGTATAACTTCGTTGCCAAGCTACCTAGTGAGAGTACGATCAGTGAAGAGGATCTGGATAAGTTGGCAAAGTTGGAGTTGAATGGAAGACAGATCAAATCTGCGATGAAGACGGCTCATCTGTTGGCTAGCGGAAAGGAGGAAATCACCGGATTTGAGCACGTGAGGACTGTGTTGAGGATTACTAGAGGTCAGGTCGTCTGATCTAGATAGTTGGTTAGGCAGAGAACTGGAAGCTGAGACGATGGAGTTTTTGAATTGCTAGGCTATTGTTCTGGAGAGGCGGGATGGTAAATTGAAACTGCAATTCAATTCACGTTAGAATCAAAGAATCAAACGAGAAATCTTTTAATTCTGCCATGCCTTCTGAAATGCTGCGATTATTGATGATGTTTGACATGAGTAAAGACATTCCAGACGTATGGTTTTGATCACGATGTTTTAGAATCATGTGTGAAGTTGGGTATCGAGGTATTCGTCGTGTATCAACGGCATCAATATTGAACGGACGAGCTGAAGAGCAGTAGCAGATGACCCAAGCCTATATGAACAGTACTGGAGCCTCATAACATCTTTTATCATTTCTTTTGCATTGAGTATTTTAATCAATGCACCATTATCAATTGCACTCACAGCTTGCTCTAACTCTAATATCTGATCACGAAAAATAATTCGGTGTCTTATCTTGGATTAGAGCAAACCATTTGTTGCATATACTAGGCATCCAGCCCGGGAATTTTCATCAAATAGGACGGGCGATGCTGTGTGGAAGAAGGCTGAACCGTTGGCCAGAAGTGTGGTGACACAACAGGAGCGAAGTCTCCAATCACTCGAGGATTCTCACATTTTTGCCCTGAAATGAGCCAGTGGAATAAATCGCTCCTTTATTTTGCTTTGTTGAAGATAGAATGCATTACATTTCTAGAAAGGTCTCGCAGCTCGAGAATTTGCGAATACTGAACAAACATTCTTTCAGACACAAAAGTGGCAAGTAAAATGAATTATGTAGATTTCCCTAGTTTATGAAGCCTCACACTTTCTTGGCGCGGCACGAATGCCATGAATATCCGACAGTGAAAGACATGTGCTGAGTACTCTGTCTGCACGTTTCATTCGCGGATGCATGCGCCCGTTGAATATTGATGATGTTGGCACCATGCGCCCCAATCGTTGAAACAGGACAGCAGCCTCACCGAACATCGTCTTCACCCACACATCTATTATTTTCTTCTCCCATCGAATTCCACTCTCTTTCTCACCAACATCCAAATCATTGTTTCCGCTCCTTGAATTCAATTTCTACCCTCCGAGGACCCGCACGATCGATATGGCGTACACGGAACTTGACACCAGCCAAAATCTCATCCGGCTGCTACACCTCGGTCCAGCCTCATCGGACGATGAGACGATCAGATGCCGCTTCACCGTGGTCTCGCTCAATGAAAAACCTGAGTACGAAGCTCTATCATATGCGTGGGGCAATGCCAAAGATACTCGCCTAATCGAAGTCCACGAGAGCCCGGTTTCGATCACTTCAACTCTTCATTCGGCTTTAAAGCATCTACGGCTAAAGGATGAAGAGCGAACACTTTGGGTCGATGCTGTCTGTATCAACCAAATCGATCTCAAAGAAAGATTGCATCAAGTCTCAAAAATGCGCTCTATCTATTCGCAAGCTTGTCAGGTAGTTGTCTGGCTCGGTGAAGGTTGGGATGAGAGCGAAATGGCAATTGAGTTTCTGCACAAATTAGCAGAGGATAAAACGCTTCATTTGGACCAAAGGCAACAGCCGAGTATTTGCGTGAATGGTCTATATATGGATTCTCCTGAGCTTCGTAGAAGCCTTATCCGCTTTTTTGACCAGCCCTGGTGGAACCGAACATGGACCGTTCAAGAGTTCGCGCTCGCTGAAAAATTGGTCTTCCAATGCTCTAAAATCTTATTCACTGGCGAGATATTATCTATGGCCCAAGATAACTTCTTTCATCATGTGAATTCGTGCTGCATACAAAGAGAACTACACAGTCGCGACCCAAAACTTAGGTTGACCGTTGTGGAATCATTTGTGCAACTAGATAAGTTGGAACGCATTGCTAGCAACAAAGAATATTCGTATAGCGTTCTTTCTGCTATAATAAACTTTTGCAGAAGAGAGACTACTGATCCTCGGGACAAAGTATACGGCATGCTGGGCTTAGGAACCGGTGAATATACTGACTTGGTGGAGCCAGATTATACGCTCTCGCCTGAACAAGTATGTGAGGCAGTTGTAATAAAATCAGTTGAACGAACAAAAACACTCGAATTCCTTAGTCATTTGTTTGACCACGGCAATACGAAACTGCCTTCATTTATACCAAATTGGACAGGGCATTTTGATTGGTGGGATGGTTACGAAGATCGTTTGAATCGTGTCAAATACTTCAACGCTTCTCACGACGCGCCAGCGCATGTTAAACTGATTTCTCGTGGGATGGCTGCTATACCGGGCGTTATATTCGATGTTGTTACATCCATCGGTTCCAAGTCCGTATACCAATCTGACCTTGATTTAGAGTTGTTCAACGAGCTGCACAAACTTGCTGATGTTGAGGACTCGTTCGAAGAGCTATATGGCCACACTAGTGATTCACGACTACTAGCATTATGGTATTCGTTGTGTGGAGGTATTGAAAATTACTCCAAGGACTCCAGATGGTACTCTCGAAAGCTTAAAGGCTCTACAGATCTTTCAAAATACGCGAAATGGAAGACTTATTCCACAGCTAGCACCCAACAAAAAGAAGAGCTTTTGGATGGTGAAACAGATATGATCCTCTATTACATTGATATAGCAACCCGCGGCAGACGATTCTTCACGACTAGGAAAGGATACTTTGGATTTGGGCCTCGAAAATGCCAAGTAGGAGATCTGGTGGTCGTCTTGGCTGGCGGTCAAGTGCCTTACATTATTCGCCCTGTGCCCCAATTGAAGCAGTTACGGAAGACATTTAGAAGCTTGACTCAAAGTGGGAACTTCAGCACTGGGATCAAGACAGCAGGGCAACTAAGCTCAAAGAAATGCTATACTATTCTCGGAGATTCATATGTTCATGGCATTATGGATGGCGAGGTGTTTGAGCTTCTAGATGAAAGAGAGAGGG
This sequence comes from Mollisiaceae sp. DMI_Dod_QoI, assembly GCA_009613015.1. Lineage (NCBI taxonomy): Eukaryota > Fungi > Ascomycota > Leotiomycetes > Helotiales > Mollisiaceae > Mollisiaceae sp. DMI_Dod_QoI. The sequence continues at coordinate 155,251 of VXCB01000075.1, forward strand.
AGTTCAAGGATATTATACTGGTGTGAAGGAGATTGTGCTGTCACGATCGTCATTCCTAGTTCTAGCAGCTACGCAAGGAGTCCGGATCGATAATAGTGCAGGAGGGTCAGATTGCCAAATCCGAAATTTTAATCACAGCAAGGTCGGACATCGAGGGAAGAGAAGGAAAGAAGGAAAGAAGGAAAGGAGGAAAGAAGGAAGCATAAGCACAACTCACGAAAGACACCACCCCCATCTCGCGGCACGAGATCTGAGCGTAAGACTACTCAGTCGACAGAGAATTTTGGAACGCCGGTATCGCAAATGCCGAGTATTGAAGACATGGCTGGTATTCTGGCAGCTGTGGCTGTGATGGGCGAGGCTATCTATGAAGGTGGAGAAGATGGATATTGTGGAGAGACTGTAGGTTCGCATTTGATTTTGAAGATAAGTGAAGGCGCAGTGGTGCAACTGTTTGTAGATATTTCTCAACCGATAGAGTTTTAATGACTTCGAGAAAATACCGCCACGAGTTCCGTCCTGTGAGTTCAATTCGAGTATCATAACTGAAACGCGTTATGAACAAGCATCGCATTTCGACAACTTGGAGCATTTTGGCATAGTGGGCTGCGTGGTTTTGTCACCACATCCTCTATTGATAGTAACAGAAAGTTACTGACTCTGAATACTGAGTCACGTGAGAAACATGTGATATGACTTAAGAAGCAAGACACGGAGCCAAATCCAAATAAATGATATATCTAGGACATAAGATTTTGCGGCCTATATATTTGCCCTCCGCTCAGAATGGACGTAAAGAATAGGTGAAGTATAAAAGCGCATCCAATCACGTGCTTCTTCGGAGGTCGACGACAAAGATGCAGAGAGGTGACCCACAATGGAAACAATAGCTGCTCATTATATAAGAAGCATAGCTAAATAATAGAAACTCTTCTATGAGTTCGTGTAAAGAAATGCGACATGGATTTAATCTATGATTTTGGCCCCTAAAGAAACTTCACTAACATTTTCACTTTAAAATATCACGAATCCTCATGGAGCGTTAACTGCTTTGCAAGATATGCTCATGAACTTCACCGAGCAGCTTCAAGTCTCTCCAGAGCGCAAAATTATTCTCCATTCAGTGCATCAAGCAGCAAGCTCATGTTGGATTCGTGCGGATATAAGATAATCGACACAAGGCATACAAGTGCCAAGTCAAAAACTGGAGAAATGACATTCAGCGAACTCTTGATTCGAGCAGAAATGCTCGCAAGGGAAGTACCAATGTACAAATATGGAAACTGTCCGACCGACATCCTGATTCTCCTCCTCCATGGTAACAAATGGACGAGGCGTTCCCTTTCATATGATTAATATCCTGCAACTTGCCTGCAACTCATCGCCCGATCTCGTCTCTTTCAGCCGCTCTTTGCTCCAATAACCTTACTTGGCCCCATAAGTATTGCAGGTCATCATTTCGCTCCCACCTTACCTGTCCCCGCCGCATCGCGATCCCCACGACCTCCACTTATGCACCTGCTCACGATCATCGCGTTCTCGACCCTGATATGCGCGGTCAACCGCGTCGCTGAAACAGAAGCATGAACAAGGAATAATTTAGAATCCACTGGAGGAGCGAGCGATTGGATATAAAAGAGTGAAAAGGGCGCCGGAAGGAGGGAAGGTGAAGAGGGGCGGGATCTTATCGGGGGAGATTGATGGCGTCGATCGCTTGATTCAGGGGTCAAAGTTTCCCAGGAGACAACAGGCGAAGCTGATAAGAGAAGGTTATTTTTGGCTGACGATAGGGAACGGTCGCTCAAACGCCAAGAAGCTTTTTATATCGTTCAATTTCCGCCGAGTGGTGATAATTTCTTGATCAGAAATGAAGGGAGTTTGAAAAAAAGCTTTCATAACTCCTTCTATCCGTATGAGAGTTCTAGAATTGTCGCATAATTTGCAGATCGCGGAAATGTCCGCGTTGAGAAAATATTCCCAGTCGGCGCGCGGGCGATGACGTCGATTGGGACCAACCTTGGGAGCTCCACCATGAAAATCCATTTCCATGGGGAAACCATGCCGAATCCACGAATGAGATATGTTGAAGTCCACAATACTTCTCAATTGGGAACACAATGCGTATTTTAAGTTACATGGTTTCTTGGTAGCTGGGAAGTTTGAGCGAGAGTCCCTGACGCTGCTGCAAGGCACTATGACCGACCAGGTAAAGGCGACAAACGGAGCAGATATCAGATCCGCTCAAGCACAAGAACCTCCTCGTGTTCGATCGTGCTACTGCTCCTCCAACATCTCCACTTCTGCGGCGTCGTCGTCGACCCTGTGTCTCCATCCTACATCATCGTCCGCGTAGACATCACACTCGCTTCTTCTCCTCAAGTATACGAATATCAAGAAATCCTACCTGAGTGTTTCATTGATCAGAAGTGTCCTCCCGCTCTACATATTTCGACCAGATACGTCAGTTGATCAATTGAAGCTTCAGGACGCAGACTTTCGTTTCTTTCGTCACCAATCTGCTGTGCGGACATTCACTTCTTCGCATACTCAGATTGAACTTCCGGGTTGCTTCAGCAGCCTACCACGAACGCCCTTCAAACTGCCAATTTACCAATGGCAACTCCAATACACGAGGAGGGGCAATACTCCTTCCCAGCATTCGCTGCAGACCCTCCTTCGAACGCACAACACGAACGCCGCTCATCAGACGAAGACGGCACATTACAAGGAGAAGTCATAGAAGATGGCATAGACCCCAACCACCTACGAGTCACAACCAGCTACGTGGAGGGACAACATCATTTGGAAAAGGACCGAGACCGATCACCAATGTCTGTATCACAGCAAAGAGAGCAGTCTCGTCGATTAGACGATGATTTGGAAATGCTGCGTGCCGAACGCGTAGTATCACATGCAGAAAAATCGAATGAAGAGAGTATGGGAAGGTCGAAATCCGTCATGGGACGCTCGAGATCGAGGAATCCTACAGAGCCAATTGACGATTTCGATATTGATACAACGCCGATACATGAGAAGACCAAGATCTATCAGCCGCCGCCACATCCTTCGACGAGGTTAGCGAGGTGGTTTAAGAAGATTCATAACTCGAGTTTCTTGGTTCGGTATTTCTTTTATATTTCACCACTCACGCTTCTGCTTCTCATACCGTTGTTATTGGGACTTTTAGTCTTCAAGAATACTACTGTTGGTGATGTGAAGCTGTTCTGGTTTGGAATTTGGCTGGAGATTGTGTGGTTGACGCTATGGCTCGCACGAGTAAGTGCAACATGACCATGCTGGAACAAATTGCTAATTTTGTCTAGATCATTGCGAAAATGATTCCTTTTCCTATGGGTTTAGTCTCAAGTCTCTTCACCAACAGCAGCAAGAAATGGAGAGATCTTGGCAAAGCTTTAGAAGTGCCTGCGACATTGTTCTTCTGGTGTCTTGCGATTGAGATCTCATTCTTGCCGACTATGAAGAATCACCACTTGGATGGTAACACGGGTACAAGGCCATGGGAAGTCATTGTCAACAAGATCATCGTTTCTATCTTCGTAGGAGCATGTCTGAACTTCTTCGAGAAGATCATAATTCAGCTCATAGCCATCAGCTTCCATCTGAGAACATACGCGGATCGTATTGAGGTCAATAAGTTCCAAATTCAGAGTCTGGTCAAACTTTACGTCTACTCGAAGGAGAAGATTGCAATGGAGGATTCAGAATTTGAGAATCCTCATTCGAACCCAGCTTCCGGAGCAAGGACACCCATGGCCTACGTCAACATGGCTCAGAAGAATGCGAGGCACGTGTTCAACAAGGTTGGTGACGTTGCGGGGAAGGTGGCTGGAGATTTTACTGGGCAGGCTGTGAAAAGCAGTAGCCATCCACATCAAGTGTAAGTATGTCTTGTCTTCTTTAAGAGATATTGCTGATAAAGTCTAGCATCCTCCAACTTCTGAACAGCACTAATGGCTCTCAAGTCTTGGCTCGTCGTCTCTACAGAACATTTGCACCAGAAGAGTCTGAGACAGTATTGTCTGATGATCTACGACCCGCCTTTGACAACGACGATGAAGCCAATGCAGCTTTCACGATGTTCGACAAGGATCTGAATGGCGATATCTCAATGGAAGAACTCGAAGCAGTCTGTGTTGAGATCGGTCGTGAGCGCAAAGCCATCACTGCATCTCTCAAAGATCTCGACTCTGTCGTCTCGAAATTGGACGACGTCTTTCTCTTCATCGTCGCCGTCATTACCATCCTTGTCTTCATCTCGTTAATCTCAACGTCAGCATCAGGTGTCCTCACCTCAGCTGGTTCAACAGTTCTCGCCCTGTCGTGGCTCTTCTCAGCCACTGCTCAGGAATTCCTACAATCTGTCATCTTCGTCTTCGTCAAACATCCGTTCGACGTTGGTGATCGTGTCACGATCTATGGGAACACGGGGTCCCAACTCAAAGGGGATGACTACTTCGTCAAGGAAATCGCTCTCCTCTATACCGAGTTCAAGAAAATGGAAGGCCATGTAGTCCAAGCTCCTAACAGCTATCTCAACACCCTCTTCATCCTGAATCAGCGTCGTTCCGGCGGCCTAGCTGAAGCCGTTCCTGTGACAGTCAAATTCGGCACTACGCTCGAGCAAATTGATACCCTGCGTCAGCGCCTCCTCGAATTCGTCGGTTCCGAAAACCGCGAATACCAAAAGAACATTCTCACCGAACTAACCACCATTTACGAAGCTCACTCCATCACGCTCAACGTCGTATTCTTCTACAAATCAAACTGGCAAAACGAACTCCTCCGTCTCCAACGCCGCAACAAATTCATCTGCGCCATGATGCTCACCATGCACGAGATCGGCATGGAAGGACCACGCATGCGCTGGCCCGGCGCAACATCCCAATTCCCCATGCACCTCCACGACGCCTATCCCCCCCAATACACGCCCGCTCCACCCCCTTCCTCTACCGACGACCCAGGACCGGGTCCTCGCTCCGGCTCCCTCGCTCGCGAAGTCCCACCTTACCCCGAACCAATGGACCCCACAGCCCCAAACCCCATCATGCCACCACAATCCCAACCACTTCGAAACCACCCATCCATCCTCCGGAATCGCGGTTTCTCGACTTCGCATTCGAGACAGAGGGGAGAGAGTATTTCCGCGATGGGGAAACGGGTTGATTTCTCACTCGGCATGTCCGCCATCTCGTCCGGAGCTGATTTCGGCGACGTGTACGAGGATCGGAAACCCGTTCTTCCTCCTACCATCTCGCACACTTCTCCCTCGCCTGCTCCTACTCCCGGTCTCGGGCGAGGATCTTCATCGAGAGTACGGGGGAGTGAGGAGAGGGATAGTTCGTCCGTAGCAAGAACTGGGTCGAGGGACTCGAATAATAATCCGTTGGGAAAGGTGGTGAGTGGGAGTAGTAGTAGTAAAACTCACAGGAATCGATTCTTTGGGAGGATTGGGAGGAGTAGGTTAGGGGCGGCGGATGAGGGGATGGATTTGGATGATTTGGAGGCGGGGAATAGGGAGGTTACGGTGGATGATTTGCCGGATATTCCGGAGGCGAGTGGTGCGAATAGTGCGAATTGGAGTGAGAAGGTGGAAGGCGAGTTGGAGAAGAAGAGGAGGGAGACGGTGGATGAGGATGGGGTGGTAGTTGAAGATCTGATGGGTGAAGGAGGAGGTGCGAGATTTGGTGCTGGGAAGGGGAGAGGGGTGGCTGAAAGGGCTGTTGGAGGGAGGATTGATCCGAGAACGGGGATCGTGAGTCCGCAGGCTGTGGCTAGAGATAGCGCGTTGGAGAGAGGAGAGTTACCGATGGCGCATGTAGGTGCGCCGCCTAGAAGAGCGATGACTGAGCAGGTTAAGAGTAAGAGGTATTGAGTTGTGGATAAGGGTGTACTGGGAGGAGTGGGGTTTTGACATTAGCTGGAGTTTTGGAGAAGAGGATAGGACGGAGGGGATATGGATTGATACCTGGCAACATGATGATGGGAGGCATTGTAGACGGATGGAGTATAGAGATCGATGACATGATGAGATGATAGAATAGAGCGAGCATAGACTGACTTGCATGAGCGAGCGGGTGGCATGGCATGGCATATGAGCGGAGCATTGGAAGTACATACCTAGGTACTTGAGAAAGCAAAATGCGTTTAATCAGACATAATGAGTTCTAGTGAGAACGACAAAGTTTGTGATTATTGATTACTCAATCAATGGGCATTTATAGCGGAACTGATACAGGTGAACAAAATAGGCAAAAACAAAAGAAATCGGACTTCCTGCTCGCTATTTTTGAAAAAAGAGGTTGCTTCACGTGCACACGCTTTGAACCAAGACTGCATAGATTATGGATCAAGTCCAGCTTTGTGCCTTACTAGCTCAGGCTTCAAATCTCACTCGAGTAGCAGGTGGTTCGCGTTCAGCCTACGCAGCGCGATGCGTTGGACGTGCTGCCAGTGGTTGTGAAGCCTTGCTGGCTCAGGTGCTGTTGGTGCGCCTCTATTGTGGTGGCGGATGGAGCTGAGGGTATTTTCTGTTCTGACAAGAGTTCGAATATGAGTGGCCAGACTGTCTGCCATGATCTTGGCAGAAACAAGAGATTCGAAGGCAGCACTCTTATAGAACGCAAGTGTTGAAGTGGGGTTTCTCCGTCCCAAACCAAAGACAAGAGCATGACTAAGCATAGCCTCGATGGTGCCATTTCTCACGCAGACACCGCCTCGTTTTAATACTCAATCAGAACCTCAAACGCATTGCCCTTCCGGGTACAGCTCGAATACGCCTCCTGACTCAACATTTCTTCTTCGCAGGGCTGAGGTAATGTCCGCCCGAGCCACCAGCCACATTCCCGCACGCCTCACCGCCACCAACCGACCGGCAGTTCCCACCACCAAAGACCCGAATAGGAAAACAGAGGCAAGCCACATCTCACTCGCCTCCACCCGCACCGTCACACCGCACCGACAACCACAACATCCCGTCAGCAAACCGCAACAGTCTGATTCGCCCGGCTCCGCGATATCACATGCGGCTGCAGCGTGTGGAATTCCCAATTTCCAATTAACATTAACGTTAACTGTTAGCAGTTAGAGGGGTGCAGGGTGGTGGAAGGTGGTGGCTTGCCAAGATCTCATGCTGACTGTGTTTCGTACCGCGCGGAAATGGGCACCAGCCAGCTTTTTCCACACTTCCAGGCTCTTCTTCAGCCCCCATTCCTCTTCAGCTTGCTGACCCGACCGAGACCGAACGCTGGGCTGATGATCCGGGCGGGGAGTGAGAGAGGGTGATGGCTCGCGCATGCGGGCATGGGCATGGCAGCAGCAGCAAACAAAAAGGAAGGGAATGAATGGCAACATGCATGCGCAGCCACGTGTGTCCACTCTCGTATATTTCTAGAAGGGATCCCGTTCGGAGCTCCGCATTTATCATCTCGTTTCGTTTCGTTTCGTTTTCTGAGCCTTCCGTTCTGTTTGCCTTTTTTTTTTTGTGTGTTTGCGTGTTTATGTTTCGAGCACGCAGACGAATATATACATACATAAACATACCTACATATACATGCCCCTCCTCACCTGGGACTTGCATAGCGGTATCTCGTATTCCTATTCCAGCATCGGCCACCACAGAAGTGACAAGATGGCATCCTTACTACTTCCCCTCTTCGCGGCGCTGGTGGTTCTCATGGTGGATTCTGCGATCGAGTTGGCGATGGTCAGTGCTATGGTAGGCTATCTGCATCGCTCAGGCGCAAACCAATACCCATTTCAATCCGACTCCGGAACCACCGTCCTCGTGAACGCGAAGCCAAAAGGCCTCTTATTGAACGAAGGTCACACCAGCAACGGTGCCGCAGGAACCGCGCTGGTACTGATCTGCTTCGGCGGCTTTCTCGTCCTCTGGTGGCACCGCCAACGCCAACGAAGAGTAAGCCCCATCCCCATCCCCATCCCCATCCTTCAACATCATTAGTACCTTCCAAACTGACAAAAAAACCTATAGAACGCGACTCCAAGACCGTCTCGAATTTTCCTCGCTTATACCGTGTTCACAATCCTCTCTTTCTGCCTCACGCTCTCAGCACTCGCGTATACATTCGCCGTAACGAACCAAACGAATGGACAATCCATCGATCAGACTGTCGCAGCGCAGTTCCAGGGCCACGCTTACCCGCTCGATAAATGGACGCCGGGGAACTGGGAGAAGGCGCTGCTGAAGCTGCCGCTGACGCATTCGCGCGATCGGAGTTATTTGAATCATTGGTTGCATGTGATTGAAGGGTGGAAGTGGAATCTCATCCCGATGTTTTTGATCGGGTTGGTGGTTGCGGTTTTGAGCGTGAGGGTTTGCTGGTTGGAGAGGAGAGCGGCGGCGGCGCCGAAGGCTTAGGTTGGGACGGGGTGGTTAGTTAATATAATAGGTTGAGTTGTCAATTTATGAAGTATTACTATTGAGGTTGTTGCTGTTCGAGATCTTGGCTATAATAGTGCACCTAATCTCCTCCCTGAGAAAAAGGGGGAGTGGGTGGATTAAGCGAAGATATAGGGGCTCTGGTTTGGGGTCTGAGCGCTCTTGATGCTATTACGCCTTAATGTATTTCCCAAAACCCTCTTCTCCCATCAATATCTTCTCCTCTTCCGGCAAAGCACCCATCGTCACCTCTGCGCTTCCATCAGGTAACTTGGGCAGAATAGCACAAAAAGCCCCTCCCTCAACACCCGGATACCTAAACCTCACCACGCGCCCAAACGCCTTTCCCCAATCCTCCTCGTACATCGAACCACTCGTCCAATCCGTCCCCATCGCAACACTCGTCGTATCCGTCGTCCCATTCATGAACTCCCAATCGATCCACTTCTCTTTCAGCTTAGTCATATAGCTCGCTACAAGACCGCTGTTCACCGAGGTGATGGCGCGGCGGATCGCGCTTGCAGCGTGTCGCAGCCCCGCCGGTGAGATGAGGATTCCGAGTTCTATTTGCGCCATCAGTTGATAGACAGCATTGCCGATATATGACTGCGGGAGACCGAGATGACGACGAGCATCAGAGGGCATGAAGACGCTGACGGGTGTGGAGGGTGGGATTTCGTGTGCTGAAGGAGAACGTTGGCTGCGAATCAGGAGCACGGTTCGCCATATGAGAGCAGCTAAGGCATCGTGCGTGGAAATCGGTGGTGCGCCGGGGAGCGTTGCGTCGGCTTTCAGCTGCGCGAGGCTGGTTGGGGAGATGCGGAGAAGGAACTGTGTTTCTGGAGATGGAGCTGAGAAGGGATGCGGAGGTGTTCGCTCTGGATGCGGGGAGCTGGGAGGAGTCGGTGGCCACCGGTATGCTGGATGATCCTCGATCTTAAACGACACTTCGCTCGTTATGTTGCGCAGGAGGCTTCGGTCTTCGCCCATGCGCGTAGCCACTTCTACTGCCTGTACCGAGTTTGCATCCTTCTGAGCGAGTTGTGTTTCCTCGCTCAGCACGCGCAATAATTCGTTTGTGCCAGAGCCGTCAGCCACGGAATGTGACATGGAAAATGTGAGGATCGTGCCACCTTGGATTGCACTGAATTGCAGCTTACATGCAGCGAATGGGCGATCATTGCTAAGGCCTTGAGGTACGGGTACAAGTAAGTCAAAAGAAAGGTTGATAGCCGGAAAACCAGCCGCTTCAAGCTCTGTGTATGAAGGTATTGCTGTTCGCAAGTCCCTCACGACGAGCTCTATGCCCCGGTCAGGCACAATGGTACGCCAGTCCGAGTTGGTATCGTTTGTAACTTCGGGCGAAAGAGGGACAATTAGGCCACCTAGGATGGGACAACGTTGGACGAGAGCTTGCAAACCAGTTTTGAGAGCGGCGAGTTGCGCATCGCGTTGTGCTGATGATTCGCAGCGGAAGATGAGGAGGCGACGACTATAATGAACCGGATGGCGGGCATCCAGGGATGAGAGGTCAACGTGGAAAGATGGGCCTGGAAATATGACGTTGTCGTCAAAAGAGGCTGAGTCGGCCATGATCGTCGATAGTGGCACCGGTGGTGGTGAAGATGGAAGAGAGCGGAAGGCGGGGTACATCGCAGCTTGAGCGCGGGGTATGAATACACGTGATCTAAAATGACCCACCAATTGAAGCTCTACTATCCCCCCCCCCCCTGAATAATTCTAAGTGGAGACATTTCGAGGCTGTGCAGTAACATTAGGGGTGCGCCAGTAGGAATCTCGAAGATTCTTCGATGGAAGTCACGCTTATTATCTTATTGGCAGACACCCCCTTGCTGCTAATCAGCCCTACAAGTATCCACTTAGAATTATTCAGGGAGGGGGATAGTATTAAGCTATTAGTTTGTGTGGCACAGCTAGGGACTATTCATAATACTGTTGTATTAATATTCTCGGATGCATACCTAGGTAGTATCATGTGTTAATAGGATCCTGACTTCGTCGAAACCTCATGCTGAATAGTATGACATGTCCTCAAGTTCACGTTCCCTATGAGCAGGTAATACAAACCAAGACACACTGTTAGCTTTTAATGCTAATCGAAAACCCAAAGTAGCATCTAATATTGTCAATTCAAGAGAAAGTCACAGTTTGACAACATTACCAATAATTTCATGGTCTACCATCTGCCTCAGCATTATCCAGTCCACTCGGCCTCAATCAACCACAATCTAGATCTCGGTGCTATAGATGCAGAAAGAAATTTGTATCGCTCATCGGCTTTCTTAAACAAAATCTCCCAATCGCTCACTTCTCTCTCACGCCCACTCATACATGCAAGCATCTACCCATATTTAGCAAAGAGTCGGTTTTCATATGTGCAACTTACAATTGCATCCAAACCTCTGCGATAAAAATCAGTAAGACGATACCTCAATCGAAGAATTAGTAAGACATACCTAGCAGCTCTCTCATTCCTCCATCTAACTTTTCCAGGCTCAGACAAACTCTCATCATTAATCAGAATCTTGGCACCTGGCTTCAAAGCTGGGACTGCAGCTCGGAGAACTTCGATGGCTTTCTCATCATAGAGGTTATGAAAGACAAACCTATACAGATAGACATCTGCTCCAACGACAGGCTGAGGAGTGAAGAAGTCATGCATCATCCATTTGATATTGGTGTCTGGATAGTCGACTTTGATTTCTTCGATCATACGAATATCTTGCACGATGAGAGTTAGATCTGGAAATGCTTTTGATATTGCAGCACTCGCAAACCCGTTAGCTCCCCCGACCTACACTCCTGTGGTTAGTGACATTTAATTTGGTTTTGGATAGTGGCTTACATCCACAACGGTCCCTTGGCCAAGCTTTGCCCATGGATAACCATCAACCAGACTCGTCACCTCGTATCCTTCACCCGAGCTAAAGAATTGCATAGCACGTCCGAAGTTTACTGTTCGAACAGGATCTTTGACGACCTCTTCATACACCGAAGTCTCACCAGGCTTACCGAGTGCAAGAGAGTAACCTCCTTCTCTCGGATTTGTCGAATCCGGCCATTTCTCCAACGCATCCGTAGTATGCGCCAGGCTCTTAAACGCAACCTCAGTGTGGAGATCAACGAAAGCTGCCAGGTTGAGATTCTCCACCAACAGTCTCGAGGTTGGCGTATGTGCAACTTTTCCGTCGCGCTCACAAAACAGTCTGCTTGTCATTGCATGGCGTAATACTCTCTTAAGGATAGCCTCGGAAACACCAGTCTTCTCTGACAGCGCTGCATAAGAAATATCTCCATCAACCGGGACATGTTTGGCCAGTCCCCAGCGGTTGATGGCGGCGACTGGGAGAACGTGGACAGCCTAGCGAATAGTTGCTAAGCTTTGGTGTCAATCGATGGAATTTAAACTCACCGACCATGCTAATTCGCGAAGGTGTGCGACATCGCCAATCAAGGCTGCGTTGAGCTCAGGGATGAGATCAATCAGATCGAGTCGTGCTTCTAGTTCTTCTGGAGACGAAGCGACCAGGCTTTGAGGAGTAGCCAATGCCTCACGAACTGCAGCTGCAAGTGCGATAAGGTTGCTAGTAGACATTATAGATCTAAGTATTTATTTATTTACGTAGATTATTGTTTGGACCGGTCAAGTATTATTAGATGAGAATATCATGCGCATCCGGCTAAAGTCCCGGGAGAATGGGGCTGGAAGATAAGGAAATGCAAGTTGTGGCTGCCGCAGTCCGATATCTTGAATTTCCCATTTAGGAAGGCTCAGAATTGGACTACAAAACAGGTCAAAACTGAGAGCTATGTTAAATAAACCCCCAGTAACGCACTTGCTTAGAATTGTTTGTTTATAATCAATTGTCTGGTACCATCCTGTCGTAGGGCGCTTGGACGGCAGAGATAGCTTTATTATATAATACTGCTTTATGAGTTATATTAATTCTAAAACTTATTATTCTAACCTATTGCTTTAATTCAGTGATTCTTAAAGTAAAGAGTATTAAGAAATAAGAGGAATACATTTTAGAGTCCTAAATGCTAAAATTCTGAAAACTTTGGGCTATAGGGACTATTTTAGAGTGTTTCCGCTATAAGCGAGCCCCTGAATGATACACCACCACGAAGCACCAATACCTCTATAACTGAACACTATTATTCAACTTAGGCCTAGAGAACGAGATAGGGTATTACCCTGCGTTAGTACTCGCTTCGGGGATAAGCTGAGATTCGGATTGTGGTAATAGCTTAAGTAAAGTCTCACTTATTCTTTCCAACTTGCTTTTCTATAAACTTTTCTCGTGGGCATAGAAATAGATCATAAATTCGTGTTATTTCCTCTAACTCCATTCAAAGTAGAAAAGACATTCATCTGCCAAAAACTTTAACGCCCCAATATCCATAATACAGCTTTCCTACCGTCGATCGCTCGAGAACTTGTATAAGAAACCAAAGAAATCCTGCGCTGACGTGAATCATAGTACTCCTCCCTATACTATAAATCTCTGTGTCTACTTTTTCTTTGGATCCTCCTCTGGGCTCTGTGGTTCCTGTAGTTTGATTCTGAACCAAGCCCATTTTTCGCGCTCCTTTTCCAATGCTTCTTTGTCCTTCTGATGGTTCTGATTTGTTGCGTCCTGTATGAGGACCTCGTATTCCCGTCGACACTCATCATGGAATGTCTCCTTCTTGGCCTCGAATATAGCTGTCCTCTCACGCAATAGCTTGTATTGTTTTTCTCTAGGCATTAACGGATCGATTTTTCTCCATTGTTCCTTTATCTGGAAGTCGTCTCTTTTCCGTTTCTCCTTATTCATGTCTACTTCAAGCAATTTCAATTTCGAACCTTTGAGAACATTAGCATTTAAGCTGATAGAGTGAGGAAAGAGTAACCGTACTGCGTGGTGAGTTCTTCAAGAGCGACTTCGAGAGCACAATGCCTTCGAAACGAGTAGTCCTGAGCTTTGGCACGTCGAATATATTGTTCTCTTGGATGGGGTCTGTAATACCGGTCCCCCTGTTCTCCTCTCCACCATCCTGTGAATGTCGCGCGGTTTGCAGGAGTATAGTGATTGTTTCCGTATTTCCTACTAGTTTTTTTCGGATTTCATCCACAGAAACCAGCTCTCCATTACCAAACTTCACTTTTCGCCACAATTCTCTGCCAGCCTTGGCCTCCTTTCCCAGCCTATTATATTTCATCAATATGGTATTTATTGTCCGTAGGGTATTGCTGGTAGATGTCATTGTTGCTTCGAGTTCAGCGACCATGTTTGGGCGGCTCAGAGACGTTCCCTCCCGCTGTCGTTCTACCAAAAGCTGGGCTAAGACCCCAGATAAAGAGCTGAGGTTTCTGCTTAATTCAGCTTGCTTACCGGAGGCGGATATTGATCCTCGGAAGGTCCTTTCAACGAGGGAAGCTAATTGGAGAAACTGGTCAAGTGGGATTCCTGTCTGTTCCAGTGGAATGTCTATCCGTGGTGTAGGTCGAAGCCGCGCATTTTTCAGGAATTGGAGGTCGTCATTTTCTATATTAAAGACTGTTTCGGGTTCACTCTCCTCGAAAGCTTCAAAAGGTCGTCGCGCGCGAGTCTTCACTTCTTTTGAAGGCTCATTCACAAGACCTGTCTCCGTTGCCCAACCATCGCTTACATCAGCACTGTCATCGATTTCTGTAATATTCTCAGACATTGCAAATTCCGGGATAAGTTCAAACCATGCTCCGCAAACAGCGCTAGAATAGTTAGCAAGCGAAGCTGTTGTTAGTTCAAGGCTAATCTCACCAATTTTTACCTCCTCCTATCGCATCCGTATACGAATTTGATGGGCAGTTCAACTTCGGGCAGAAAGTATTATCGTCTGTCTGAGGTATTATCATTGCCATGGTTATATTCATGCCTGGAATGGGCTCCCAGTTGTCTGGGGAGAATATATTTCGTGTATTGGTCGAGTCGAACAGTTGCCATTGGTCCCTTTCTACCAGAGTTCTGCCACGACCACTTTGGAATTTTCCCCGCACGGCTCCCTCCATCATCCAATAGTTGTATTCAACAGGAATAGGCCAAATACGCCCATATGCATCTTCAAACCTCATAGGTTTCTGGAACCATGTGTAGCGAGTGTCCAGCTCAGAAAGTCGGGAACGCACAGCAAGGAGGATGTTATAGATATCGCCGATCTTTGTACTAAAATCTCATTAGTTAACCCACGTCGAGAGTCTGTTGTAGGACCCTACTATGTCTGCACCATTATTACTGACAATGATCCCGTTTTCTTCTTCATCTCAGTCACGGTGTCAATCCAGCCTTGATGAAGACTCTGCAATGCCTGTGACGTGTCCTTTGATGATCGTTGAATATCCTCCCTCACCATCCACGTTCCTTCTTCCACCTGCTGTCTCACCTCTGTAATGTCCCTGATAACTACTCGAGTGTGAAGTTGCATATTCGCAAGCGTTGTACTTAGGCTCTCGAATCGTTGACGGACTTTTCGTTCCGCGAGAGCGTTGAGTTTACTTAGTTAAAGTGTCAGTATGATCTTTAGTGCCGAGTCTACATCGGCAAGAAAAAGGGCGCACAAACACTTGATATAAGCCTAGTAGTAAATTGATGCCTCCAATATATGCTGTGATCTCCCCGCGTAACTTCATCACAGCCTCTAACTTCTTACTCGTGACCCATTTGACTTTATACAGCACATCCTTCATGATCCCCGCCGTCTGGCCCAATCCAAGGCTTTTATTATATTTTGCGGTGCTTTCAAGAAATTCACGGATGGGAAGCTGGCAACTCAGTGCCGTAGCCTTGATCGCCTCGACTGTCGCATCTAAACCCCCAACTGGCTCCAGCTGATCGACTTCCTGTAAGGTGTATGAGAGTGAATCGAGCTCGACACGGAGACGTTGGTATTGGGAACTTGAACCGCCAGCCTCGCGAATTGCGGAGACGGCTTGCGAGATAAGGCGGGCGGCGGCGAGGAAGTCACCGATGGAAAAGCCGAAAGACATTTGTAGTGTAGAAACACGAACACCACGGAGATGAGTAGGTTCGACTGGTAGAGAAGAAATAGGCTGGTGGGTTGGGACAGACGATGGATTACTTGAGGTTTTTGAAGTCGCAGGACACTGAGCTTGAGCGTTGTTACAGAGCTGATTAAGCTGCATGCAGTGCCTCACTCATGAAATTTATCATGGCCAATACTCGGGTTCTGTCGCAAATCCGACCCGAACTAGTTATGTAACTTGTCTATATACCTTAGCGGAGCGACCTGCTCAGAGATTACCGTGTAGACACGGTGTAGGCACGCTCCACATCTAAAAATTAGTTGCTGAAATTAGGTTATCAAATAGTAAAATGTCACGCCGTTAAACTAAAGAAAGCTTTTTATCAGTAGTCGCTCAGCCTTAGGGTGCATAGTTGCACAATCAGGGGCTCGCTTCTGTATTCTCAGGCTGTCGGTCGCCAATTTCCAGCCCCATACCATCCACTCCACCACCAAATATTGCAGTACAAACCTCGTACCTCATTAGGCTTATTAAAAGGTAAAATTAACACGATAAGTACCATGCAAAGGAGATTTTTCATCTCCTATTCGCAAGCTTATGTGCAGTAGGAATATCAGCGCCTATCTAGGCTACATTTCTAGAAGGGCTATCATGTGATCTTTTAATCCCTCGATCAGCTAGGGCAGCTTCAGGGGTCACTCAGCAAGGTTTCATCCTTCATCAAGACTTTGCAAATCATACACTCATCAACTTCATTTCGAATACAAGCATAAGAGTCCTTGATGAACGTATCTCGATTGGCCCCAAATCTCGTTGTTTGTTGCTACATCTGGAAGAGTGGGATATGACATGATAGATGCATGGATGTCGAAATTAAAAGTAAAGGCTAGAGACTCTTCCTCGATAGAGAAGACATACTCGAAATCTAACATCAAACAATTTTATACCCGTGTACGATTAGAGTCACCATGTCTGTATCAGAGATCTTAAAGCAACCTAAACTCAGAGTCGCGATAGCAGGCGCGGGTATCGCTGGCCTCACAGCAGCCATTGCTCTGCGTCGTCACCCTCTGATAGACGTTCAACTCTACGAGCAAGCCACCGAACTGAAGGAGATTGGCGCCAGCATAGCACTTGGACCTAACGGACTCCGAACTCTAGAACGTCTAGGACTTCACAAGGCCATTTCGGACTCCGTTTGTTTTCGCGGTCCCTCGAATCTGCCTATGATTTACAGACATTGGAAGACAGGTGAAATTATTGGGAAAGATGAGCATGAGGCTGTTAGCGAGTATTTGCATCAGACGGCGAGGTATCATAGGGGTCACTTGCACGCAGCATTGGCGGAGAATGTCCCCAGAGATATTATCCATCTAGGCAAGAAGGTTGTGAGTATCGATGTTCTTGGGGAGGGCGTTCAAGTGCGCTTCGGGGATGGGACAAAAGTGGAGGCTGATATTTTAATTGGTGCTGATGGGCTGAGATCGGTAGGTATCTTCGCGAGGTGCTAGAAATATCGCTGATTGAAGATAGGCTGTGAGACAACACTTTGTTCCTAACTTCAAGTTGGTATGGAGTGGTTGGACAGCATATCGAACATGTTTTGACGTTTCATTGACTGGGTCCATACCGGGATTACCTGAAGACTCAATCCATTGGTGGGGCCCGAAATCTTCATTCTTCTCATCAAAACTCGGGAAGAATTCATATACCGTTGTTGGAAGTACTTATATGGACCCGGAGGACCCGAATGCACAACTAAAAGATGCTAAATGGGATGAAGAAACTAATGTGCAAGCTTTCCGAGATTTGTTCGCCGTGAGTATATAAATGATCTTTCTAAAGTATTCAGACTGACTTGACACAGGAATGGAATCCAGTAGTAAAAGCGCTCACCGAAGTCGCGCCTTCAGTCCGGCTTTATCCTAATCTTTCATGTGCATCCACGCTCGATTCTTGGATCTTCAATAATCGCGTGGTACTCATTGGAGACGCAGCACACGCTCACGGTGGAGCTCACGCAACAGGAGGATCTCTCGCCATCGATGACACCTACGCATTATATCTGTCGCTAATCTCTGTTTTTCCGGCTACCGCAAAACAAAAGCCTTCCACAGAAGAAATTGTGAGGATAATGAAACTGTATGAGAGAACTCGGAAGCCTCATGCTGAGAAGTTGCTGAAGATGGTGCACTCAAGTAATGCGGCTAAAATAGACAAGTTGAAGAGTGGAACTGTGGAAACGGATGAGGAGCTTAGAGCCAGAGCTGCAAAGGGATCGAACACTGCTTGGCTGCATGAGCATAATGTTGTGCAGGCTTTTGACGAGACACTAAGAGCAAGCACAAGGCTCGGAGATGATCCTAGAGAGGCTACACCCAAGCTGTAACATAGATTTGTAGACTTCGAATCTTTGAAAGAGATAAATCGCACCACTGCTACAGAATTAATAGATACATTTTTGGAATAGGACTTGATATAGCAAGAATTAATATGCCTCAAAAGATATCAGCTGATTCATTAAATGGTCCTAATTCAATTTCTTGATCTTGGCTAGTTTTCCCATTAAGCAAACCGCTTCAAATCGATCTTGGTCAAACGGAACTACCTTATACTACGATCATATGCTAATCTTATTTAAAGCACCATCTTATGTCGTGTTGAGCGTATGCTTTGGTGTGGTAAATAAGGCCAACTTGGATCGAACTTCAGGGGGAAACTGATCCCAGTCTTTCAACCTGATGATGCTTGCCTCATTAACAACGAAAACCTTAATTGCCGCCACAATACTTTCAAGCAGACGTTCATCATACCCTTCCTGGGTCTCGCGTTGCCAAAGATCAAGACAGTACTCGCTTGCCGTCAAGTAGGGCGCTACCGTGCAGGTGAATGGTGCTGTCATCGGACCCTGTTCCTTACCATATCTTCCTAATCCAACAAGCAAGTTGGTCATACTATTGACCAGATAGACTCTTGTTTTTGATTCAATCAACTTACAATGGCTACTGCCAGCTATGTCATAGGTTCGAGTGAGATCAAAACCACCAGGACCTTCGTCGTCGCTTTCGGGTTGCAAAAGATCTATCTTGTATACTTCTGGGTTTCTTATGTTCGCTCCCTTCTTGAGAAGTAGATGGATCATGTCTTAATTTCTGAGGTTAATCAGATATGATGTCGCGGTGAATGGTACCTTCTTATGTGGTCCTAGGATCTTAAAGTGGACGAGCCCCAGGATGCCACGTTCCAGCAGAAGGTCGACTGCAACTTTGGATCTGCTTATAAGGGTTTCTTCGAACACTGTGAAGGAGCATAGCTGAACGAGGCCCTAGCATTGAGATCAGCGCTAGCCTTTAAAAGGAATCGTGCAGTCTCAAGATGTCCGTTTCGTAGAGCTTGGTGAAGCCATGGGTCAGCTGTTCCCTGATTGATGCCCGTTCCCGCTTCAATCAACAACTTCGAAATATGGAGGTGCCCTTTTGCAGCACCAACCTCTACCTAACACGATGTGAGCTAAGGAGCGATTGGCGCCAGCACAACTCGCTATTCCGTGCCACCTTAGCATTTTCTCATATACTACTTGGCTAACAGCATGATCTGGGAAACGCTGAGCTGAGCACTGCCTCGATCCCCTTCTACTAGGGTAACTTCTTACACGGCATGACCCGCCATATACAGGGTGACGGCACGGGCTGAGCACTACCAGCGCTGCCACTTTCCCGGCCTAACCTTCGCCTCTCCTCCGCCTAACCTTGCCTATCCGTGCGTAGCCTAAGCTTTTTGAAGGTTGCCTAGCCTTCTCCTAGCCCGTGGAATTGAGCCTCCTAGCCCTGCCTGTGGATCAGCTAGGCTAGGTCGGGAAGGGATAATTTACTAGAGGTAAAAAAGGAGTAAAAAAGGGGCGAGTACACGTGCTTTACGACGCACGTACCTATTTCTCGAAAGGATTTATATAATTTCCGAGGTGGAGATACTACTTCGTTAGCCTTCCTACTCCTGCCTGGTCCAAACAGTTATTTAGGATAGCGGATGCGCCGGCAGCAATAGTTGCAAACGATGGAAGAGTGAAGGTCTGAGTTTCCTGTCGTAAAGAGTTAGTTTATAAATTTACATCTTCATTGGATCAGCCTTGTAAACATACATCGTTACACCAGTATATAGCCCCGGTGTTGCTGCAGGCAACTCTACCACAGGCACCTGGGCCAGGGCCCATCGATGGAGTTCCTGGAACTTGATTGAGGAAGTTGATATCATCTAGGAGCGGGAGTCTAAAAGCAAATCCCCATTCGTCCTGTCTAATCCAGCAAAGAACACTTGTGAACGGGAAAGAAAGATCCCGCTTCTCATGCTTTGATTCTTCCTGAACAGTCTCAGAAAAGTTGAAGTCGGTCTTCCAGTTCGGGTTGACAGAGGACAAGTGAGTTACGACATCTTGGACGGTTCCGGTAACATTGGCCTTAGGTCCTCCTGGAAATGACTCAACTTCCCAGACAAAATCGGTAATAGTGTATCCTGCGATTATGGGCTCCGGGGTCGGAATAGCTTGCGCCTAGAATAGTTTGATATTTCCTCTTGAACTAAGGAGCAAGACAACGTACGGTGGTAAATAGCGTTGCAACTATGATGCAGATTAAGTTAAGAGTATACATCATGACGTCGATGGGTGTCATGAGAATGGATTAATGACTATTACTCCAAATGAAATACAGTGCTTGAACATTCTCAGAAAGGGAGAAGGGGCAAGGGAATCCCTAATATTTATATGTGAAGGTCGATTATAGAAAGAGGGCGTGTTTGAAGGATATGCAATACGCAAGAAGGAATCAACAAATGCATAGTAATATTGGTAATAGAGCAAAAGAGCAGCCAAGCCAGCAATTCAAATCACACCTTCTCTATCAAGTATGGATAAATTGATAAAGAAGCACAAATTCTACATCAGTTTAAGTATGTATGTATACAAAAGGCGCAATAGTCTCCTGATGAAGAAAGATGTGCACACCGAGTAGCGATTGCCCGCACAAGTTAATTACACTGCAGACGGCAGCTACCTGACTAAGACGCACAAGGGAAAGAATTAGCTGCTAATATCAATTAAACACACCTTCAGAACGGAAGCGTCCTAGAACTGTGGAAGTGTGATCAAAACAACATCTGGGCATTTTGGTCATGTGCACCGCAAGACCGCAGCTTCTAGCAAAATAGAGTGCTTGGTATGGGCAGGCAGCTGAGTGGTTACATTGTGAACGGCGTAGGAAGTAACAAATTGGTTATACGAATAATGCTATTGCCTAAATATCCCGGCTCGCTAGTTGATCGGTAAGTGAAAGAATGCCGCGATCACAAGGCCGTAGATATGCTAGAAGACCTAAAATAGGAAAAGTTTGCAAAGAAGCTTATTGTTTGACCTATTGTGCCTCCTTTTCGCGCTCGTATTCCGGCATGCCAATGCGCATGTCTCTACTAGCGCTGTGGACGGTGTACCTACTTAGGTACCTAGGTAGTTTGGACTTGGTCTTGTTGTCATGTGACCTACATTGCCATTCTACGCTCTCCACCGCTTCATCTATTCACTCGTCTTACCTGAATAATCTCATCTCCGGTCATGCGGCTGGTGAGAGCGTCAACTCCTGGCGAGAAGGATTCAGAACAGGCTCCCGCGATGTTCTGTAAATTTACTTGCGTCATCATTTGGCAAGCTGCACCAGCTGTGGTTGTTCGGCGGCTCTGTAGGTTCGGAGCGATGGCTGACGTAAGGCACCATGAGTAGCTTTGACTGCACCATCAGGTCAGCGACTACCAAGCAATGCTTATGATCGAGCCACTCGACACCGCTATCCACTCCTTCTAACTATAGCAAGGTGCCAAGATTAATGCAACGGACTGCCCTGCCCCACTTATACACTCCTCTCGGAGCCCTGTGAATGGCGCGTTATAAATGGCGCAATGTGGATGACGCCTTGTGAATGATACCCTGTGAATGTGGATGCAGACTCACTAATAACAGTGGTTGTTCCATCACTGTCGAACAGTTTTGTCTACATTCCGCTTTCTCGAAACCCCGTACTCATCTGATCCAAACACGACAATAGAGAAGCAACTCTCTCAACACGAGTTCAATGATGACTACAATTATTCCTAAAGCCCTCAAACTGGGCGACACAATAGCATTTGTTTCCCCTTCGTTGCGGCTAAATGAATTGTTACCAACTCCTATGTCACGGAGTGCAAAATTCTTCGAAGATAGAGGATATCCAGTCAAAACGATATACTCACCAATACCAACTTCCAATTCTGGTTCGAAATTCCTCCAAAAGGCTCAGCATGTCGCCAATGAAATCCATCAAGCCTTTCTTGACCCCGAAGTAACGTGCATTATCACCACGATAGGAGGGACAGAAGCAAACGAGGTCTTGCGGTACATCGATTACGAAATCATCCGCAACAATCCCAAGATCTTCGTTGGGTACTCCGACATTACCCATTTGTTGTATGCCTTTTTTGTTAAGGCAGGCTTGCGAGGCTTTTATGGACCATGCGTTCTGACTGAATTTGCGGAGTTTCCCGAGCCAGATGTGTTTACAACGAACCACTTTTTCCAAGTACTCCTGGGCAAAGGATCTTCTAGCAATGAAGGAATCGCAGGAAAGCAGATTCCGATGTCGACTTCATTTACCCATCTCGAACTGCCGTTTTTCTTTGCGTCTGGGGGTGGGAGAGAGGATAGCCAGGATATTCGTGAAACGGTTCCCACACGACAGGCTCGCTTCTTGCGTCCTGGAACTGCAACAGGGCCTCTCCTAGGAGGCTGCTTACGAAAACTAGTCTCTCTCTGTGGGTCGCCGTTCTTACCGGCTTCGTTATTCAAGGGGACAATCTTCTTCTTCGAAGTGTCACAAGGAGAAAATTCTAGCCCCATGCCTTTATATAGGATTCGTTCCGACCTCGTGGATCTTATGAATGCTGGCTTATGGGATGATATAGTCGGACTTGTGGTGGGGAGAACTTCACTATATGACGAGAAGATGAACAAGGAACTCGAAAGCGTGGTAAAAGAGCTGGTTGATAGTGGACCAAATGGAGGTTACAAATGGCCGGTACTATTTGGGGTGGATATTGGTCATACTAGTCCTATGCTTACGGTGCCTTTGGGGGCCCTGGCTAAATTGGATAGCACTAAAAATGAATTTTTGTTTTTGGAGGAGGGGGTTATATAAATTCAGTATATAGAATTGAGGACAAAATGAACGTATCAAAGCTAAGCTTAGTACTATATGATTTTATATTGATGTTACTTAATAACTGCTTTAATAACGCAGTTGTATATAAAACATTACCTATAACCTTTTATAGAAAAGGGCATAAGGCAGAGTTGTTGAAGCATACCCTCAAAGCACTCACGAAACCACGCTCTTCCACGTTTAAGGCGAGGCAGAGGCTGGAGCAAAACGATAGTCGTAGGCCGTCTTATCATCGACAATAGTTGCGGGTATTAAAATCGGCACTTGGAAGCATTGACCTATTGATGAAGGCTCTCTCTAGTCGACGCTTACAACCGCCGCGAGAGCTAGAAGAATAAAGAAGGCAAATTTATCGACTCTATCCTCGTTCTCACCTTTGGCTCACCCTTACTTGCTATAACTTACCGAAAAACTGCCAATAAAGCAACTCTACTCGCCTTTCAGAACAGAAATGGATTCTCTTCATGTTAAGATTGAGGCCTGATGATTACCTATTATATATCAAAACTTGGTATTTCTAACCCGAGATGCATCAACGCACTTACTTACTTAGTCACTTGCGACGAAATGAGCATAGGACTTAAGATGACGGAACTCTATTTGGGGTCGAGTTTTGCGCTGACTGGTGCTGGAAAACTTGCACTGAATGTTAAGTCTTGTCTAGGCGAGTATTACCCCAACAGATATAGCAATGCACTTCGGTCGAGAAAAGTAAGCAGAGACTGGCACCTGCGTGCCCTTGATTCGATTATGAATTGAGAAGTGTTGCTTGATACAGACGGGCACACCACAGCCTGGGCCTGACCTCTTCGCATTATAATCACAAATTACTGCTATATAAAGTACATAGGGTATCAGCGGCTCTGGGATTCCGGAATTGGACACGCGTGGTATTCACGTATATCAAGCCTCTGTCTTTACGACTGAGTATCATTGTACACCCTTTGATTCTTCTAGGCATCGTATTGCAAATCATGAAAATATTATATTTCTGTAATCCCCATCTAGCTGATCTTTCACTCTTCTCTGCTACAATTCAATTCTGCCTTGTTGGGATTTTTATCAATCTCTAAAGCAATTGGACCGTGACGTGACTCCTCCTTCGCACACTGTCGCCGCTACATGACTCTCCCCCACTAGTTGGCCATTCAATCCGTTGTTTTCAACTCCTTGTTGACGTCTTCGTCAAGAGTTTCAATGGCACGAGGCCGCTGATTAAAATATTTTGCAAAAAGCTCTGGGTGCTTTCTTTGAACGGGAAACGTATCAACTAGTCCTATATCTGCTCCCGCGTCGAGAAGAAGATCAGCGGCTTCTTTGTTGTACTCCTTGAACATACACCAGCGGAAAGGATGGTTCCCAAGCGCATAAGTTAGCGGTGTCTTGCCTGTGTAATCCTTCTCGTTGACATCGAATCCCATTTCAATCACCTCTTTGATCAGCTCCAGATGGCTGCTGATTACCACCAAATGGAGACCCGTGGCGCCGCTGTACGTGTCACGCCACCGAGTTTGATACTTGTGAGCAATGATGACCCGGATAACGTCTACATGGCCATATATGTAGATGCGACTCAACTGCTCTAGAGATATTTTTCCAGTCAGGGCACCATACTCAAGGAGCGTCTCCACAGAAGCTACTTTGCCTGCTTGAGCTGCCGCCGTCAAAGCTGTCCCGCCGCTCAAATTGCCCAATGCCGAATTTTCATGAAGATCAGCGCCATTGTCGAGTAGCATCTTGATTATCTCGATGTCACCATTCTTGGCAGCTTCTTGTAGTGGTGCTAGGCAGCCATAGCGTGCACCTCTCATCTCTATCCCTGCGTCGATGAGAATCTTCAGAAGATTCGTGAAGCCCTTTGCGGCCGCAATGTGTCCGGCAGTACGTTCCTGTCTGTCTCTCGTGGAGATATCTACCCCTGCTAGAATTAAGTCCTTGACTTTCGCTTCGTCCCCTTGATATGCAGCCTCGAGCAATTCAAGATTCGCTTCGGGTAGCCGTTCGCCGGCTAGCGCTTCGTTGTAGTATTTTCGGAGGGTGGTTCCGGGATCTTTCATATCCGGTGATCGATGGTTTTTCTGCATGTGCTTCCATAGGTAATCTTTGCGAGGAGTGCCATTGAATTTGCATTCCGGGAAAGTGCATTTGAAGAGGAACTGCTGTTGCCGGAGTTGGTGAGTCCTCCGATGACGCGCCAGGTCAGTTTTCAGACTGAAAGCACGCTCGCATAGAGTGCATGAGAATGATTTGTAGTGGGTCTTGCGATGCCGGCTATAATGAATTAGTTCTCGTCCACTTTTCAGTGCTATTTGAGGTCTCAATGCGACATACTTATAGTCCATGCCCTTGGAAAAGCTTCTAGAGCAGTCTGAGCAGAGAAACAATGTTATTTTATCCTCCATGTTGAGGATGTTTGGAGCGAAAAACTAGACCAAGAGATGAATTTTACTTTATGTCGGAAAGAGCGCACAAATCCGCTCAGGTGTTTGGGACATGCATTCTCCCAGGCGGCATGCGCTGTTAAGCGAGGGGCATCACCGGGGGCTGAAAGGGGCGTTTTCCAGGGCATTTTGCAGCCTTAGAGCACAGATTAGGTGCATCATATGGTTACTGCCAGCTCATCACCTTTCTAGCATGACTGCCAAACATCATCATCACAATTATTTCCCTCCTGAATGAAAACTCAGCAACAAAATACCATCGCAAATTCATCTCGAGTCTTTCTAACTCAAAGTTGTTGCCCGGGTCCCTGATCAATCACACGTTCCTCAAGAACTTTTACCATCAGGCTCAGCAGTCCGACTCCAACATCGACTCAATACCGCGACCGTGTTTGTTCGAGCCCTGCATCTCAGCACCTCTAGCAATCCAGATCTCGAGATTCGTCACAGCAAGATGGCTTCATCATCCTCCCAGCTCAATTATTCGCAACCCAATCGAACTCTTTCCGCGTTTCCTCCCAATACTTTCTATCAACCCGAATTGAATAACGATACCAAAAACGGCTATATTGGGAGCGAGATCGAGCAGAGGATTCCAAGGTGATTTTTTTTTTCGTCAGCTGACCGTATGCCTAGACCTCTACCGAAAGCAAAATGTGCACCATGCCAGCAGTGTATCCACACCTCAGTCCAATTGGAAACCATTCGCTCACGGCTTGCCGTCCTTGAGCACCTTGCTTTCAACCCAGGTAGCAAGACAACGGCCCCCATCTGGCCGAATAGCGAGTCCAATCAAGCCGCCCAATCCGATGGTCTCGATAATGCACCACTTTGTAGCATTTCTGATACTACCGGTAGCCTACTTTCGATCGGTTCTGAGCCTGATGGCCGATTTACACCGCAAGACTCAGGATTTGCAGTCGGCGCCAATGCCCAGAGTCACAGCGCGGCATTTGCTGTCGGCGATCACATGAGCCAACAACATAGCGGTCCTACCGACGAGGACATCTTTGATCTCTTTGACTTCAACGGAGCCTCTGATACATATTACTCCGATGCTCAGCCTAACGTTGCCTTTGTTACTGGCGACGTCCATGATTTCCAGGCCGTTAACGTCGGCTTCGACTTTCAGATGAATGTCCCAAGTGGTAGTGCTCCTAGCTCCCAAAACAGTTTCCTGCCAGTCCCGCCTCCAACTACTGCTGCGGCTGTTGCTACTGTCGCTCTTCCTCGTGCCCGTATCCCGTGCAACTTCTGCCCCAGGACATTTGGCCGCACGGGTGATCTTAATCGTCATGAACTGAAGCATAATCCGAATGCTCAGCGATATCCCTGCCCGGAGCCAAGTTGCAAATACTCTGGTACGCATGGGATGTTGAGAAAGGATAAACTCCAGGCGCATCGGGCTCGTTCTGGCCACTGATTCGGAACTAACGATCGGTACAAGCAAACAGAAGTTGTATCTCGATGATGTGATGATGAATGTTTCTTTTTCTCTGTTTCCTAAGTCTCGCTCTATGGCGTGTTGTTTATTTGTTATGATCTTTGGGTATCTCGTCGTATCTCCAGTGTTCGAAAAGGAAAGAAAGAAAAAAAATTGAAATTTGGCAGCGGAATGATTTTATGCTTTCAAGTTCAGATTTTCTGTTGTCGTCTTTTCAACCCTTTATTTCGTGCCTTTAAAACTGGTAGGGATGGTAGTAGTTATCTTATGAATCAATTATCACTTTGTCTTTCGTTAAAGTCCTATTCGGATCCATTCTTCTCGACGTGAGCAGATGCGGTAGGTAATAGTATCAATACCTTGCGACTCTAATGCATATAAACAGCGAACAAAAACAGATCAAGGAGTATGGTTATGAGTTCACGATTCAATATCTTATATACATTGAGAATTCAATGCTCGATGTTCGTGGAAATGTTTTCGTTCTTTGTTCGACACTCCTTTAAGTACCCAGGTAGTCAACTTTTACCCGAAGCAGCTTAGCCTTGACAGTACGTGATGATATATAAATAATTAGAGTATCTAATTCGACTTGATAGATAATTGATTTCTGTGTCATTCTTCCTAAATAATTAACTCACACTGATCATGACACTGCCGTCGAGAGAACGAAGAGATAACACGTGATATTAAAACGCGTTTGTGGAAGGTAAGCACTTAAGAGTTTATAACTGTTCTATTACCAATACAAATTTGATTAGATTGCGCATACGAACAAGTAAATCAAATACTGAAGTACATGAATAGGAGCAGAGCAGACCGAATCTCTAGATACTTAATCGGAGAGTCACATGACTTATTCGTTAAGAAAAGGGGTATTTTAGTCTCTACGGAAATAGTCAGACTCTCACACTTTGCAGTAATATTTCTACACGCTTTTGTAGTTCCCAAGCAGTTTGAAAGGCACAAGATTTCAATGTTCTCCGGTATGCATCTCTTGGTGAGGTCCAGCGATCAACTTTGCTTCATCGATGGCTGGCTGAACGCCCGCGCTTGACCCCTTTTAGCGATTATCAAATAGTCGAATTCGGCAAAGCAAAAGGAGGCCACGCAAGCGATACCAAATTCGGGCTGCGCTAACCAAATTATGCAATGAACAAGCTTTCGCTGCAGCTGGTGGCTTGCTGTGTCGAGCGGCAGTGGCATGAAGATTTTGTGCTGCAGGAAATGTACGAAGCACTACATGCCTTGGCATAAGATAGTGATGGAAGACAACACACGATATATAGAAATCTGAAAAAGCGCAATGGGATATGCTGAATTAGAACAAATTTCCAAGGTGCGAGGACGATGTTTTGTGCTTGGATAAGTTGTGATTGCTGGCACGAACTCGCGTTATCAGCGATCGCTCCCCACCAAATGCGCCACAGCAACTATTTATGGCTGGATCGGGCTGGACCCCAAATCTCCACCCCATACTCTGGGCCCAAGCTGAGCACGTTGCATAGTCGCAATCGAAAGAAAACGCGTCCATCCCCTCTTCTCTGAATTTTCAAGATGTCGATTTCTTTCGATCTTTGTATATATGGATTATCAAGAAGTGGAAAAGAAGGACGGGATGCTCAGTCCCACTCGAACGCGCGCGAGCGTCCTGGGAGCTATATCTAGTCTTTCGAACAGCGACCCCTCACAGTGGCCCCTCGTTGAGAAGACAAGTATATACTTCGAAACTCTCGATCTCCCACGATGGTATTCGCAACCCACTCGACCACGTATTACACGACTCTTGGCCAGCTTTCTCCTTCTCTCGACTTTCCTGCTATTCTACACAACCTCCAGCTCTTCTCGCCAGCCATCCGTGCTGGTTTCACAACCAGAGTTCCCTACGCTTGACATCTACGCTCCAAATAACACAAACCATCTACCTCACATCCCGCCTAAGATATGGCAGATCTATTTGGATTACTCGCCGGAAGCTATTAGAGGATATACCAGCTACATTCAAAGCTTCATCTCCCACTCACCATCACATACCTACACTCTCCTCGATGCTAATGGCGCTTTGTCAATAATCTCCAAACTCGCGACTTCGAAGACACATGCGCATATCCTACCTCTGTTCTATGCGATGTCCCGACGTGTGTTGAGAGCGGACTTTCTGCGGTACCTCTTGCTCGCGATTGAAGGAGGGGTATACAGCGATATGGATACCGAGATGCTGCATCCTCTACATGAATGGGTACCCGATGAGTATAAGAGTAGGACGAAACTGATTGTGGGATTGGAAGCTGATCAGAGCCCACCTGTGCCGGGAACGACGTATGAGGTGCAGTTCTGTCAATGGACATTAGCTGGCGCGGCAGGCCATCCCGTGTTCTGGGCGATGGTGGAAAGGATACTGGAAGAAGTGAAGAAGAGACCGTTTGAGAGCCCGATGAAGAGCGTGGATTATAGCGATGATGAAGTATTGGATATCACGGGTCCGGCGGGGTGGACGGAGGTTGTGTTTGAGTTTTTGAGTAAAGCGGCTGGAGAGGAGATTAGCTGGAGGAATTTGACGGGGATAGGAAGACCGAAACTCTATGGGGATATTTTGGTGTTGCCGATTGATGCTTTTGCGTCGGGAGTTCCGCATTCTGGAGCTAGTCCTTTTGGTGGAGAAGGGGCCTTGGTTCAGCATCAATTTCAGGGGTTGTGGCGGGGTGGTGATCATTGAAGCGAGGAAATTCTTGGCAGATATGATCCGAGGTTGTTGATGCCGAACGGCGGAAAATATACCCACTACATCTTGTCTCCTACGAAAATGGCCTTGAGTTTCGCCGATTTTCTCCTCTCAAAACTCCAAGTTGGGCAATTAGTCTGTCGACCCCAGGAGCATACTCATCCCAGTATTAAGGCCCGTTCTCAACCCAATACCAGAACCAGCTCTAAGATGAAGAGGCGCCTTTCAATAGCAACAAACGTCGAATTGATAATCTCGAAGATTTCGCTAGGCTTTCGTCTCTCGCGCCCGTCGATGGCGAGGGAGGGCATGAATGTTTTGTGCAAGTTGACTATGGTCTTCGTCGTTGGATCCTTCATCAATAATTTTGATTAACTTTATACGCATCCTGATAAGAGCTATCAGCAGGTATTCGGAATGTTGAAGAGTTTGTAGAGATGAAAGATGGTACATTATTGGGACTTGGTAATGCCAAACTATTTTTTTCATCCATTGTATACCTTGCGGGACTGGGACCACTATAGACACGCTAAAATCTGCGATCTCAACGACCTCAGCGCATGTCTTGTGTCCGTCATCTTTACACCCTACAAGTAGTGCATAGAAATTCAGATGTTCTGCTGGAAGAATAAATATGGAACGCGCTGCCCTCGGACTTGGCATTCATGTGAGCTACTTCTTTGTTCCAACCTCGATGTCACGGACGAAAAATCAACCTGTCGCCCCGAATCTGCTCTAGCTGTCCATATGCCTTCGTTGCTTTCGCTTTTCATATTCATCTCCACGCGTCTAGTATGCGAGCGGAACTGGAATCAGTAGCAGCATCGTTGCATCCGAATTATCCTAGCTCATAGCGGAACTGGAATCAGTAGCAGCATCGTTGCATCCGAATTATCCTAGCTCATAGCGGGATTGATACTCGACGCTTGTCGTAAAGGATATACGATTGAACTACTGCAATGGAAGAAGACCTGAGAAACAATCAGCGAAAAAATAACAGTGAACGTGTGTCACTGAACAATTACCAGGTAATCGACATGAAGGTGAGAGACCTGTCATTTTGTTACACAGACCAGGGAGCCATGTGAAAACTTGGGAAAGAACAAAGACAAAATTCCCGTTGCAGAGCCTCGATATCCATGGTCATTAGATCAATTTATAAACTTGTGGATCGGCAGACGTAGCTAAAATCCTGTTACTCCTACGCTGCGCTTTTGGAGAGCACAGGCGATGCAGCGTGGCCGGATGTAATGCAACGAGGAAGACTGCAGTCTCTCAACCTGGTTGGGAAAGAAGGTGACATGATCTGCCTGGATCTCTGTACGAAGATTCCAATATTTTGGAGCCAGGGCCTAGGATACGAGACGGTGTTGTAGTCTTGTAGACTTGCCGAATGTATTGTATTGGATGGAAAGGGGAGAGGTCGATCACGAAGATCTCCACCACCCCTGAGCTCGCACGGACCTTGCGGATTCGACGCGACGCCCTCAACTCCAAAAAGGTCACCAAGTCCAAAAATCTGTCTCACAACAAGAACAGCCCCAAGACATTCACACCACGACGATTTGAAAAACTTCCTCCAAAGACCCCCTCCGCAGTTGCCACCACTGATGTCTGCGATAAAAAGAAACATCTCCGCTTCCTTAGACTGACAGCATCCAGTCGTTGACCTTCACCGCACGCGACAAGATGGATCAAGCCGATATACCTGCTCTCCTCTCGCGCCTCTCTAGCGATGAAGATGCTATGCGCAAAATGGCTGTCTTCAAGCTGCAATCCTCTATAAATGATCCGGCCTTCGCAGACGCTTTTATCTCAGCTGGCGGGCTCAACATCCTGCGACGGTTGATCATGACGACGGGAGGGAACACATTGGCATACTCAT
Organism: Mollisiaceae sp. DMI_Dod_QoI; assembly: GCA_009613015.1. Classification (NCBI taxonomy): domain Eukaryota; kingdom Fungi; phylum Ascomycota; class Leotiomycetes; order Helotiales; family Mollisiaceae; species Mollisiaceae sp. DMI_Dod_QoI. The sequence continues at coordinate 186,427 of VXCB01000075.1, forward strand.
TGCAATCGCTTAGCCGCCTACTTGAAGTCGATATGGGATGGGATATATTCGAATCTGCTGGAGCGGGAGAATTGGTAGAGCGGGTAGTCGAACTCATTGTCACGCATCCTTTGGTCAACATCTTGCGTGGTGCCATGTCTATATTGGTCGCAATCGTCAGCCATCCACAATCATCTCGAGGCGCTATAAAAATACCGAGTAACTTTGGTTTCCGAGCTCTAAAGCCAGCGATAGCAGTATACCCTCAATTCTTCGAAATGGTGGTTTCACAACTCAATTCAGCGGATCATGCATTATGCGCAAATGCTCTGATGCTGCTGAATGCTTTGATGAGAGATGCTATCAGCGATACTGGGAAAAGTGATACTGGAAAAGTAGCTGGCACGGGAGAGGAATGGCCGAAGTTCATAAAACGATTACAGGATCTAGGAGTTATCAAGGCGGCATATATCCTGATGCAGAGCTCTGCGCTACAAGATCTGGCACATCCCCTGTTGGAGTTCCAGGCTCTGACGAAAGTTTTGTTGAAGAAATGGAGGGAGGTTGTGGTGGATCTGGAGAAACCGGATCACAGACGAGCATTGAAGGGATTACATTTGTCGAGTGCGCCAGAACGAAAGGACCAATATGGTAATGGTGGGTCAAGGGTGGAGGAATTGGCAGAAAATGGGAAGAAGGGGAGCAGACGGCATAATCCTGAAAAATGGCGACGGCTCGGTTTTGGGACAGAGAGCCCGGCATGGGAGTTTGACGAAACAGGCTTCCTTGGAATGATGGACTTGACTGACTACGTACGGAAATACGAAGATGGATTTCAAAAGCTGCTTCTAGAGCAATCCTCTCGACCACTGAACGAACGATGCCCTTTCGCTCGATCCAGTCTTACGGTCACGATGATTTTATATGACCACTTCGAAGTCGACAAGTCTGATGTGGAGGATGCCAAGAGATACCTTATTTTGGATGGGATGAAAAATTATGACAAAATCTTTAAGCCATTACTGTTACAATGGTCGCGCCTCCATGGAGCGAGTCTGCAGGCTTTTTTCCGGCTGTGGAAGGCAACCGGAGCAACACAGGACGACTTTGATAAAGTTGCAGAATTAGTACGAATATTGGTCGAACAAGTTGTTGGACAGGCTCCGCGAACGAAGGATGTTTCAGAAGTCGAGGAGGAGCTTGCAGAGTTCGACTATAATCGTCTCAGAGAATTGCAGATGGAATTGCTGGAATTGACTTTCGAGGATGAGTGGGGCCAACACTTGCTCCAAGTCCGAGATGAGCTCAAGCACGAAGCTCTGCAGTTCGTCAAGGAACAGCGAGTAAGATGTCTTCTCCAAGGGGCATGGTTTCCGAGGTCAATTCAATACAAGAGCAGCATGGATGATGGGTATCGGAACGGACCGAGGACATCTAATGCGGCATGGCGGTTCGTAAGACTCTCCCACAATCGCCGATATCTTCATTACGCGGACTTTGCCTCACAGATGGCAAAGGACCCTCCTTTAGACAGCCTGGGCGAAAAGATCGATCTCAGTACCATTAGTTCTGTTGTATCGAATGTTTCTGCGACAAGCGACGATGCATCGAGCATTTCTAGCTCATCGACTCTCAGGTCTCCATCGCGAAATCAGAAACAGAACTCGACCACCAAGATCACCATCAACAGCTTTGTTCCAGAAGGGGATAACAAGTCGCAGTCATCGAAGAAAGACCCGGTCGAGCGAGCGATTCTAACATTGACACCTCCAAGTCACAGCCTTGCATCTGAATGGCTGGATGGTCTGCTGATGCTACTAAATCAAGCCCCAATCACGGCCGAGACGAACAAGTTGGTTAGCTTGGTCAGTGAGTATGGTTTGAAGATTCGCCTTCTGAATGTACGATTGGACGATGAGTATGGAGGACCTCCAGAAGGCGCTGGCGTCGTCCCAAGTAGGGAAGGCTTGGATGAGGATTACTACTATGAAGTGTAGAAGTATTTGCGTTGTGTTTTGATAGCGTTTTCTGATACCCCTTTATTTTGGCGGATGATCTTTTGCTGTATCATATAGTGTTTTAAAAGTTGAAAGATGCATTAAGATCTTTTGCCCATTCATTCTCTTTTCTGTTGATTGTGATTTTGCAGACTTCGCATATCCATTCCCAATCTTGAAGGCAAGGCTAAGCACGAGGCTGTAGGCATTTGGTGCGAGAATGCAAGGCTGACAAACTCAATTCAAGCGGGTGCGCCAGATCCCGAGGCTAGTGGATCCAGGTGTTGATCCTACGTCAAGACCGAAAATCTTCTGGGATAAATAATGATCCCCGTCTTTCAAGAGGCCGACATCCCTTTCTATTCAATTTAGACGTTTGTAAAGCAAGATCAGTATTTTTTGAACACAGCACTTGTTCTGCTGCGGCGAAAGGTTTTCTCGTTCCTCTCACGTGCAAGAGAAATCAACATTCCGAATCTAGATAGCAGGACTCACAAAAATGTAGTTCTTCCTCATCTTGAACCCCAAATTCTGCTAACAGACTGACCCAAGGTCCTCATCCATCCTCACAACACTCGGCGTTCGCCCTATCCCTCCCACCTCTCCATCACCTCCAAATCTCGCATCCGGCTTCCTAATCTGGAACTTCTTCTATGCATACGTCTTCATGTCGTCCCGGGTGATCAAGCGATACTACAGATTCGACCATAATTGTTCTCCAAGACAGGATATGCAGAAATAGGGCGAGAAGATGGTGAAGGAGGGGAAGATTACGAGGAGGGAGTTGGATCGTGTGGCGAGGTGGCAAGCTGCGCATGAGAATTGTGTGGAGGGGTATGCGTTTTTCGTCGCTGGGACGGTATGTATAATCCTCTTTTCAGTCTTGTCATTGTAGACTTTGTGTGCTAGAGAAGAGGGAAGGAGAATGTGATAGAGAAGAAGAGGAGTTGGGGCTTTGCTAACGAGACTGGCAGCTTCTTGCTCTGCACGCAGGTGTTTCTACGCCAGCTCTCAATGGGTTGATGGCTGCGTATACACTAGCCAGACTCGGATACGGCGTCACATATGTTGCGATTGATACAGAATCATGGTCCTGGTTGAGAACGCTCTGTTGGTGGACGGGAAACATGACTTGTTTGACTATGATAGTCTTAGCTGGGAGGAGATTGTGAAGTCTCACCGAGCGTGGATATAGACGTTGCATGAAGGGGTTTATCCGTGTTAGTTCACGAGGGAACCTCGAGTATGTTGCTCTCGCTCCCGAATACCGGTCCTTGGATTGTCTATGAACTGATAATTACTTCAAGATGATATGCCGATACTGAGTTTCTCAAGGCAAATCTATAAACATGGATGACTAGATTGAGGGGGAGCTTTTGCTGCCCATTATCAATGTCTATTATTTGAGCGCATTAATGATTTTAGGAAGTTTTAATTTGTTGCACATCGTCGACCTCCATTGTTTGACGGCGTTTATATCCTGAAGTTTGTTGTGTATTGTTTGATTTCAATATTTAGCTTTTCGATTGCTTTACAAGTTCCTGCTGCACGTTCTCGTTATCCAGTCGGAACCTGACTCGAGGAAGTTCTTCCGCTACAGGCTTCGAAGTCAAGCAAAGTTCTTCTTTTAGCACCCCTCTCCAAGTGGAAGCACCACCCATTCCAGGTCCTTTCTAAGTCTCAAATTGCATTTATGACACCGATCCCAATTCCTTCATGGCAATTGAATGGCCGTGCGTATTTCTTCCCCAAAGCGCTTCTCACCATGTGAAATTGTCACGTGATAATGGCTATTGTTCAATGAATAGAATTAATCTCTGCTAGTAAAATCCTGGCCCCTCGACTGGCTCAAACCAATCGAATCAAGTGATCACGCTCCGGATGCAAAGCTGGCCGCAGCACAGGGGTTATGAAAGCACAGCTTTCTGGGCCTGTGCACATCGAAACAGCCAGTCCCCAGAAGCGCCAAACTCATCTGTGATTTTTCTAGAAACCAACAAGTTATATACTCCAACCAACGCTTTCTTCTCTTTTTGGTTGTTTCAATTCTATCTTCACATGAATCCTTTGTCCACATCGTCTCTCGCTGGCTCGCTCATCCAGTTTGTTGATTTCAGCCGAAGAGCTATGCAAGTTGCAGCCCATCTTTTCTGTACCCGTTATACTCGGCCAGCCCCTTCCGTCCGCTCGCAGAATCACCACACAGAGTAATCAATGGCGTTGAAGTGGTTCGCATTCTCCCAGCCAACGAGGCAACCGAGAAAAGCTGTAGCTTTGTCCGTATCGGATAGTCGGTGAGGTCGCAGTTGGGGCCACGTTATGTCCTGTGATTGTAATATGGTGGGCGAGTTTCATTTCTTGTCTATCTTCTGGAAATACGCTGTGCACCAGGGCGTAGACAAGGCACCGTGTCCCCATACCAGCGCTGCCCTCGTGAAATACTACCAGGTTGTATGTCTCTGCTGAAGGTTCCTGCCATGAGCTCTCAGCTATTAATTTTTTTTATTACCTTGCTCCTACATTGATATTAGCAGCTGACTTCGCAAATGAACGTTGCCGGGACTGGTGTGCTGAGCGAGATGCTGCGACGTCTTCGTGCCCCGTATTAATTATTCGATTTGGCCCCATCCATCCGAGTGCATAACGTTACAGTTACGTCCCCCATCCCCAACCTTTTGGTCATTCTGAATGCGCCATGCAGTTGATTATGGAGCGACTCGTCGAGAGAAGATCTTCTTGAAACCGTGTAGACAGCCGCCTGGCGCCACGTGGCCGCAGACTACACGTTGGATTTTTTTTCGAGGCCTTAGAACCAAACCCGTGTTGTGGGATACCTACCTTATCCTTGCTATCACCATCTTGCTTACTCCAGTCGCTACCCTCCTAGCCGTCATGTTGCCTCAATCTGCTTTGCCCACGTCTGTGTCTTGCCCGACCTATCTCTCTTGCACTGCCTCAAATCCCACAAGGCTGGGACGTCAACCGAGTAGAGCGCGGGAGATAAAGGGCAATTGCATTATAAGAATATGACTTTGCCGTGAGGCGCGAACTGATCCACATCATCGCCTAGAGAGATTCTCTAAACTGCCATCGTTTATTGTCTCGGTATTGAGGCCATTCTTCCACCGTTCTTGGAAAACGAAATTTTGCCTCAATTGGCCACTATCATAAAGGAAAATAGCTATGGGCCAGGTCGAATTCGTTCTCGTGGTTAGTGTCGTTGTGGCCTACCTAATATTTACTCCCGAGCGGCTGGTTTTACTGCGAAATCTTATGTTCTGGGCTATTGGGACTTGGGCGGCATGGTACGGATATGAATTATGGGAAAAATCTACGTTGGCAAGAAAGATCATCACTTCCTTTTCCACGGGCCGCAACCTGTCTGAAATCCTAAGTCTAGTCTGGAATGAGATATTCAGGGTTTACTTCGATTGGGGGACCGATAGAGCCGCAAATATCCGACAGGAATGTATTCGTATCGGCAAAGGAGTATTCAGTTGGCTCCGAAGGCTTCTATGGTGGGCACCAGGTAATATCCCTAAGATCGGCATTATTCTGTTTCGATCTGTTCTGACAGCATTTATCTCAGTTAACCCTGGCACAACTTCGAATGAGCATAAAGACCCTTCAGGCCCTTTTTGTCCTCAAGCCGGTCCAGCTCCGCCGCGTCATCCGAAATACCACGCTGTCCTCGTAACCACAGCGCCGGTCCATGTCTACGGAGTGGTCAGTGATAGTTTCTGCAAGCCACCCGATCTACCACCTCGGATCCCTTGGAGCTCTACAGGCACACACCCAATCCCTTCGATGCTCGCATCTTTGGTCTTCCGTCGACACTTCGCGCTCTGCCTAGTGTTGAAGGAGGTCTGGGAATCCAAAAGCAAGACTCTCGCTGAAAAGTTCGAAGGTCAGTTGTTCTGGGACCACTGCGGCGACGCCATCCAAGGTACAAGAGCGGCAGCCTGGTCTCTACATCGCATTGTTGAGGTCAATGCCATCGAGGAACTCGGCATCATTGCCTTGGACGGTGATGCTACTGACCTGTGTACAAAGCGTAAGTCTAGTGAAAAAACCCCTGAAAAAACCTCTCATATTTCATTGCAACAGATTGTAGAATGCTTAAGAATTACACTTAAGGTGCATCGCTAAAAACATGATAGTCTACATCCAACTCCGAAGCGACTGGTGTTATCGCAACATTTGGTGGAACGATGCCGATTTTTCACTGATCCTTGCCTATCTCCTGGTTGAAAGCAAAGCAGCGCCCAAGTGTGCCGCCCTAATGCACCGGCTGGCCGAACTAAGGGAGATTGAAGTTACTAGACCTAGGGCTCAAGCGAGCCAGGGAACTGCAATGGCTTGTGCGGCGACTTTTGTTGGTTCGTGGGTGTTGACTGCAGTGACCGGAGGCGTGGCCTTGCCCGTCACTGGACCCGCAATGATTGCTTCGTGGGGTGGGGCAATGGCCTCGGGTATCACTGGGGATATCCTATCAAGCGGGGAAAATGAATGGCGGAAGCGCAGAAAAGAATCCCGGACAAAGCTCCAAGCACGCTTTCCAGACTTGCGGGGACTGTTCTCCTAGAAGTTCAAAAAGCTGAAGTCCATTCGAGTGTGACTTCGTATGAATGTTACAATGGACGTAGCTAAGTAGCTTAAGAAGTATTTTCATATGTATCTCTTCTGCAACTTTATATCCTGGTAGAAAGATGTTGGTAATGTTACCACTTATATCGAGTTCTCTTATCATTGAGCCTCTCTATTAATGCGTGTCTCGGCTCGTCAAAATCAAACAGTTTGACAAACTTATGAAGTTGTATGAAGTTGAAAAGAGCTTCGAAGATTTTTTTGTGCAACAATTTGTGTTTCTCAAGACTATCGCACTTAGGGTTCGCCTCCGAGGAAGGAGGATTAGCCTCGTCCCTTGAGATGAGACTGTCGCGACAACGTCGATACGAGGGCCAAAGTCGCCTTGGAGAATGCTATATCGATATGATGTTCAAGTCCTAATACAACAGTGTTCAGCTCAGCTCCAGTAAATTGCGTGTCCGCAAATGCGACGATGAAAGGAGGTTCTGGTGGTCTTCATATACTCTCGAGATGTCTGTAAACCCTCAACGAGGCTGAAACGTGCGCGTAAGATTACGACGCTACTTCACATGACCCACCGCTTTAATGCCTCCACAAGGCATCGCTCATCCCGTAGTATCGTCTCCTGCCGATCAAAGACATCGGCTCCGTCAGAAAAACATTCGTCAAGGTGCTGATACGATGGGACACACAGCGGCAGCCGGATGGGTCATGCACCGGCCGATCCTGACCGAGGATCAGCGAAGTCAAACGCCCAGCCGGATTCAGCCGTGCCTTCTCCTTCTCCGCGCCTCTCCTTGCGTAGCCTAGGCTTTTTAAGGTCAGCCTGGCGTTCTCCTATCCAGTCGGAATACTCCTCCTAGCCCTGCCTACGGGTCGGATAGGCAGGGCTGG
>VXCB01000076.1:0-193486 GCA_009613015.1 Mollisiaceae sp. DMI_Dod_QoI
AGAGTTGTGGAAAAAGGGCAAAATCAATTGCCCTTGTCATTAGAATTTGGCGATTTCATCGATTTTCACACTTTTTGATGTTCTCGCCAAATTTTCAAGTTTCGCACTAGTTAATTGCACCGCTGTAGCACGTCCGATCCCTTGCAGCAACTTGACGAGAGCAGACACATTTCGATGAATATGAGAATGCATCTTAAAATGCATCTTAGAATGCATCATCGGCACTCATCAACAAACATCTCTGAGGTATAACAGCATTGCCTCGGTATCTATGCAATGGCGCCTCGATGTATCCTTCCACCGGGCCAGCACAATGAAAACAACAAGACTGTTTATCATCGCAGCTCTTTCCACTCATGTCCGGATGTGGAACATTCCTCGAGACAAGGACAACGTCATTCGAGCCAACCTGCCTCAACAACCACTTCAAGATCCACAATCTCCTACCAACAATGTGCAACCTGAAGAAAGCGTGGGGCTAGAGACGGGTTATTATGATGCTATAGACACAAACGGCGACATGGCACTTTGGGAGAAAAGGCCATCCTATCCAGAGCCAAGACCAGGAGCCCCACTCGAAGCCTCTGTCGTCAAGTCCCAAGAGCCAGACCAGGATGAAGATAGAATCAATCCATCAGGCTCGGCTACAGCTGGACGACCTACAGAAAGAGAGGCTGATACACTAAATGTGCACCAAGACTCCGTTGCCATGAGCGATGCTAAGAAAGATGTAGACACGAGACACCAAGCCGGAGATGGAGCAGAAATAGAGGGCAAGGAGAGCGAGGAGACGGAAAGTGATTTTAGCGAGAAGATCCAACTCTTTGGAACACCACCTGAAATATCACCTGAAATATCCGAGGGTGGATATGTGCACGAGGCGCTGTAGTGCTGATTTTCTTTACTGGAGGAGAGTTACAGAAAGATCTTAGAGCTGGAAGCACTGCTGGATGAATGGTCAGCTCTGGAAATACTGGTCCTGAAATTGATATCATAGCTGAGATAGGTGGACAAGAGTATGTGTCGTGAAAGCTTGGGAGACCGATCCCACGATTCAAGCAACTAAGCAATGGTGTAATATGCGAGAACGTATCCACCATTGCAAACCTTTCCAAACCAATCTAGAATCAAGAGCCCGCCCCCATAAGACCTTGGAATGTTCCCCTCGCACTTCTGCGCGATTTCGCGTTGCCCAGTCGTTGCATTGCATATCTTATAAGTCCTCGATGTTTCGCCCAAATTCCTGCCCTGTCTTATGTACGGTCATAGAAGAGTTGCGGAAGCTTTCCAGAAAACCTATTGTTCCGTATCCCGAGCTTGCTAGCGCTGTAGGACTTCTAGCGTATCGATCAGTTGCCAGACCAATAGTTTATATGTTCCAGTTGCATATCATAATTCATATCACTTGCGTCATCCGGTCCATCATAGAGGTCAACGGTGTAGTAAGATTAGGTAGGATTCGTGCGTTGTGCTTGCCCTGCTGAAATCTACTACTCTACTACAAGTCAGCTTCTAGCCTCTAGCCCGTATAGAACACCTACCTTTCAATGAACTTTTCACATCCGCTTATTCTTCCTCCTCTTGCCTACCTGCATTGGCTCCCCAGAGTCTGTGTAGCTGATTGTCGAACATCGTCTGATGGTGTACGCAGACACGGATCATGAGAGAAGGGAGAGATTAGGAGACCACCTACTTATCATGTACTCACCTCTAGCATTGCAATTTATGTTGCAACCGGTAAGGCGATATAGTAGATTCTACATTCCTTTCCCTCCTCGAGGCGGTGTTGTTCTTGCTGGACAAGGGTTCAATCTGCACTCACGTCATGAACGCTCCAAGGCTTGGCATCCCTGATTCAGTCATAGTCACGTGTTCTGAGAGGATTCGAGACCGAAAGCACATAATGCAGATGTTGGATTATCAATGGCTTTTTCAATAAAAATGGATATTCGTACTAATTATCGCACTGTTAATATGGAGAATGTCTGAAATGTGATTTTGTTTATGAAAGAAGGTCTTTGTCCAGATCAATGTCCCCATAAATCGTCTTACTTTTGCAAATAATAATGTGCGAATTGCGACTTTTTGAAATAAGATATGAATATTTGGTCCATTACTAGTTAATTTAAAGAGGATAATGTCGTAAATGTCAGGTTGTTGTAAAAAAAGCTATTTGCTTAGATAAATGTCCCCATTGATTACCAACCTTTTGCAAACTACAATCTTGGACTTGTGATTCCTGGCTTGGGGATTAGGAATTACGATGATTGTCTGACACAGCGACCGTACATTTGAAAAGAAGAATCTCTGTATATGTGAGCAATTGCCAGAATCTCGGACCTGGAAGATTATACCAAAACGAGTTGAATATCGGTTAATTAGTTTATTTCAAAGTCATCGTATGCAGCTATGTAAAGCAATCGAATGTCCGTCCAGACATGCAGCTCTCTCCCTAGGACAATGTCTGAACGCCTCGAGCACCATTTTAAAAATCAAAGCTAAAGCAGAATCCATGCCGCATAGTCATTACAGTACCTAAAACTCCTCAAATCATGAATGTCTTCCGCCACGCTTGGCCTTCATGCCTCTCGGTCTATTCGGACTTCCCTCATCCTTCTCAGAGTCATCTTCCTTGCCGCTCTCTGTTTCTGTTGGGTTTGCGCCACTTTCCATTTCCTCATCCTTCTCAATGGATGGTGCGAGAATGACTTCAGGTTGCCCCGCAAGCTGTGGAATATCAGCTGCAGGAATTGTCTCTGCTCCAGACTCGCTTTCTGTATCCTCAAGTACAATTGCACTTTCCCTCGTGCCTGCGCCGCTAGATCCGAGTCGTGCTCCGGTCGAGGTTAGTGGGTGTACTGGACCACCACCAGTGCTTGGACGATCGGGCTTATACCAGTTTGCCAGCTTCGATGCCGCGTCCTCCGAGCGCATTTCCATCATAGCAAGGCCAGGACCGGATGAAGGCTGCGGCTGAGAGACGGTTCGATTTGCAGCGAATGTGACCCATGGCTGAGGACGAGAAGGGCCGGGACCAGGTGCATTAGGACGAGGTGAGGAGTCCTCGTCATCGGAATGTCTTCGCTTGTTGGAAGTGTAGGGTGTTACATAATTAGGAGCATTCACCATCTTCATGACCCCAAAGCCAGAAGGTCGCTCGCCCGAAGGGTTCGATGTTGGCATATAGGGGCGAGGCCTGAATGGCTGTGATGCTGGTGGTGATCCTCGGGCAGAGTATCCTGCCGAGACCGAACCATTTCTGGAGCCGCTTCCACCGTTAACTGGCGAAAAAGACGGCGCGGGTGGGGAGATATGTGCCGGAGTATTTGTTTGTGCTACCTTATGCTGTTCAGCACGGTTACGGCTAGGAGGTGTAATTCCGGCCAACTTTCGCATGTCCTTATCCGCCTGGCGCATGCGTAGAGTGACGCCATGCTTCGACCTGATATTGCTAAGTTTAGTATTGATGCCATTCTTTGCCGATACCAACTTCTTCTGAAGTTCGTCCCCGGTGTGCTTTGCCTGGAGATCGGCAACTTGCTTTTCGTATTCATCTTGGGCCTGCTTGAGCTGTGTATCAAGTGCTTCGCGCTCCTTAGGTGATAGCTCTGACGGGTGGCGACGCACATTATTTGGTACGTATGGTGGTGTGGGTATCGGTGTGGAGGGTGGCGGTGCATGTGTGCTGATTGGAGGTCTTGACAGTGGAGCGGGACTGTATTGTGATGACATGGGGATTGAGATATTGGATTGAGGTTGTTGGTTGTGCATGGGTGGTCGAACGGCAGGATGATATGTGTGTGGGGCCTGAGGTCTAGCAGGCATCGATATTGCAGGTGGAGGACGAATTGGTTGAGATTGTGTCGACGGGGGCGTTGCAGGTGCTATTTCATTGTCGGTGCACACTTCGTTCGCCTTATGCTATTTAGACTGTCAGTGAATGACTCTTGCCAGGTAACTTCCCGGTATTACTTACATAATCCCTTCCCTGTTTCCCTGTAAACCCTTGAACACAATTATCACAAATCCATTTCCATCCACCAGCAGGGGCTTCCTTATGGCACAGCTTCTTTATTATATGCTAAGGGTATAGTCAGTAAAGTAACAAGAACAGGAAGCATAAATACTCACGTAATTGTACCCTGATAAGGTAGGGAAAACAGCACGGCAGTCTGGGCACCCTCCGATTGGACCTTGTGGTTGTATCTGACGGCGCTCATAGGCTTGAGCTCTAGATGCCGCGAGGTTTTTCTCTTGCTCGAGGAGCAAAGGGTCACGCTGCTGCGGTTGCTGGTGCGGCTGTGGTGGGGCAAGATTCAGTTGTGCACGTGGAGCTTCAACGTGGAAGATTTCGGGTCTCTCCTCACTGTCGGGACGACCAGAAATGTTAGGTGTGACGGACTCATCCTCCTCGTCCAATATGTCGTCCGCCTTGTAGCCCAGCCTATTTGCCTCGGCAAGCCATCTGACCAATGACATTGCCTCTACATTCTTCAGTCTTTCTGCAAGGGCCTTGTCCAGCACATAATTCGGGACATGCTTGGATATCTGGATATGAGAGCAGGAACCCAAGACCTTCGAAACCACAGCGGGCTTCTCAAGAAGGTTCTCTAGGATGTTAGGATCATTGAGGACATTGTTGACAATTCGTGGACTCCGGGTAGAGTTCTTCAGAATAGCCCGAAGAATGAATGAGATATGGTCTTCTGAAAAGCCTTCAAATAAGAATGTGCGCCACTCCTCTCGAAGAAGCTTCTGAGCTGCGAGAGGTGAGGTCTCGGACAAAACTCCCTTCAATCTTGCTACTTCCTTGCTGATCTTGATAGACTCCGGAATAGTTTGTGATGTCTTGCCAGGAGTATTCATGTTGGTCGGCTGTGAGCCATTCTGTGATGAATTGATTGGTGCTGTGATGCGCGCTTGCTTAGGCGATGCAGAAGGTGCTTTTCGCTGATCTTCCTTGACAGGATAGTTGACTTGACCGTCGCGTGTGGTAGGCCGAGATGCGACTTCGTCGGATATATCGGACGAATTAGTGCTTTTCGCTGATGTTGTATGACCATTTCTGGACTTCAACAACGGCTGTTCTCCATTGTCGGACGATCCACTTGTCGTCTGATCTTGAGACTCCTGACGGCCATTGATCACGTGCTCGCTTAACAATTTCTCCTTGATTGCTTCGGGCGGGTGTCCGTTCGTGATCCCAACATCAATACCACCCATCGCCACATCTTGGCTTTCTGGAGTGTCGGACATTCTGGGCGAGAATTGAAGTCGAGCGTTGCCTTCGAGGCTACCAATTGCAGCAAAAGAGCTGAGTGCTGCTCCTCTACTCAGAAATATCTATGTCACGCGTTTTGATCGTGATGGTGACACGCTTCACGAAGGTCCAACCTTAACGTTTGCGAGGGAGAAATCGTTCGAGAAAGGAAGAGCGCAAATCGCGCATACCTATTTGAAATATAAGGTTAGTCTCGTCAGACTGAGGATGGAGTCGAGTTTTAAATATTGGAAGGCATGAAAAAGAGCCCAATATAAAGGAGATATGATACCATACACTTGATTCATAATCGCACGAGTCGCCTTTCAATTCGCGCAGCAAAAAAAAAGTAGTTGGGGCGCATTAATTTAATCGCGAAATTGAAAAAAGAAAGGGATAAGAAGGCCCTTATTAAATTATCCTGCTAGCGTCAAAATTTAAAACTGATGCTAAACTTCTATAGGCCGGTTTAGGTAATTAAATTGAGGCCGCTAACTGCTTTAAGTACAATGCATTCTACGCGAATGTTAATCTGGGCCTTTTTATAAACTTATTAATATTAATAATTGATTGCTGCACATTACGCCACCTAGCACTCGTCAAACATTAGCTGCAACGCATTTAACAATGCCTACGGTATTTAACGCGAATGGAAACTAAAATCGAGTAGAGTGAAGGCGAGCGGGCACGAAAGCACATTATATGTAATCGCCCAACTTGATAACTTCGACGGACTACATCTATTTGCGGGAGGGTGATGTGATAGACTCCAATGTGTGCATGCCATCCTTTGTTTTAAATAGCTCAGGAGCTGCTTTTTCGGAGCGACTAGGGATTTAGACAGGGATGACGATGCATTTCGCCTAGCGGAACTGGCCAGATTTTCAGGAATTGGTGCGATCGAGGTCTTATCTTAAGAGGTTTAATGTTTGCTTCAATAATGCCTCGACTCGAAAGTTCTCAGTGGTCGAAATCGAAGCGATCCCCAAATTCGGCTGGTGCGGAGTTCTTATTATATTAGAAGTCTTCAAGTGGCTCTGTGGGTTTCAGGCCCGGTGACTTCTATATGGAGAACGCACTCGGGTTCTAAAGTCGCTAATTGTATGCCATACATTTTTTCCAGTCCTTGAGTTTTCAGAGTTCGCCTTCCATATCGCTTTGCACGCCCAAAAGTACCTACTTGGTAGCCATGACTGAGAAATTGCAAGTGTAGCTTCAAGTCATGCAAATAAGCACTCGTCGGTAACAGCTGTACCACAAATGCCGGTTTGGAGGAAAACTACAGTCTTCTTGCTGAGAAATTATTTGAGTTTCTGGGAGGTGTTCCAAGGTGTGAGAAGTGCATCACGTGATTGAAATAATCAATACTTCCCAACTCTTGATCTATCTCGCTCTTGGGCTTAAGTTTATTCTTCCCTCCCAAATTGTATCTTGGCAAGGCCTATCTTTATATCAGTCTTGCCAGATTTCCCATCTTCGCAGAACGATCCGCAACATCACGTGCACGAAGCCCGATTCGAGGGCCTCAAATGGGAAAGAGCATGTTGCTAAATAGATAGTACCTGCAATGTTTTTGTTTGAATAGCACCAGTTTTCCTCGATCTATCAACAGCATTCATTCTGCACCGATCATCACCTTTCTCCAAAATGAACGCATCACCAAGCAAGAAACGAAAACCCCTACCACTCGCGCGCACAGTCGCAATGAACCTGCCAAACCCGCTCGAACACGTAATAAGCAGGGACCTCTATATCCACAGAGATATCACGGCCAAGTTAACATCAAAAATCTTCTTTTGTCAGTAGATTCATACTGAACTTTACAGGGTCACGCTCTTCAGTCCTACGGTTCCCATATTTGTCGGATTCGATGGCCAAGTCTTCCATCTACGGAAAGATCTTCTTGCTCTACATTCTGAGTACTTTCGAACCCAATTCGCGAAGCTCAAAGAAGACGGAAAGCTTGCAATCTCTGATGTGGACCCTCGTCAATTTGCCTCCTTTGCTATATGGATTGAGACAGGATTATTGGCACGACTAACCATCCACAAGCCAACAGATTGGAGCGCTGGCCTCGAGCACGTTCATCTTGATGTTCTTTCAGAGCTCGGCAGACGACTCGGTGCTCCGGGATTCCAGAACGCTTGTGTGGATGGCTTCCGTTCCACTTGTAAAGTCTCGAACATGCTGTTGGATATTTCGGCTGTCGAATCGATGCACATGAATTGTGGAAAGGAGTCGAAATTCAGGATGCTGGTAACTCACTCAGTCGCGTGGAAACGCCCATGTGCAGAATTCGAAGAGGGGAGTAAGGATCACAAGACCTGGAGTGAATTCCTCCGAATGTGGCCGGATCTTGCTGTGGAAATTGCTACGATAAACAGTAATCGGTGGAATGGCAAAAATCCCTGGGATGATGAGCACAGGGTTATGTATATGGAGGATGAAATCCCCTTGGCTGAGCAGTGGGACAAACACATATTATCCTGCAGGAACATACAAGAAATCAAGAAAGCTGCTGCTGGAGGTTGTGTTCGGAGCGTCATCGAGTTGGATCACCTTCAGCGCAATGATCGCAACAAAAGATGATAGGGACAGTCAGGAACCTTAACAATAACTCAGATTTAGTTCAAGGCTTGCTAATGGGCATGGCATACTTTTTTGTATTCGTCTGAGACGCTTAGATTCCCCTATAGAACCAATGAAATAATCATATCCTCTATTCCTCAATTTCCTACCTTCAATTCATCGTGATGGCAAGTATTTCAGCGCCGGCCATTATTTTCTTCGAAAGGACATTCAAAACTCATACAAGTCTCAAAGGCATGAAAGTCTTCCATAGCTAGAGTATGATCCCAATTATAACTATTCTGGGCCAAGAAAATTCCACCTCACAAATCCTAAACTTCAGCTGGTCTTAGAGTCGTCGCTATTTTCGTTTCGCATATTCTATTCTCCTTCGACCTCCAAGTCATCACACTAGTAATATAAATAAAGAGTGAATTACAAGCCTACAAGATTCTTGATATGCTCATGTAATTGCATGACGTATGCTAGGGATGTTTGTTGCATATCCAGAAGCTGTTTGCCTTATCGCCTTACTGCTCTAGTATATAGCGACTTCTCGTTTTTGGAGAACACGCAGTGACAAAAACTATCACCCTTGCTTTCTTTCCTTGTTGGCAAGCGAGATCTTTCTTTAGATTTCCTAGCCGATCTTACCTACGTACTGCAAGTGCTAGTATAGCTAATGTGTGCAATCACTTTCTTGTATTATGGTAAGCAAAACGTTTGAACTTAAGGACTAACATTCGAGTGTGTTGTTGCCAATTTCTTTTTCTTGCTGCCAACTGTAATATCAACTCTATATGAAAACTACTCAATTCCAAAATCACCGCCTGTATTCGAAATTAAGACTTGCTAGAATCTGGTGTACGTTCACTTTACAGGAATATTTATGCAAAGACAAATGTCCTTGTTCTCCTCCTATTGATCCAGGAGCCATAAAATGGCGCCAAACCTGCAAATGTTATTGAAGAAATTAGAATTATTGCAGAGAACTTTTTATACCTGAGGGACTACGCCATTGAACAAGCATCCCAACACGGTTTATGACTCACTCACACATTCACACTGTAAGAAGAAGAAGTGGAGAGATGCTAAACGATTCACCCTATTGAACCATTCTCAGCTTTCTTTCCTTCAAGATCTCCTAGCGACGGAAGTATAAAAGGATCTCTCCACCATTCAATAGCTTATCCAAGAGAAACGACCTCTAATTCTACTCCGACGTTAATGGAAGCTAGATATGGTTTTTGCCTTAGTCTTTTAGACAAGGAGTTCCGATCACCCTAGAGTCATGCAAGCTGCGTTTCCCAACGGATAAAGGGGGATGAGAAAATAAAAACTTGCTAGTTAGATGCAACGAAATGCTGCCAACTCTTCTTTATCCTCGTCGAACGCCCATATTTCAACTTGAAATGCGAACATTTAATCATTTAGTCTTTATCCAAGTCGTTTTAGAAAAGAGTTTTGATGTGCTGGCACAGCAATCCTCATCCGCTCCACCATATGAACGGTGATAGCGGTACAGCTCCACCAGATCTAACTCTTTCATTATCGATGCAATCAAGGTCGGTCACATCCTGCATTAAATAGTCCGTTTGGACAGAGATTGGGAAAATCTGTGAATTATGAACTGGGATCAAGTCAAGGTGACAAAGAGAGTGAATTTCGACATGTGAGAGGGGCGAAAGGTAACGAGCTTGGTATCAAAGTCCTATCCTAATCTGCTAGTGCGTACCATATACAACCAATTCACCGACCTATCCAAACTGCCACCCAATCCAATTGCAACTTAAGAACCGTTTCTTCGCCACTCATTCAAAATTCCTTACTCCCCAAAACAAGCGCACATCAGTCTCTCATAATCCCCACTGGTCTCCCCACGAATTCTGGATGTAACACTCTTGTGGAATCGGTGCTGGTATGCGCCCTTAACTTGCATCATATGATTACGGTCCCAATGACACCTCACCACCCTGTTGACGAGTAGCCTATCTTCTGTACCCATGCCTGACATCGCATCTTCGAGAAGAAGGGCGTCTCGCATAGCACGATCGGTGCCGGTACGGAGTTGGTGTAGGAGGGCGAGTTCCATATGGCCAGAAAATTCCTTTTCTCATGTTAGAATTGTCCCGGAGCAGAAAAGTAATTAGAGAAGTACCTTTTTGATAACAGTTTCCAAATCCCTCGTGAACTTCTGCTTATATGTGTGTGCAATCGCTCCAATTTGCCTATCACTCCTCTGGCTCATGATACTGCAAACGAGCAACTCGTCCGTTCCGACTTTACCCTCGGTCGCCTTGTAGATCTCCATTACATCCTGGTCGATCTGCTGTGGTATAACAGGCGCGCTCTCTTCGTTTCTATTGGCTGCAAGGACCATGAGGAAATGTCGCTCCGTTTTCATCGATAGCTCGCCCTTGATGACGTGTTCGAGGGGTGTGCGATACGTATTCTGGAAGGCTTCTTTTATGGCACGCATATCCGCATTGGAACGACTAAGTAGAATATCGTTCAAAATCTTCTCTTTTGTGCCTGGCCCTTCTGTTGCTTGTCGCAAGAGCACCACATCCTGTTGTAGTGGACCTCGAATTATAGCACACAGGCCTTCTTCAAACCATCCACCTGTTTCTCCTTGTACATCATTCAGCAAGTGGCGCCTGTGCCGGTTGTGGTATGCTGTTCGAATAGCGTTCATTTGGATTGGGTCTTTGTCTGCGAGGACGCGAATCAGAGTCTTCTCGTCTGTACCGAAGCCTTTCATAGCTTTTCGTAATAGATCTGCATCTGCATCTGCAATGTACCCCTGCGGCTGAAACATTGGCCCATAGCCTATAGAAGGTGGTGTAGGTTGCGTGTATTGCTGCTGGGGAGGGTATTGTTGTGGGGGAGGAGCACCATAGCCGCCTGCAGGAGGGGCAGGAGAACCATACTGCTGCGGAGGGTATTGCTGTGGCGGTGGAGCACCATATTGTCCCTGCGGCGGATATTGGCCTTGGCCTTGAGGAGGGTATTGTTGAGGAGGAGGCTGCCCGTACGGTGGCTGTTGGTAGCCTTGTTGAGGGGGTTGACCATATGGAGGTTGTCCATAGCCTTGAGGTGGCGGCGGCTGGCCGTAGGGAGGCTGTTGATAGCCTTGAGGACCAGGTGGCTGATAAGGAGGTTGTTGCACAGGTGGTGCACCGTAAGGTGGTTGGCCTGGGGGCGGGTATTGATTGTACCCAGGCTGGGGAGAGTCTATCAAAGTCAGCGCATACATCTACCCCTCAACGTCAAATCACAACTTACGTCCAGGCGGCGGCGCCCCGTATCCATAACCCGGTTGTTGATATGCCATACTGAATTCTTGTCTAATGTCTGCCTGTGAAGGAGATTGAAATTGAAGGAGGTTAATAAAGGTCAATGATGGGTAGGAAGAGAAGAGAAGAGGGGCGTTATGTCAGTCGTACGGGAAGGCAAACTGTGCCCTGATCTTCCTCGCAGCCCAACTACAGCTGTCATAGAGGGGCAGTGCTGACTGGCTGGGGAGTAAAAGTGGCTAGGTCAGCACGAATGATAGTGACGGACTGCACTGCCCTCCAGGCTACGCAAGCGTCTTGGCTTGGAGAGAACAGGAAAATGTTTCGAAGCTTCTGGGAGCAGGCACCAGATGAAGGATGTTGATTGGATTGAATACGCGTTTACCATAAAAAGGCGAAGGAGGAGAATACCTATTAGGATGATGTTGCAAAGACAGGTTGAAGGTTCGTGGGCGAGTTGTCTGGAAATGTCTGAATCTTGCGCCCGTAGGGCTGAATCGGGCATGACGTCGAAATTGCGTCCAAGCTCCTTCCGTGCTTCTCTGCCTTCGTCTAATAATCAACATGCTCACTCACGAATCACGAAAATCGACCTCTTCTTCATACATAGCAAATGCTTTCCATCTGCAGGCTAATCGTGACATGCGTTGAAGCTGCAGACGCAATGCAGGCACCCCAAAGTTGAGCCTGTAAACCTCTGCCCGACTCAAGCTTGTATCCGACTGGAGCTTGGTTCTCGGATCGCGAACGAGTAACAAAACAAAACAACGTGACTCAGAAAAAAGCCTCGAATTGCAACCGATTTGAATCTATACTACATCTCTCCTCTTTGTCTTGTCTCCGTGTTCCGATCCTTGATCTGCTATCCACACGTTTCGAATAACCGTCGTGATGGGAGGCCAAGCATTCGCCCATCATGTTCCACCCTTGAGCACACCCCGCATGCCGGGTAGCATCTATCAACTCATGCGCGATGCAATCCTCACTGTCCTCCGCATCCACTATACCGACGCCAAAACTCCGATCGAGGCTCCTGGCAAAGGCGATTATGGCGACATTGATATTCTCGTTCATGGACCCCTCACCTTACAGTTCGACCCCGCCAAAACCCACAAGAAGGAAGTTGCCCAAGCCATTGGAAGCAAAATCCACGCCCACGCGTTAGTTGTTGGACAGGCCGAGCAACCTATGCATTTCGCTGTCAGATGGCCAAAAGAGAAGGTCGTGGAGCCGCGTAATGGCGGGACCACAGTCCAGGCCGTGGTCGATGATCACGAGGCACGTTATATTCAAGTGGATGTTCATGTTTGTAAGGATTTCCGAACTTTTAGATGGGAATACTTCCATTCAGCACATGGGGATTTGTGGAACATCCTCGGTTCGACGATTAGGAAGTTTGGGTTTACCGTCAATGATAAAGGACTGTTCATACGGATTCCGGAGATTGAACAATTCGACAAGAAGAAGAGCATGGTATTCTTGACCGAACAGCCGGTCTGTATCCTTGACTTCTTAGGGCTGAACCCCACCAGATGGTTTATGGAATTTGAAACAAGAAAAGATATGTTCGAGTATGCCGCTGGGTAAGTGCATGTCCGGCTTGGAGCCTTGGGATATGTGCTCTGGACAAATGCACAAATTTTCAAGTTCTCCAAACCCCTTTGGAATAACTGTCTCTAACATTCGATTAGTTGTAGGCTGTTCTGGGTCAAAGATGAACTGGCTTTAGAAGATGGCGAAATGGAAGGAGATGTGGTTGGTGATATCGACAATGGAGGTCAAACTGGTGGCGAAGCTGGAAAGAAGAAACTCAAACATAACGACCGGCAAAGGATGGCCAAACGCCCAATCTTCAAGGAGTGGATCGAGGATTTCATTCCCCAACTCCGGGCGGAAGGCAAGTATTGCGATGCAAAATGCACCAGAGAGCAGATCCGAGACGAGGCATTTGCTCAGTTCGGTGTCAAAGAGGAGTGGGACTTGAAATTGAAGGAGTGGAAGCTAGGCAGGCATACAGATGAACTGTGGAGAGACGTCATTAAAGGCAGTGTCCCAGAGAGCTTGGATCCTCAACAGAGAGCTGCTACTATACGTGAGTTAAAGGAAATTATCATGGAAGGGCAGCCTTTCCAAGGAATTGTCCCAGATGTAAGTTATAGTATTTTAACAAGCCTGGCACGTCCAGAAAATCAATTCTGAGTGAGGTGTACTGACTCTCCCAGGCTGCCAAGAAAGATGAAGAAGGGTTCTACGATTTCGAGAAGGTCCGAGACTTTATCAAGCAGAATCTGAAGACGGTAGGGGAGGTTGGATGGAAAAAGCAGCAGCAGCGGGCTATGGAGAGAATGCGCGAGTCTGAGCAGAAGAAGCGAAAGGTTGATCCGGAAAATCCTTGAAAATACCCCCGAGACCGGCCGACATTGTGGCTTTTCATTTGAGACTTCAGCCAAAAATTTAGAGGTGAGCCTACTGCAGCAATGTTTTGTATGATACCCAAAAAGTCACGCACGGGGTGCGCTGCGATGGCGAGTTGATATGGAAGAGACGAATGAAAGCATCCCATTGGTTGTTGATCAATCCCTCCGTGTACACTACTTCTCCAGCATCGCCGTCTCGAGTGAGAACCTCCATTGCTCTTTCCTGCACGATTTTGCTGTTATTCCAACTCCTGCTGTCATTTACTTGTTCTTTGTCCATCCCAACTCTCTCCTAGCTAAAAAGTGCAATTATATGCGTTTTGGAACCAAGCCAGTGGCAAGACTATTTCCTAAGGCACAGATAAATCCCCGCCTGGTCTGGCGCCCCATTCTCCTCACGATCGAAGGTGACATTGTATGCTTATCCTGACTTCGCAAGCGCGATATCTCGAAGCTAAATGGTATTGTTAGTCAAATGGCTGTTCGGGATTACGTCTTCGGCTTCCTTCTGGGTGTCATATAAGAGGTCATGTGATGCGCAATCATTGCCGTATATACGTATTAATAGCGACAAATAAGCCAGTTTGCTTGTTACTGAAGCTTCTGGTTGTGGATTAAGATGTACAGTACATTAACGGTCTGCAGCCACAGAAAAAGGGTTGTGATATCACGTGCCAGACACTACAAGGTGCAGAAATCTAGAGAAAACCGGTATAGAACATAGGAATTACTTAATAATCGGGACCACGAATATCATTTGACAAAGTTCATCGGACCCTGGTGCTGCAATAGATATGCTGCCCGATTCAGAAGCGGCTGTGAACTGCTATCATTCGTGCCCCTGGCAACCAAGCACCGCAGGCGAGGGCTGCACGCGAGGCTTCCCAGCACCACCACCGAAGCATTTTTCTTCGGGCTTCGCAACATATTTCTTCAATGTTGAGCTTGATGACATCTAGAGCCACAAGCATCTGCATAGTGATTTCAACAAGCTATGTCGATCACATTTGGATCGGTCGGCGACATCATCTCTATCAGCCTCATCGTCAAAGACCTCATCAAATCCTTAGATGACAGCCGCGGCTCCATATCAGAGTATCGCGAAGTTATTCGAGATCTTTGGGAATTGGACACTCTCCTTCTGCAGGTGGAGCTAGTATGGAGGAGCTATGAGCAAACTGCAGAATTGAATGCCCTATGCATCACCGCCAAAAGTATCGTCCAATCATGTCGAGAGTGCGTTGAGAAGTTCAAAGAGAGCATCAAGAAATACGACTCGAGCCTTGGATCTCGAAGCCGCAGGAATGTCATTATGGGTGTGTCGATGAAGATCCGCTGGCAGGTGTGCCATAAAGACGATCTCGACAAGTTTCGTGCGACAATCAATGCTCATTGTGCGTCTTTAAACTTACTGCTCACCACAGCCACTCTGTATGTACAGCCCTTTTTATCAGGGAGGGACTTCTGGTGACATTTTTAGGAATGTCGTGAGTCTAAACGACAAAAAACTGCAAGACCGACAAACTGCTTCCGAGGAGAAGGACCAGAAAGCTGCTGAGACTCAGAACAGCCTGCTGCTTGTAATCCGAGATCGCCTAGTCGAAAACACAGAACTTATCATCAGTACAACTGATAAGCTGGATCAAGGCTTGAAGCTTCTTTGGCTCCGAAAGCTGGGTACAGAATTGATGGTGTTGGTGAAGAAGATATTCATGGTCAATATTGCCATTTATCGAACAGTTTCCGAAATTCGAGCCAGTTTACCAAGCCATTTAGAGCGGCCAATGTATCAAGAGCCATTTCATTTGGAAGATGCTATTGGGCGGGTCATTCCAGTTCATTTGCAATTCATCTCTACATGGGATGCTTTTGATTCTGTCTTGGAAACAAGATTCAGAAATCTGCAAGGTCACAAAAAGATCTTGGATAAGGACTTCGTGCTGCAAGAACGGACGACGAAACGTGATATCTCTAGGGATCTGCCCTGGGAGGGGGCATTCCTACCAGGACAAAAGATTGACATGAGCATGGTCTTTGTCGACTCACGTGACGAGAGGCAGAAATGCTGTCCTGGCTGTCGCAAGGTTTGCGAAGATTGCCCCCAGACTGGGACTCAATGGTACGCTAAAGTTCCGGGTATTAATCGCATACTGATGAATGCATTCATAGTTCTCACTGCGGGATGTGGTTTGGCAGGGTCATCGAACTGATCGATTCAGACTCAACGGAGTCTATGCAGCCTTCTGCACAAGTCACAAAGCGCCACAGAGGCGAAGTGAGCAGTCAGGGTAGCATAATGACGCCTCAAGTACCTGGAGTATCGCATCACCGTACTTCCTCCAAAATAAGCTGTACGGGGCCAGCTGAGGCAACGGACAGTGCACTGATATTAACAAATCGATCAAGTAAGAGAAGTGTTGAAATAGAAGTGTTCCCTGCAGACGAGGAGATCTCGCGCTTCAAACGGGTCCGAATAATTTTCAAACAGAAAAGGATCAAGAGACCAATTACAAAGTCACAGCCAGACGAGCCTCTCCCGAATTCAATATATGGGAAGCCTAATGGGAGAGAACACAGAGATACAACCGATATTGAGGCTGTAGGAGACGAAGGTGACAATAAAATCTCTCGGGAGCATGTATCCCAAGGCGATCCTACAGAATACTATTCTGTTACTTCAAGCATAACATCATACGAGTCCGAAAATGGTCGCACATACCACGCCGTACGTATGCGTAGCTGCATCCTCAGCATCTCATATAACCGACCGGAACTTACTGATTGACAATCACGTGTAGTATCATTCTGGCAGTAAGTCCGCTCTTATCAGACAAAATCTATCACATCTGACACTATAATAGTTTATTACCTACCTAATGATGAGGTGAGCATTTTGGTTGCATCACTACTTGTAGTAGCTAATCTTTTGGATCATTTGCAGAAAGAACAAGAAAGGTGGGAAACCCCCCGTCAAGCCGCGTGCAATTGAACTTATCGTTCACAGAATGGAGATGAAATATTGTGCTATACTTGCACTCCTTGATGATCAAAATTGCTTGCACCAACAGGTCAAATCCAAACAATGATCTTAGATCAAGGCACTGGTACTGGCAAGTACATCATCTCCAGCATTCGAAAATTCAAGATTATTAACCTTAGATTAAGGAACATGGGCAATAGATATCGGTAAAATGAGCTCTTCTCCGAAAGGTAAAGATGGCTAACGACGTTTGCAAAGCGGATGAGCATCCAAATGCCGAAGGTGAATCATTAATTGTACCCAAAATAGTCCCCACGGTGCTGAATTGTAAAAGTCATCGGAACTGACCTCAGCCCTATCCAAACAAGTGTGTAAGCTACCCTCCATGAAGCACATCCAAAACATGGCAACATTAGCTTACATTCTCAGGGTTCCTGTGAACTTATTCGTACGAAATCTAATTTTCATCACCAGGTAAAAAGAGGCTAATAAAATCAGTTCGAGGTTGACGACGTGGACGAAGTTTCGCCAGATCTAAGGCAAGCCAGATTCGGGATGATTCATTGCTGTCTGGGCAATGCTTTTTCTAAGCGACGTTGGCGGAACTACCTGGATAATGCCTATGCGTAAGTCACAAAAGCAGAGCAAGTCAGATATTCCTAGTTAACGTTCACAGACAATTAGCTCCAGGCGGATGGCTTGAGATCAAGGATTTCGACCTTATCCCTGCATCTCAAGATGGCAGTCTTCCTCAAGACAGCGCTATTGTCAGATGGCACTCCAGCTCCTTGAAGGTGCCCAATTAGGGAACATAAACATCCGTTTTTCTCCGACTGAGCTGAAGGCTCACGCCGAGCAAGCTGGATTTATCAACGTCACGATCAAAGAATTTGTTGTTCCCTTCGGGATATGGTGCAGAGACCCAAAGATGAAGCAGGTTGGCGCGATTCAAAGCGATGGCTTTTCACCTTGGGCTAGACGCTCTCTCGTTCGCCATATTTACCAGAATATTGGAATGGTCGCTAGAGGATGTCAAGGCTTTGATAGCGGAGGTTCAGACTGTCGGTTTCACAGGGGGTGAGCCTATAAGAGTACGAGTTATACTCTTGTTCTTATGGTTTGCAATAGGTTGTTCATTCTAAGAGGTTCTAGGTGGAAGGAAGCTCTTATGCTTCCCTGACTGCCGAATACGGACTAGTGCCGGCGAATGCCGCCTAGCCCTATTCTGTCCACGTGATTATACCGACACAGACAGAGCTCGAGAATCGATCGTATCATTGGTACTGGCCTTTGTAAGCCTCCTCGGCCTTACTACGGTGCATGTGCTGACTCAGACTCTAGTTTTGTGGTATATGGGCAGAAGCCGGAACACCCATCTGCAAGAAAGCCAAGATTTGGAACTACTCAGAAGTGAGGCCAAAACACGGTGTTTTCAGCTAACTAGTAAGGTTTGAGTGCTTCAAAGGAACGTGGCTTGTTGTACTGCGCTTTTCGTTCATAGTTTCATGAGCGGCCGCATCTCAAAGTGATTTCTTTTGCAAGGCAATACTTCTGCCCAACGACCAACCTACTCTTTCGGTGAAGTCTCATTCTCTACGATAGGAGCTACAATCCTTCTGCAGAAAGCCAGCATACCAACAGGGTCCAATTCATAATCTTCCCTGAATTGAACTAGATATCTCTTCGCTTTATCTTCTGTAAGACTACCTGAGCGTTCCATCTTCGGAGGTCTCCCGCAACGCACGAACCATGCTCGAGCTTCATCCAAGGCCTCTCTGAAAATATTTTTTATGTTGAAAACAGCCTCCCGGTTTCAACCTAATGCCTTCCATCACCCAAGGTCCGCTTTCCAAACCATTCTTCCTATCAAACACCTGTCCGTTGTCGTCGTAATTGCAAGAGCCTGAATCGAACGCCCACGTATGCAAGAACTAAGCATACCCAGCTGAAGGCAGCCCCTAATATGACAAATGTGAGGTAAACCTGAAAGGTTTCGGGTACTAGTCTTGGAGTTGAGCTGCGTTCGAGGTTGAAGAAAGGTTCCATGTCTTGCTTCAAGTTGATGTGAGATTTCTGAAGTATGAAGATGTGAGATGAGAACTTGGAAGGGAAATTTATTGTTGTTTATATAGTGATATTTCAAGAGAAGATGTGGTGTGCTTTTGGGGATCATATCCTATCTCTTTGGTTATTGCTTGAATCATGGATTGCAAGCAATTTTGAATGTCCGTCGTCCGAATAGAGTTTTCGCAACCATAGCATTGAGTGTTCATCTTTTTCTTTTTCTTTCACCTTTCATCTTCGTGTCATATACGTCGCATTGTCAGATCTCAAGTCTCTGTGTTCATATCAAACTTCTTGTTGAAATTCAAGCTCAAGCCCACAAATCCATCTCTCTGTCTCCAGCACTTCCCTAAGCTTGATGGACATCCACAAATACTTCTGTTGATCAAACACTTTCCCACAACCGCTCTTGCATCCTCCCAATTATTTTTGAGAAACTTTGTCTAGACGTTCTCTCTTATTATCTCCTGAGGTGCCACTCTCCCGACAAGATACGAATGCGAGGATTAAAAATCATCTTGAACAACTCTGAGCAAGCCATCAAGCCGAGTGCCACTGGTCCAATAATAGAAGGGGAAGAATGCTACCGAGTTATGAAGTACTGTGTAGTCAGCTCAACCTCCAGATGTGGCGTACCAAGCCTTACCAATCACATGATGACGTGAACAAGGATACAGCGGCGCAATTAACTAGTGCGAAATTCGAAAATTTGGCGAGAACACGAAAAAGGGTGAACAGCCAAATCCTGCCATTGCCTCCACCTCCTACATCACCAATACCTCTCTCTAATGCTTGTCCCCTAAGAAATACCTTATTTAATCGTCAAATTTCCGTTTAAATTAAGTATTTTGTAGTGTAGACGCATAGTTATAAAGTTGCAAAAATGGCGATGGCGAGCTTGGGCTGGGTGAGGCTCCCCCAGCCTCGCGCTAAGCCTTTCCAAAATCCATTTTCAAAACATCGCAATAATCGCAATATTAAGCATTCCGACTCCTATCGCTTCTACGCAACTCTAAATTAAAATAAAAATTAGTAATTATATAGATGAAAGGTTCCTTTATAGTTGCATCAACTTTTTAAATTTGGTTAAAGTGCGTTAAAGGGGCAAAATCAAATGCCCGTGGCAGTAAGATTGGGCGATTTCACACTTTTTGGTGTTCTCGCTAAATTTTCGAGTTTCGCACTAGTTAATTGCACCGCTGTACGGAAGTACATTCAGATCCCGGATCTCCCTTATCGAAATTCTATCCCCGGGTTGACAAGCCAAACGCCATCGTATCCCGAAGACGGACCTCTGGTTTTATACTTGTATAACGTATGTTTCGTTCCTTCTCTTTCGTGATCATGAGCTATGAGCGCCACTGAGGCGCCTGCCATGTCGCTGAATGCATGCATTTCTTGCAAATCAGGCAAGCGAAAATGCGACAAACGCCAACCAACATGTTCGACTTGTGCCCGGTAAGTAAATCTTCTGCCTCTTAAAAAAGCAGTCGCTAATTGGCTAACTAGAGTCGGCCGGACTTGTAATTATGAAGAATATTCTGCAAATTTCCTCCAAAGCTCAACCACCTTCAGATCTCAGTCATATCCAGCGACGTCAGAAGATGAGACTTTTGCTTCCTCTTATCCAAGTTCCAACTCGGGATATGGAAATTCTCCCAATTTGTCCATCGTTAGTCCAGCTGCAAGTGTGGATCCCTTTCGTCATGAAGCTCTCAGGCAGCCTACGGTCACCGTCGCCATCAGCACCGAAGCAAACAGGGTTCTTGGCTCGCCCAAGGGCTTCCAGAACATGGCATCTAGATATTTCGAAGGAGCGGGGTCAAGACTTCCTATCATCTCACAAGTACGGTTCTTCGAGCGGCTTCCAACTGTGGTGTCGAACCCGCAAGCAGATTTCATCCTCCTATGTCTATGCATGCACCTGCTTAGCCAGGCTCCTTCATTTCCGGGACAGAACATGCAATCATCACTGTATGTCTCTGTGAAGAGCCACATCAGTCTTCTTGAAGCGACAGGATTTCTCTCACTTGATGTTGTCCAAGCAAGGCTTCTAGTCACGTTCTACGAGATGGGTCATGGAATTCATCCAGCTGGCTCAACATCGATCGCTGCTTGCGCACAGATGGCACGCCTCCTTAGTCTCAATAAGAAACAGTTTCAGAATATAGATGATAGTTATGCTGCGAAGATTGTATCAGAAGAACAGAAGCGTGTTTGGTGGGCTGTTATGAACCTCGATCGGTGAGCTCCACGTCCGATTCGCTTCAGACATTCTTGTCAAGTCTAGATATTTTCATGCCTGACATCCATTTATATATGACAGTTACTGAATGTCAGAGCAGCTACATTAACTTACTCAACGGAGACTCATTGTCCCATACCGAGGATCCTCAAGCCAATGACCATCTTCCAATTGAAGACACAATATGGGCTCAAAATGTAGCATTTCCACCTCAACTCCAGCATCTCGATACTGACATTTCACTTTATATCAGATGATCCCTGATACTGGTCCTCTCAACTTGGGCACACCATCAAACATTTTCGTCGGACCATTCGCTCGTGAATGCCAAATCTCCCACCTAATAGGTCGTGTCCTTCGGCACGCCTTTGAACCATCCTCTGATCTTGAATTCAATACTCAAGAAGCTTTACAACTAGAACGAACCATGATAGCTTTCATGCCGCTTTTGATTGAGGAGCAGGCCAAGTTCCAGTTCTATTGTGCTGCGTTGGGGATGTGTAGTAGGTTGGTTTGTCTTTCCGGATCTGAGCTCATTTTGTGCTAATGAAGAACTTGAAGTGCGCTGTTCGTACTTTATGAGTCGACTCTTCTCGCGAATACCAACACGGAAGAATACCAAACCTCTCTCCTCGAATCAATCGAAACGACGTCTACTCGCATTGCTGAATTTTCGATGCATCTCTTTGGTGAACCGGAGACGGTAAACTTCGACACAACCAGTCCGATTGTGATGCACAGTCTATATCAAGCTGCTGTCGTGCAGCTCAGGTTATGGAGGAAGACTGGAGAGATAAGACATAAGAGCGCATTGGATGGCTTGAAATTGGTTCTGGGGTATTTCAACAGGAGATGGGTGATGGCAGGTAAATGCAACCAACAATATCAAATAAAATATGCTAACTATGATTTAGGAAAGTATTTGGAGGTGTTGGATAACATTAAGGAGGGCTTCGCTTGTGCCATGAAGCCCATACATGGTTCGTATGTCAGCGCGAATGGTCCAGGAAATAAATAGACAGGAAAATTTAATTGCCTGTCTCTGTATTTATAACACGGAAACAAAATAAGATCCAAAATTTCACGCTTGGTCAAGATGTGTCCTTGGCACACGTGCCCGGATCCCTGATTAAGAGGAACTGTTCAACATAGAACAGGCCTGGGCAAGACAGGGGACAAGCAAGAGAGAAATCAACCGAGTGTCAGGAAAGATGAAAATCATATGAAACAAACTCAAGAGCTAGATTCACGACCTAAACTCACCTCAACTTGATGTAATGGTGAGTCTCGCCATATTCATGAGTAGACGGTGCTTACAGTATGACAAACGTGTTCTGTCATTCTCCTACATGTTCCGTCCTCCCGTAACCATGATGACTTGCCCAGTAATATAGCTGAATAGCGGACTGGCAACAGCCAAAATGCTGCTCGCGGCCTCTGTAGCCGTACCAGGTCTCCTCAACGGAATATCGAGATTCGCATTTGCCGATTGTGAGCCTTGTCCCTTTGGTATTCCCAGAGCAATCTTCTCTCCATCCGGAGTTGTCACAAATGCACCATCCTCCTTTGCAGCCGTCAATCTTGTGAGAATATGTCCAAAAGCAACTGAATTGGCTCTGACACCAAACTTGGGACCCCATTCCTTCGCGATTACTTTCGTCAAACCATTTATTCCAGCTTTTGCAAGACCATAATTTGCCTGCCCTGCGTTTCCATGTACACCAGATGTGGAGGATATGTTTATAATACAGCGTGGCTCGCCGTCGGTCACTCGGAAGTAAGGTGCGGCTTCGCGGACGAGTTTGAATGGTGCGGTGTTATGCAGCGCAATTATGTTTTCCCATTGTTTGTCGGTCATCTAGCAAGCATAGCTGTCAGCATATCCAGCCATCATTTGTTTGCCAGGTGTCGAGTGAGCCGGTCTGAGGGTTTCTTACTTTATGGATCACACCATCCCAGGTGTATCTGCCAGTTTGTCAATAATTTAAAGCTGCGAGAAGAGACTGGAGTGCTCACCCGGCATTATTCACGATAATGTTGATCTTCCCATTTCCGAATTCCGCAGCTTTCTTTACTAGTGTCTTGATATATTCGGCATCGAGCATATCACCTGGGACAGCAATGGCTTTGCCTCCAGAGTTATTGATGTTCTCGACAACCTGTTGTGCTTTCGCTTCCCGGAAATCAGCAGCGAGCCTACAGACTGAAATTGAGCTCCGTACCACTGTCAATGTCAGATACAATAACCCTGGCACCCTCATTGGCAAAGAGACGTGCTGTTTCGGCGCCAATGCCCTGGCCTGAACCCGTAATGATAGCTACCTGACCAGCAAGCAAACCTTTGGGGTAGTTGAGGTGGCTTGCAATTTGGGCTGCACGTTCGGCCATTGTGAAAATAGAGAGCTGGGTCGCTTAAGTATAGATAAATATAATGAGTGAGTGCCTCATGGGGGACGCCGAGGGAAGTTGTCGTTCATAAGGGCGATGGTGGTGTAAGCATGTTGTGGGGAAGATGTTCCCCGGATTTGACAATGCCGGAGCCGAGGCTATTTCTGACAGCCTCGTCAGACAAGGCTGAACATTCGCGATATTTAAACCAACAACGAATAAAATATTTGATGGATGATGGATGGCTCGTAGAAAAGTCTAAGGTAGTCTTCTATATTTGCAGAGAACACATGCAATCTAATTTTTTCTTTTTTCTTACTCCTAATTCTACACTTTCCGAGGCACTGACTAGACCTCGAAAACAAATATTCCTCGCAGCACAATTCAGATGACTTGTCCTCCGATGACAAACCTTCATGAATCAGTAATTGTATTTCATAATGAAGTCTATCAGGTAGAGGAAATTCATTTCGGAGTCACATCCTCCTAACTCTGGTACTAGCATTTCAGATCAAGAACAC
Organism: Mollisiaceae sp. DMI_Dod_QoI; assembly: GCA_009613015.1. NCBI lineage: Eukaryota > Fungi > Ascomycota > Leotiomycetes > Helotiales > Mollisiaceae > Mollisiaceae sp. DMI_Dod_QoI. Next base: position 23,740 of record VXCB01000076.1, read on the forward strand.
TATGATGAAAGTCAAATGCTTTGAGTAATCCATATAAATGCGATGCAGCTGCCATAACCACAAGCACATGAAATATTTGATGCGAGCTTCCCCAAATATCAAAAGCACCAGGCCATGAACGTTCAGGCCATCGAGCCTAGCTATTGTCAGCGAGACATCCAAATCGAGTTAATAAAGAGTTAAGCATTGGACACTCACCGCATAGACTCCAGCTCCAGTTATATATAGAGCCCCTTGCAGCACCAGCCATGTAAGTCCGATGCGATCTTGCATATCATCTATACCATACATCTCTACACCATGGAGCACTGGAAACACAGCAGACAGGCCCATTAGAACAAACATACCGGCTCTATATGGTCGCCATGCAGGAGTCCGAAAACGTTCAAATATGGAGACAGAGGCGCATCCAAGTCCGAGAGAACATATCTGTCAATGTGAACTCGAGTTTCGATTGTCCTCACCCACGTGACTTACCATGGTCCAGTAAAACTCTTGCAAGTGAGGATGGCAAAAGAACCCATAGTAAATGCTTGGGATGAAGCTCCCCGTAATGAGAAACACTATACCCACGTAGTCCAATTTATTGCCGAACTTGGCAACTATTGGAGAATGATTTGATATGGCGTGGTATGTTGCGGACATCCCGAGGCACAAAGCTGCTCCTGCAAAGAAACAACCAAAAGCTAAGATGTCTGACGGAGCTGCGGATTCGTATCTTGGCTTTATTGCGATGTAAAGTACGATCCCAATTGCAGTGAACACCACCGCACCAAGCAAGTGAGAGTAGATGTTGACCGACTCATTGTGCAGATATCCAAGACTTGCAAATGACTTCTTGAAGGATGATGATGCTGGCCGATATCCAGAGTAGATGTAATGATTATCTTGTTGCCACGAAGGCAAGTCATCCCATAGTACTGTCAACGCATTCTCTATGCGCTTTTCAAGGCTCGTTGCTGCGTCGGTAATAACATCCGTGTTAGACGGTCTTCTTTGACGGACCGACATGGAACGCAGATAAGAAGTAGAGCAGACAAATTCAGACAGTGCAGAGATAGAAAAGGATAAGTAATGAACGTCGGGACTAGGTGCCGGAGAGTATGATCAAGCTCTAGAGGTATGTAGTCGGCAAAGATACGTATTTATGAAGACGAACGTTGAGCATAGAGTGTGAAGCGAATCAGGTGCAATGGAGGGGCGGCTCTGAACGAGACGCTAAAATTCGAGAGAGCCAGGGATGCACCCCCGACTTCATTCTTCTCTCCCATGCCCCTTGCAACACCACGCTCGAATCGATGTCGTCGCGCGGAGGTCGTGCGCCTTCTGGATCATGGGGACGATTGAAGCAAATCAATGTCGATCCCTTGGAGTCGGTCGGGTTGCCATCGAAGGGTGACAGTAGGTAAACAACGTCGCCATCACTGCATTCTCACCAAGCGACTTACTGACCACGACAGGCTTCTGAATCACCGAATCCAAGAACAATACTACACCAAGATTGTCGAGCGGTTCCTGGCCTTTTGTTCCGATGCAGGTCGGGGCGACGAACTAGCCCGCAGACTGGCACGACTTGAGATATCGCAAGATGACAAATGCGAAGCATTGCAGCGATCGATTTCCTCAATAACGACAGATGCACCAGTGAATACCATGATAGCGGGCTTTGGGGCCTCGAACGAGAGGGATATATCTACTCTAATGATGGCGATGCGAAAGCTACGTGAGGGTATCGTTGCCTCGAAACGAGCGGACGACTTCTCAATTCAAGCATACATCTTTTGTATCCGTCTGTCAATACAGGTTAAGCACACGGAGTCCTACCACCCAGCTATTCTACATCTTTTGAAGAAGATGCACACGGTGCACCCTCTCACAAACGTCGAATTGCAAGAGTTTGTTGCTTACCTTGTCCTGGATCTTGCGTGCCGACAGAACGATTTGGCACAGGCATACGCAGTCAGACATCATTACGGATTACACGACACGAAGGTCGACGCAATCCTACGCGCCCTTACTCATGACAACTACTTTCTTTTCTGGCGGGTACAACGGAGCGTGGATGGTCTGAAAGCCAAATTGATGGAATTTGCGGAAGACACCATTACAAGACAGGCGTTGAAGTGTATGGGACGCAGCTATTTTTCCATCGACCAAAGGTCTCTCGAGGAGTATACGAACACATCATGGCAAAAGCTGACGAAAAACTTTGATGTCGGCTGGCAATTAGAAGGGTCAAAAATCGTGATACGAAAGCCCAAGGCACGATGACATGAATTTCGTGACTCAGTCTCAATATCTTGACGAGGATCTTGATGATATGTATCCAAGTTTTGGTATGCATATGAATTCTTCACATCTCGTTGACGTATTTTAATATGGACTTTTCTCTATAGATTCAGCTACCCAGAGACTTCACGCCCTGGTCAACAGGCTACCTGGCCCATTCTATTACATGATCCTCGGACGATTTCAATGGCATACCAGCTTACAATTCCGGTGGTCTTGGTTGATAATCTAGGAGGCATCATCAACAAGAATGGGATGACCAATAATCTCTAACTAGTTATTCAAACAACTGAAGCGTTGGACCGAATGAACTATGAGGCAACGATTCTACCACATCCCTTATTTGATGGCTGAAGGATACCAATGGTGAGAGCACACTGATTCGACAGACGGGGATGACGGTCTTTTATGGCCGAAGGGATAGCAATGTTAGCACTCGCTAGTCCTCTAGTTTGAGTCTTGACAGCGTCACAGTCTAAGCCTTGAGGTAGCTTTTATCCTGTAAGTCGAACTATCTGTTAGTCAGGCACTATCAACAACTCCGTTCATCGAAGCTAGCCTCTCCTAACTTCTAACAGCGAGTCTTACGAAGTCGTTTTGATTCTATTATTGTAAAGCATGATGCAAACCATTTTTACCTTTTGCATATCGCAGTCCGTAGGATTGGGACCGGCATTCTAAAGTAGTCTTGCTATTCCTTTCGGGGTCCACGAAATTTCCGAAATCACTTTACTTCATCTGTGAGCAGTGTCTGGACCCTCCAAGGACTTAATCTGCTGCACATCGCACTCCAGAGCTCGAGACTGGCGCTTTAAACCGTCCTCGGGATCTATTCATTGTTAACGCTCTCGCGAGCTTCTGAATTCTATGGGGTTCAAATCAACTCAGCCATCTTCGGCGAATATCCTGAATTCCAATGTTGGTCTAGGTCTACTCAGGGATATCCTGTTGCACGTCGTCAATTTCAATCAAGTATATGTGCCGTACGCCGTCCGAAGTGAGGCGTGCTGTTGCACGTCGCAGTTAATGTAGAAATACATTGTGCGACTTTCGCTTCCTATCATGGAAAGGTTTCTCGTCCGACTGCTAAGATCCCACGCAAAGTACCCTGCGCGTGCAGACTGTATCGTTGGTGAGAATTACACATGTGCATTCCATCTTCAATTGTCCCTTCTCAATTTTATCCTGAAACTTGCCTCATAGATACGATATTACCACATGGCAAATGCACATCTCGAAGCAGTGAGCGTATGAGAAACCACATTTTTCTTTCTCTCATTTCACTATTTTGTGTATGCCATCCGCCTCGTCTTCTATCTTTCATTCATCGCAACTCATTTTATACGATACGAACGTTGTCAATTCGCTCAATCGCAGGAACATAGGGACCTCACGTGTGCTTCCTGTTCTGTGTGGGTTTCTTCTGTCCTGCCCTAAATCGGTCTCTCGTCTCAGCCCTTGTCATGGGCTGGTTCCGAGAATTTTGATCCTCCAAGCTACTAATCTGTGACTCATTTTGGGTCACAGCATATTGCCATTCTTCCGCCTCTCTTTCTCAAGGAATCCTGTCGAACCTTCTATGGATACTTGGCGGTGGACCTCTGACACAATGTATTGCTCTCCTTCCGAGAGTTCCATCTCGTTCTCCGGCAGCGCTTTAGGGTCACTGAAGTTTGGGAACTTCAGGCTCAAGTCTGCCAGATATTATCTTTTCTGGATGCTCATCTAGTCCTTGGTTCCTGCCCACATAATTGTTCTTGGCGATTATCAACATATTCTATAAATTTCGAACTTCGTTGAAGCATTAGCGGTGCCACATCAATGTCATTAGAATTTAGGTGTGCTTCGCTCTCACCGAACTTCTAACACCAGAGGTAATTCGAATTTAGCTTCTGAAGTTCACGATAACTTCCTGTTTTTCGCGATATTGAGGAATCTCGTGACTTCAAAGCGGGGAGGTGATGGTTATGTTTGTGTTCATTCCTGTCTACTATCTACTGCAATCCAGCCCGAAACGACGTCAAGTCGTACAACAGGACTTCCTATCATGACCTACCCCAGAACATTGATTTTCTATTTTCTGCGCTCAACATTATAGGGGAGTTGAAATCATTCATGCTCTGTTGTCTTAGGCATCAACAAGAGATGTTGTGCGGTAGCGCCGGAACCCCTTTTCTTGGTTTATCACGTGATGTATACTGCTCACACTTGCCTAGGAGTACCTAGTACTCTAGCATTTTCTCTTTGCATACACATAGTACAATATAATGGAATCTCTCACCTGGATCTGCTAGCTTCGAGAAAAAGCAAATTCAATTTTGTATGAGACATGTCTCCTATGTCCCGGCATCGGATTTCAGTCCAACCTGTGAGCGTTCCTAGCGAATTTCTCTCTGAGGTCCTAGCGAAGGCGGGATATTCAATTGGTCCATGGTTTCAATCTCGGCTTTTGATTCCTTCAGTCTAGCCTCTGCAGCTGAAATTTGCTCTTCCAAATCTTGTGTCAATATCTGTTGGGGTGGTGGATCTGGTATGTCTCGAGGATGGCGTCTTGGTGGGGGTTCATCTCTATTTCCAAATTGGACATCTTCAGGCTCGACTGTGTATACCCCATCCAGGGTAGGCATTGCGACTATACTCCAGTGATCAAGGCGACCCCACCAGGATACACCATCCTCCAGTGCTGTTAGGTTATCGTACAGGTCTTTTAGAGCATATGCCCCTGTTGTCAATCTCGAAGCTGATTCTTCCAAAATTGGCAGCAAAAAATACCACTGTTGATAATATCTCAAAGATCGCATCAAGCACAGTGGGCACGAATTTGGGCTTCCCCAACAGATCGGCAGATTCTTAGTCGGACCGCAAGGCCTAATATGCCAAAGGTCTGCGTCGATGAGACGCTCTAGCCAATTGGCGAGAGCCGCTATCAATTGTCTTTCGTTATTGTTACAGGTTTCCCATCTTTCTATCTTTTCTTGTACCTGCTCAATTTCGCCCCCACTGCGCCATTTGCTTCTTACGTCCGCTCGCTCTTTTCGAGTAAGAGTAAGAGCGTCAAACTTTCTTTGCACCTCGTCATATTCCTCCAGTGAGGAAATGTCAGTACTTGAGAATGAGAATAGATGTTGCTGGCGTGCCTCGCGATAGTCCTCTTCGTCGATAGTCTCCTCGTAGCTAACTATTCGAGAATCGTCAAAGGCCAGGTCGAAGTCCGGATCCGAACCTTCCATGTTAAGTCCATCCGAATGCAGGCTTTCTCCTGGATGAACTATCACAGCCGATTCCTCCATATCAAAGGGATCAACACTATTTGTCTGGTAGGATCTAGACATCATAGCGTCTTTCCAATTCCACAACAGAAGCGCTTTTGTGATTGCAGTTCGATCGTTGAGGGAGTGACAATATGTGATCGGAAATTTCTTAGGGAAAACTCCGCTCAGCGAAGCACAGTGCCACCTCTGCCGTCTGCCTGTCCAAAGGAGGATAGTAATGGCGTGGCGGGAGAAGAAAGATACGTCGATAGTGTGGCGGCGAAAGAGGTGGGTTGTTTGATGTGTGGTTGAAAAGTTCTTGGGTGGACTTTGATTTGATTTCTCGATGGTATTGAGATTGGTGTCCTTTGTGTGGTTTGAACAGGGAGAATGGACTCTTGGCATTTCGCCAGATTGAGAGGAATGATGTTCCTGGAAGGCAGTGGATGAATCTTAGAAAAGGAGAGGAAGAGCAAGTGAAATACAGATTTTATATTGTGCTGTGTTCTCCCTAGTGCGTAACCGTATGTTGAATATCGATGACAATTACAATTATGACATGTTATTTATTGTGCGGTATCCATAATCCTATGTTCAAAAGGGGTTCGCTTATCGTCCAGGCCCAAGCGATGTACTTTAGGAAAGCGCCGCTTTTCCCCAAATGGCGCACCGTCCTTAGACTGCTTGCAATATCTTTACTTGAGAGTTTATGGATACAGTGTAAACCTTAATTGAATGTCGCCTGAACACTCGCACTACGGAGATTGCACATCAACGAATGGAAGTAGTGTAACTCCTACGAGGAACTCAATATATACCGTCACGTGATATTTCTTGCTCCGGATCCGAATTGAAATTCATAAATTGATCCAGGTCACATAGACATTTACATTAAGCATCCACCAAGTGCACGCCTTGACATATTCTCTACCTCCATCAGCGTATGTCACAAGACTTGACAACGAAGTATTCCACACTCCAGTCATGTGCTGCAAAAGCAATGCGACCTCCTTCCTCGCTTGCCTGAATCAAAGTTTCTTGGAGCACCACAGCCCAAAACCCGACACATCACAATATTCAACTCACAACATATCACAAAAGCAACCTTGCATGGAAATGCGCCTCAAACCTCGTCCTTGTCCTCGGCCCACGCTCCCGAAAACGTGAGGCGGGAAGCCGCCAATCGCAGCCACAACCACGATGCACCTGCGCTGGCTGCCATCTCGCCACGTTCCGGAGACTTTCCGTCTGGCTGCTTCTGCATACTTGTGGGAGGTTTCCAAGATCATGTGTTGCCCACCTCAAGCATGGGTTATTGAATCAGCTCGATATCAACTTCAAGCTTGCCATACCACATCGATCCATTCATGCAGCAAAGGCATGTCATCCTCGTTCCAAATAGATGTCGTGAGCTGACCTTTCTCTTCGTCGGGGTCTTCCAAAGCATAGGGGAATTTCCCACTTCCCAGACACGGCATATCGATCGATCGTCGGAGACATCGGCTGACGGCAAACAGACGATACATGCCGCGACGGACTGGGGGACCGTTTCAATAGTCAACGGCGCAAGGTCCAAAAGGAACATTCTTGACGTCGTCTTGGTGGGAAGTTGGCAAGCTCTCTGCAGGAAAGCGGGGTGATAATTGTGACTGTGTGATAACGGCTTGCTATCGATAAGCTGGATGCTTGTGAGATGCAGCACGATGGAAGGCTGGCGTCAGCAATTCTTGCGAGCCGTCCACTCTTTCCATCTGCCATTCCGAGGCATGGGAATTTCCAACGGCGAGTCGCCAGGTCGCGACGTGAATCACACAGCTATCCAAGCGTTTGATTCTCGACCTCGTGGTCCCATTTGGCTTTCCTTGGATCCATGGACCGACCCCAATGCGGCCGCGAAATTCACAGCGCTTTGACGACGAACCATTTTTGGATACAGAACGATGATCCAACCACCGCCAGCCCTTTTTTATCCCAAGAATTCATGCGCTGGAAGCACGCTCGAGCCTCTCACAAGCTCGCACGGCTTCATTCCAGCGAGCGTCCATCCATTTGTTCCTCGTCCTGGGTCTCGGGAACGCCTCCAATCCGTTCTTTATCCCGACTCGATGGAACATCACAACTTGAGCACGGGACTCATTAGCGGTGAAGAAGTCTGAAGCAGAGATCCTCTGATAGAGCCAGGAGATTAGCTTGCTTTGATTCGGCAGCGCTTTTGACGTGTTCGACGATGGAGGCTGGCTTGGGGCAAGAAAAGGCCTCGTGCGTAAAAGGCTAGTTCTGTGTGGAACAAAACTTTCCTACCGAAGCTGAAAGTGACCAAGATGAGGCTATGATATGCACCTAGGCAGGTTGCATGCTCTCACGGGACATGGTTTCCAAGTTTCATTTGCTCTGGAGGAGTGTTACCATTTCTTACTTGCCAGGATGGATTTATTTTTGATTTTTGATTTGGCCATTCGATGCACGATGGATTTTGGTGGGAGACGACTAGGTAAAGCCTACGCAACCTCTTCTCCAGCGACATCATCTAGCATCCGTTGTAGCGCTGGTTACTTACTAAAGTCTCACAGACACACAGGAAGTGTTCTGTGCCTCGTCTCAAGCTATCGAAGTCGACAGAATTTCTTGGCTACGAGATGTGAGTGGGCAGAGATATGTACGCCACGCTAAAGATTTGGGGATGCGGCAAGACCAAAGGCGAGACCGTTCTGAGTTCGAGATCGAGATGAAGTTTTCCATGTGGTGCAGGCACGATAGAGATTCTACATGTTCGTTTCCACGGTAGGGCTGATGCAGCAAGGCTGCTCGCTTCAAAGGAAGAAGAGTGCTCTCTAGCAATGAGCGACTTTGGTACGAACTCTCCCAGCTTGCTCATAGAAGAAAGGCAGATGACCATGATTGCGATCATAGCACACAGCTCTGGACGATTGTAACGAAAAGTGGTCTTTTGAAAGGCTCGGTCTTACTATAGGCCACCAGGTTTTCAAGAATGCGTCAAGTCTCTGACCAAGTCATCCTTTAGAAGCAAAATGTCGAAATCTGTTAAGTAAATTTCATCAAGAATAATTTTAGCTTGATATTTTCTTGTTGACAGGTCATCAAATATTCATAGCGTCTCGTGCATTACTCATATCACAGCGGATACTTGACCAACCTAATCTGAATGAAGTCCCAATAATAGCTTCAAATTCTACCCATCTTCCCCGCAACTTCTGTTCTAGCCTCGCAACGGACTCGGAAACAAAATCCAAATATGGTATCACGTGTAACAGTGTCGTCATGAATTCCCGGTATGATCATTGAATTACGAAGTAGTCTCAACTAAGCGTCGAAGTCTGCCGTTCTTCCATTGAGTAGCCGCCGGCGGCATTTTCGTCAGCGCTTCTTACCAGTATTCAAAAAAGATCGGGTGTCTAAGATTAGTCTCGTGACCGTCTCGCGGATACTCCCGACGAAGCCAAGTGGAGCTCATAGGTACTCCTAAACCTTCCGAGGGGTAAAAGGGGGCACAAGCGAGGTCTTGACCTTTACCGAAGTCAAGTTCAAATTGGAATACGAAGTAGGTACTTGATGTTATTCCCGCTACTGTACAAGTCACGCTTCGTCGAACCACCTTGGTGGTCAAGCGACGTCAGAATCACCTCAAGATTCTGCGCGTGGAGTCATGGCGTATCAAATCCCTCATACTGTACTAGTAGAAATAATAGAAGATGCAATCAATCAATCCTGCTCAGCCAACCACCATCGTCACGATCAAGCGTGCTCTGCCTCTGGACCTCTCGTTTCAGATAGATTAGCTCCTGGACCCCAACAGATGCAGTCGTACAGTACTGTACTGTATGAACTCAGGATTCAGCCGTCTACGGAATCCTCCCGAGCTCTTGCCCTACCTACTGTACCGTACGCCACTGGGCCAAACTAAGTCCTCTGTTCGGCTGTACATGCATCCGGTATCCTGCATATCATCCCATGGAGCAAGCAGCAAGCGCTGACTGACGATGCCGGTGGAGCAGGCTGCTTGCTACTCGGCGACTTTTTCTCTCTTTGCAAGACCGTGTGTGTGTGTGTGTGTGTGTGCGTGCATCTCTGCCTGAGGCCCTCTATCTTCCCTGGTATCGGGATAATTAATTAAAATGATTATTCCCAAAAGTAATATCACTCAATGTATTGCAGCCTCTGCCTGCGAGTCCTGAAGCACCAATCGAAATTCGAAATCGAAATCGATGCGCGAATTTTGTTTCATTTTTCTCTCCGAAACCAAACTAAACTAAATCCGTTTAATCACCAGCAGCAGCAGCAGCACCAGCACGACGGCTGTGGTGATGGAGAGAGAGAGCATCGGCGAGGTAAGGCACCTCACCTCACCTCACTAACCAACTGAACGAAACGAAACGAAACGGTTATCGTGTATGCATTGCAATATGCAAGAAGCTCCACCTGTAGCTTCTCGGCCGCTTGCTTGCTTGGCTTGTGCAGTGCCTCCTCCACCCAATCACCAATCAATCATCACCCAAACCACCAACCCAATAACAGCAAGTCACCTCCTCCATATTATTTTGTTTGTTAGGTTATAGGCTAGGTTCTAGTGGGTTTAGAACCAGTCCAGTCATCTTCTGCATCTGAACCTGAAGGTGAATGTGAACCTCAGGCTACGATTACAGTTCTGACTGTATTGTGCTGGACTGGATGAAGAGCTGTGGCTGCACACATACATACATACATACATACAGTGCATGCATGCATGCAGGAGTCCAGATCGAGCTTGGTGCATGCCTGCCGTTATTGTACGACAGTACCCATATGATCTGGTACCATACGATGTGGTAGGTGAGGGAGAGAGGCAAAGAGGAGGGTCTGACGTGCATCTACATAATGTACTGTACATACATGCACATGCTGGCACGTTTCGATCCCAACCATAACCCTCCATCCCTATCCTCATCCCACCAAAAAAAAAAAAAAAAAAACAGCTCCACACGCACGAGAAGCAAGCAAGCAAGCAAGATGAGTGATGAGTGATCGCTGATACTTGGTTGGTTGGGGTTGGTTGGTTGGGGTTGGTTGGTTGGTTGGATAGCGCATGTATCCATCCCTCCACCCTCCATCCATCCACGTTCATGCCATGCCATGCCATGCGCGGGGATCCAGATTCAGAAAACTTGCTTTTCGCCACCACCACCACCACCACCACCCCTCACTTCCCTCCCGCTTGGGTTGTGTGCGTGCAGGCGGGAAAAAGAAACAAGCGAGAGAAAAACGAGGCGGACGAAACATGCAGGTCTTGCCGGGGTCGGCACCCAATTACCGCCCCTATTACGGAAAATCAAAATTAAGCATGGATTGGATTGGATTGGATGGTGGTCGGCGGTCCACTCATCGCACAGAAGCAGAGAGAGGAGGAGGGGGGTTATCGCTCCTTTCATGAGGAGGGGTGCTATGAGCTGTGGTCTATGGTTGTTTGGTTGTTTGTTTGGTTAGTGTTAGTAATTTAGTAATTTACTAGACTTTTCGAAATTCGAAATTCGAAATTCCGTGCTGAAAGGCAGTGCAGTCTTGTAAGGAAGAGGGAGAGGGAAATAGAGGGAGGGAGCGGTGTGATTCCAATCCCTAAATGATTGGCCTACAACCAAACCTCCCTCCCAATACTACATACACTAGCATAAACCAGCCAGCATCTCATCTGATCTCATCTGATCTCCCATATGATGAGATGTAGTGTAGTGTAGTGTAATAATATAGTGTACCAGGAAAAGAAAGACTCGAGATGATGATCAAGATGAAAAAAAAAATGAAAAAAAAAATGAAATGGAATGAAATGATGGGATAGGATGTATGAATTGCGACTGTATCATGGTGTCACCTAAATCTAAATCTAAATCCCGCTTTTACAGTACTGTACCAGAAGAGGGATCTTTTTGGCTTGCAGGCAAGGCAGGGCATTTAGATGCATGTTAGATATGCCTGCCTGTACTTTGTTTGTGTAAATGAATGAATGAATGCATGGGTAAAACGGCTGAATATACAAGAAGACCAGCCCTAGACCCAACACCCTAGGATCAGCAAAAAAAGGCAAGGTAGGTTTCCCGAGAATATGGTGATATCACTGAGATCAATATCTACGCACAAATGCAAAAATGGAGAGATTTTTTGCTTGTTAGAGGTGATGTGAATCCTGTTCTTGTCTTGTATTTGTTTAGTATTTGCGTAACTATCCTATCCTATCCTATCCTATCCCATCCTATCATGCTTCTCATTTCTTTCTTTCTTTCCATCTGTCTCATTCCCATCATTGATCTCGTGAAGCACGTAGATAGATAGGTGTAGGTAGGTATCTGTACAGACCTCCCCGTCTCCCTCACCACCAAAAAAAAAAAAAAAAAAGATTGCAGACCGTAATGATCGATCGCAAAACGTATAAATGTGACGTCCCGGAGGGAGTCGAATAGACAACGGTCGGTCTATCAGGTCTCGTTCCAACGCTCCGCTCGGCTCGACAAGTCCCTCTACGAGGGGAAGAGAAAGATCTAGAATAAGAGACAACTCCATGCTTTCTCTCTCTCCCGCTGTAATGCTTGAAAAACCAAAAAAAAAACCTGCCATCCCATCCCATCATGAGCCAGCCGACTCGGATCCCTGTAACCCAGACCCAGAAACGCCGTGAAGGATCAAAATAAAAAACATGAAAAGAAAAATTAAATACTGGATAAGCAGATCTCTTTCCCAAATCTTCGATTGCAACCCTCCGTTTTCGCTGTGCGCCTTGCTTTGAAAAAAGTGAATTGACAAGAATGAAGTAATAAGATGTGTACAAGGTTATATAACAACATGATTTGATATGTAGAGTTGAAGATGAGAAAAAGGCTTTTCCAACGGGTGGGCTTTTGATTTTTTTTTGGTCGACTTTTGGATGGGGGGTCGTCCACAGCTCGAATTACTCGGTCTCGTATCTTGGGTCGTGACCATGGATCGATAGGGTATCATTGTGGTTCGTATGTGCCTGCCACGGAATGGTCCAGTCCTGGAAGATGGGGTAGGACGCGAGTCCAATTGGGGTGTCTAAAGGAAACCAGTGTCCTGTTTTTACCACTGGGGGTTTGGATGATCCAAGGATAGAGTGATTATGACTGGCAACGAACATGTTCGTGACCAGTCACGCTTCTTCAAAAAGGAAAGGGAACAACCCTTCATACCCAGACGGATTGGCCGTACTGGTAATGAGAGGCATAGAAAGCAGGGTTGGGGTAGGGTTGAACGTGGGATACAGCATGGACTTGCTCGTATTGATGTTCATATGGGTTACTCCAAGGCTGGTACCACGGGTTAGGATTGGCTTGGGCTTTGGCAACTCCCCATGGATTGGTATATTCCTGGGGTTGGGGGAGAACGTATGACGGTGTGGTACACGGTGGTGCTTGAACAGCTGGCCGTTGTACGCGGGGTGAGACCTCTTGGATGACAGCAGGCAATTCCGGTTCTGGTTTCAGAGATTCTTCGAATGATTCGTAGCCGGAATCGGCTTGAGAGGGGGTTCTTTGAACGGTGTATGGAGGGATGTCGCAGCCATCGTAGGAAGCTTCGGAATCGGTGTCAGAGACAGTCGAGCAGGAACCAGTGAGAGATCCATCGTCAGAAACTGAACCATCATCGGATAGGGAATCCTCGAACACATCCTCGGTGTAGGAACAAGGTGACTGTGGTGGAGTTGGCAATTGTTGTTGAATCGGTGCCGAGAAGCTCGAGCATTGATAAATCAATTGCTTGAGCTGGGAAACATCGATCCTCTCCTTTGGGTCGCTTTCAAAGATCATTCCAAGGATATCGTTCAGTTCATCCGACAATGGCAAGATTGTCTTCAAGAAGTCACGGTTCCTGGTGAAAGCCTTGTATGTGGAATCCTCAACGGAAGCTTGTTTCCACGGATTGCGGCCACATGTAAGATTGACAAGAATGACACCAAGGGACCAGACATCATTGGGGGCACATCGGTATGATGTATTCCTGGAGGATTGATCCAGACATTCTAAATGAAATAAAAATGGTTAGTGGGTCCCCGGGGAAGGAGTAAAAAAGAAGGCCTACCTGGACTCATATAGAAGGTCGATCCACAACCATGGTCCTCTGACACTGGAGTAGTTGTCGCAAGGCCAAAGTCTGCAAGCAACACTTGGCTTCCTGAATTTGACACCAAAATGTTCTCAGGCTTGAGATCCCTGTGGTATATTCCCAAACGATGGCAGTGTTCCACGGCATCCAATATCTGGAGAAAAGCTCGTCGGACTAGAGCATCATTGCCGACATACCTACCCCTCTCAGTGATATTGGAGAAGAGGTCACCCTCGGGACAAAAGTCCAGAACGACATATGTGCAATCTGAATCGTCCAAAATTTTGAGAACAGAGACTATGTTAGGGTGTGCTGATGCCATGTAGTGGAGCCGGATTTCCCTGGATTGGAATTCCCGCTGTCTCTTATCCAGAGGTTCTCCATTGGCATTGGTTTTGCTCAGAGCTTTGACCGCATACCATGTTTGTGTGAGATGATCGAAGGCCGAGTACACCACTCCATACGCGCCCGTCCCCAGGATCGACTTTAACTCCAAGTATTGGCCGAGATATATACCTATCCTTGACTCGGGTGTGGGAGGACACCTTCGGGACTGTGGTGGTGATGTTGATGATTGTGGTGAAGTGGGTGGTGTCAAAATACCATGGGCAAAAGTATGCATGGCAAAAAGAAATCCGAAAACACTCCTGTGGATGGGAAAGGGTCCTGTTTATCTGGTCTCCAAAGAACAGAAATGAAAATGTGGCCTGCTTGTCCAATGGGAGCAGAGATGGGTCCTCAAGTATCGTTGACGGAGTCGCAAACGTCGAGAGGCGAGAGTGGTGAAGGAGTGGTCGCGGAAGAGGAACGTCCTAAGGTTCGACAAGAAGTGGCGATATGTGTGACAGGTGCGACGATGAGGGAGAGATGAGGAAGGACAGGACGAAGTGATGATAAAAGTCGAGGTTGGAGTTGGAGTTGCGATGAGAGGTTGAAGTGGGGAGGAGGAGGATGACGGGTCTTGATATGATGAGGGCCGGATGACAGGGGTGGAGAGGGAAGGCTGCCCTCAGTCGCAGACTCGCAGTGATGAGAGCAAAGAGTGAGGCTTCGGGGCTAGCTCGACAGGGCGATGCGCAAGTCGCAAGAGGCGGGTGAAGCCAAGCCAGGTAGGCCAGGTAGGCCAGGTAGGTTAGCGTTGGACGAGCACCCTAGAAGTTTGGAACCTGGAATACCGTGTGGGTCGACTACTCTCTAGGCTAGTACGCTAGTAGGCGTGGTGTGTAGTGGTGTGTACGGACGTAGTGGTGTGGGCCGAAGGTGAGTACAAGTAGTCGCTAGTCACCGTAGCGGGAGACTAGGAGTGGTGCCAGAAATTCAGAAGCTCAGAACTGCCAGTAGTCGGTCTTGGTGCCCCTGCAAATCGAACATCGGGCCCCAGTCACTCCAGTCCCCCCAGTGGTCGCTTTCCTACGGTCGTACCGGGGTCGTCAGAGTCACCCAGTGGCCGTTCCATTTGCTCCGAGAGGGAAACCACAGAAGAGTGGGTTCTGTTGCGCGGATGCATCGAATGATTCGCCCCCAGGGCGACCCCCCTGCTCCCCAGCGAAATGACGGCTCCCAGACGTCGTCACAGGGTGGGAAGGGAGTTGAAAATAGCTGATGCATGGGCCACTCTCATGGGCCACTCTCAACCCATCCACCCTCCACCCTCCTCGCGCGGAGTCTGTGCTGCAGCAAATGCAATGCAGGGCTGGGCAAGGCGGGCGTGGTACAGCAGACCAGCACCAATGCGGCACAAATCCTTCTCTCCTGCTCCGTCTGTGTGCGCAACAGCAGCCACCAAGTCCCAAAGCCTCCTCCTGCAGCCTGCTGCTTGGGTCATGCCATGGGCCAGGGGCTCGCGCGATGGGGAGACCGAAGTCAGGTGTGAGAGCGAGCGATCGAGTGTCGCAGCTCGAGGAGTTGAGGGACATCATCCATGGCTGTTTGCGTGTTGGCGTGGCGTCCAGTCCGACGTGCAGGGCGCTGCCAGTGGCCCCAGCAGGCCAGGCCGGTGCTGAGTGGTGGTGAGAGGTGTTGAGGGGAGAGGGTGCCCAGATGGTGGTGATTGGCAGTGATTCGCCTTGTGCGGTGCTGGACCGGCTGGCGTCGCATGAATTTGGTGCTGTCAGACTCCCAGGTGCCAGACATCTGAGACAGGGTCGGCGAGACAGGACCCATCATCGCGCGCCCATCTTCCAGCATCCATGAGACCGCAAATGTGAAGTGACGCTGATGTCTATCAAGCTCGGCCGGTGGTTTCTGTCTTTGCCGCACCACCTGCCTCGTCACCTCGTGGCTCGCCGTGATCAATGCGGGCCAGGCAGTTTAATCGAGACAATCCATTCCGTCGTCTTGTTTGCTCGCCCATCACTCGTCACTCCTCCGCGGTGTGATTGGCGGGAGCGGCTGAGATCCAACGGGGAAGGGGCGCCAGACCGACGCCAGACGTCTTCGATATTCCTTCGCTGTTCCTTCATCTTCTGAATCTGCAGATCATACACAATCATACCGTACAAGGCTTGAACAGGCAAGGCCGAGGGCGGTCGTGATGGGGTGAAGTGATAGACCACTCGAGTGCTTCGTCGAGTGCTTCGAAGGGGGTAGGAGGGTAGGGGGGTCGGAAAGGCTCAATCAATGGGGTGGTGGAAACGAGGAAGGAGCGAGGGTGTTCTGCATCGTGATGTGTCATCGGCCCTGGAGGAGAGATGGGAGCGATGGGAGAGAGTAGGATCGCCGTCAAACCGTTGTGGCCAATCTCCGATCGCATCCTTCCAGAGACTCCAGAGCCATCCATCGCAGCCAATCAGCAGCGACCAGCAATCCAAGTGCCCTGGTCCTTGTCCTCGTCCTGGTCGCACGCAAGAGCCAAGTCGCCCTAGTGCCAGCTGCGCCCGAGGCATGCGACACCCCGGGCCACGAATTTACCATTCTTGTGTCAATCTCCATCTCCAGCCTGCCGCCGGCCTATCAGCGCCCGTGCAGGCAGAAGGGAGCAGATGCGAGCAGGAAGTGAGGCTGTCCTCGAGGCTGGATCGTCGCAGCCATTGGTTCGCGACGCCGTCACTCGCATTGGTGTGTGACAGTGGCGCCGTAAGACGCATTGGTGGCGCCCATCCAGGAGCAGGGATAGAGCATGGATAAAGGAGATGAGGCGAATGGGAAGTGCGAGAGCGCAGGCGAGGGAGCGAACGCGGTTTTAGGTCAGGCAACCAAGCAGGCGAGAGCGTGGCAGGTGAGCAGAAAAGCAGCATCGCAACATTCTAGAAGTGGGGCTAGCCTCCCTTCCGGTCTAGGTGCCGTCGAGAGATGCAACCGCTAGCCCGCTCACGGCTAGCCCGTCGTATTCGACCCGGGAGAGCGAAGAAGGCGAAGAAGCCAACTCATCAGCTTGGCGATGCTCGAAATATCGCTCACCCAGATCTCAACCCCTCCTACCCAATCACGCCGCCGGCCGACACGATTGGGCATCGCACCTGATTGCCGGCTCGACACCAACTTCGGCCACAGCCTCGCTGGCCAAGCTGCATCAATCGCTCATATCCTTAAACCAATAAACAAGCTTGCAAGTTTGCATACCTGCATATTATTCCGCGTAATAGCGACTGGAATCGCCGGCCTGGACTCTGACCTCTGACTGGCAGTCCCGGCACACTGCAACTGCCTACGAAGTAGGTAGTCCTGCCTCAGCCATCCACCTCATCATCAGCAGCAGCATAATTATGGTGGTGCAGAACTGCAGATGGATGCGCCCAGCGCCCCAACCACACCCCCATCCAGTCCTTTGCACAGTACGAATTACGAACTCGAACTAAACCTAGGTCTTCGTCTTCGTTCTCGAATCCTACCAGCGCCGCCGTTCCCGAAAAGCCAAAACCAAATCCAAACCAAATCCAAACCAAAACGTAAAACCCAGCGCGAAACAACCCGTAACCCAGAACCCAGAACCCGGCCACACTATGTTCGAACTTCGAACTTCGTAAAAGTAAAATTTGCATTTGCCATTACCATCTATCGTGAATACGGGCCACATCACATCACATCACAAGCCACACCAGGGCAGGGCAGGGCAGGGCAGGGCACACACGGACGGCGACGGCAAACAACCTGCTCAGCCGTTTAAAGCCGTTATTGTTATTGTCTAGACTCTAGGGTCCCTAAACATCAAACCAACCCAAATCAAGCCAACCCGTTTCCAGCCAGCCGGTGCAGCGCCCTGAAAATTCCAGATTCCAGAACAGAGTAATAAAGAATAGAGGATGACTTTGAAACTCACCGCCTGTCTTCAGAGATGAAATCTAAGTCTTGAGAGCCGGTATTGGTTCGAGAAAAATCTACAGAGGCTGCCTAGGTAGGGAGTGCACACCAGATGAATGAATGAATGAAAGAAAGGCGTACGAAGTAATCTCAGATCCATCATGATGGCTTATCGATATCGATATGGGAATGGGGTTGTGAAATACTAGTATTGCCTTGAATTGCCTTGCTATCTGTGTGTCCGTGTATATTTCCCGCCCCGTGACCGTAGGTTAGACAATTTTCAACCCGAATCGAATCGAATAGTGCGTTGTACCTTGTATTGTATTATTCAATAATGGTACTGTATGTAGGGTAATTATTGCAAGCGAGCAAATTTTTCGAAGAGTTGAGAGATTGGAAATAAAATAAAAATTTCTTTTCGATGGAGCGGTATTATATTGTATGGAGGTAATTCTTTCGTGCTAAGGGAGCTTGAGAGAGAAAGAAAGAAGGAAGGAAGGAAGGAAGGAAGGAATTGGAAGTCTGAGTCTGAGTCTTTGCACGTGACTTTATACGGACAGGAATGGGAATGGGAATTGGAATGGGATGAAGTCTTATTGCATGAAGTGTAGTGTATTTGCTAAGATAGCATTTGGGTTGGGTTGAGTTGAGTCGAGTTGAGGCGGTTGGAGGCTACATCTAGTACACGACAGTATAATCTCCGTCTCCATCACGGCTTCATTACTACAACTGCAACTGCAACCAAAAACAAAAACCACAACAAAAAGAAGAAGAAGAAGAAATCCTTCCAGCTTCCAACTAAAGAAAGTTGTAGACTTAGATGCAAATGCATATTTTGCCCCCCTTCTCCTTCTAGCGATTCATTAGAAACGTGACAATTAACCGCAGTTGCAATTATGATTGCGGTTGCAGTTGCCCAAAACGGCTGGATGTATTTGGGATTGATTGACCAACCGACCGACCGACCGACCTTTGACTGACTGACTGTACGAACGTACGGGGCGTATAGCTCCAGATATTATCGCAGTGGTGAGAAGGAAACTAGGTAGGTAGGTAGGTAGGGAGGGAGCATGATTCAAGTTTCAACTAATCCATAATCCAGCGACCGACAAGAAACTGAGAATTGACCTAAACTGCGATTCAATCGAATGCAATTGCCCAAAATGGCCTCGGTATAGGTACCTCCAGATATTATTGCAGCGAGAAACCAGCATGATTCAACCAACAGATGGATGAATCCATGATCCATGCCAAAGGCCTGAAATAAAACGACCCCGTAAAAATAAGAATAATTATTTTCAAAGCACAGCAGTCTGTGCGATTCGAAACCCTTCAAAGCGCACCGCACCGCCATGCAAATGCCCTGAACCCAGCCTCGTTCCGAACGGGCATGTCCTAGTCCCAACAGATCTAGATGAGATTTAAGATTTACGGACGGACGATGAATGGGCCGAAACCGAAACAGAAACAGAAACTGAGAAAAAAAAACCTTCTTTATTCCTTGAACTGAAATATGCATGTACAATGCACTTCCCTACCTGCATCTAGAAACCACCCACCATTGAAGCAGGGAGTTTAAATTGGAACGTGAATTTAAGGTGCAGGTGCAGATGCAGCGCAGTAGAAACGAAGTAGAGAGTTATTTCTATCTATCTTTAAGTCGTCCGTGTGAATGAATAAATGTTTCCGTTACAGAGGATGCATGTGCATGTGCATGCAAGCTTCATCTGTTTTGTTCCGGTCTGTTATGTGGTTTAGAAACGAATATATGGTTGTATATGCACGTGCAATTTGCAATGGCATTGCATTTGATGAAAAAGCCACCTCGCACCAGCATCAGCATTGAAGCCATCTATTTTCCCAACATCCTCGTCACACAAAAAACCAAGTCGGACAAAAAAGATCGAATATTGGCTGGAAGGTGGGTAGGGACCGGGTTCTCCATTTTGCGGGGAGATCCTTCGAAGAGGAAGAGTAAAAGCAAACAAGCGGAGTGGAAGATGCTGAGAATAGACGCCGCAAGTGCATTCCTGCCCAGTCCAGCCCCACATCGCGGCACAGGAATAGAGTCGCGACTCACGAGGAGATGTCGTGACCAGCGGCTGCTTTCTTGCAGGTGGGTGAGCGCAGGTGGTGACTGTGAGTGGAGCAAGCGCTTCGCGAAACTTCAAGCGCGGGCCCCGCTTCTGTTCTATCTCTGTCTGCTCTCCTATGATCTTCGATCATTGTCAAGTTGACAGATGCAGACGAAAATAACCCTCTTACAAACTTGCTCATCGATCGATCTTGAGAAGCACGAATCTGTTTTTTGTATGCACAACTCGAAATACATCTGTGGATTTTGGTTTTATGAGTTTGGTTCGATGATTTCTGCCTTCTGGCAATTCCTGACGAGAGTTCTAAAGATACATCCTTCATCGGGTCGAGATCTGCGCATCTAATTATATCCTCAGAACACCGAGACATACCCGCAGCGTCTTGTCTTTCCTACAAAGTACCTCCCACTTTCCTTTTCCATACTTCTCTATCAAGCCCTCGCGATTTCTCATCATTGCGTTATCTTCATTTTCGGCGAAATCGCGGCCGGCGCTGAATGTCTCAGCATACCTCTCGTCAGCCGCGATTGTCACTGACCCTCCAAAAGTCAGGCTGAGGACAAGGCTCCCAAAATCTCCATCTCTCATTCGCTCTCTTACGCAAAATTCTTGATATCAAAATAGCCTTTACTCCCCCAGCTCTCATTCGTCTGTCGGCAACCCAACCATTCATGGAAAAGGGGGCTGAGGTGATCATCAAAACGATCTCCCCAATCCGCGAGTCTCCTTCCTATTCAGACCCAATGGACCCTGACATGTTGATTCATGATTTGCTTTTCAGTCGCGAAGTTCCAGTCTTTGCGTATGTAACAAGCATCCGCTTGCCTCATCTCGCAAAGTTGGTTCCAGTACAGCCCCCAAATCTAGCGATAAAAGACAGCAAATTTGGCCAAGCTTACTGCTTCTGACGTGAGAGATCACCGTACGCGACGGCTATGCTACAGCGCTTCTCTCCAGCCTGCCCAGTGCGAGCGCGCGACTGCCAGTGTAGTGCCAGCGCATCATTATCGCTGTTGATATACTTACTTGCCCACGCGTGTGTGGGACGAGGTTTCAGGGTAAGGTGCCCATTTTTCAATTCAGGCATTTCGCGATTCGCATTTCATATACTCACCACTCACCTCATTTGTTGCTTCCTCAACTACCGACATATACAACATCCGTCTCTTCCATCCTATCCATTCCTTCTCGAAAGAAATAAAAGAAAAGGATGAAATGAAATGAGAGGAGCATAGATGGCAGCATACTTGTCGATGGCCTCATTCTTGCCCATTGGAATCCCCATCTTCGTGAATCACCAAGCGCGACTTTCTCCAACTACCTCGTCACCCACGAGATCAAGTGACACATCTCCACCAAACTCAACTTTTGATCGAATGAAGGATCAACAAGCCACAGGCGAAGAAGGATTATTCTCCAAAGTCAAGATGTCGATTTTCGCATCCCAGCCGATGCAAGCGGCCGTTTCAGTACCACCGCCCTCCTACAGCAGCACGCGCCATCAACCTCCTCCCTATCTTCCACCAGCATCACCAAACACCTCCACTTCAACCTCCAAATCCAACAGCAAGACGTGGTTCGGATCAATATTCGGCTCCCGAACCACCCTACCCCAAGAATCCCAAACCTCACTCCAAGCCACTCCAGGCGCCGCTTCAACTTCAACACCAGAAGTAAACCTCACCCCTCTCCCACCATCCTACAATTCCAACCCATCTCCAACCACAACCACAACCACAACCACAACCTCCACTCCCAGGACCAGAGAACTAACCCACCACCCCTCCTCATCCTCATCCACCCTCTCAATCAGCACCCTCTCCACCCTCTCCACCACTTCCACCATAACAACCCAACCCACCCCCTCCTCCCCCCTCCCAAAATACGAAGCCATCCAAACGCCCTCCTCCAAACAACTAACCCGCACCTCAACCACCACTTCCCCCTCCACATCCACTTCCAGATCATCAACCCAACCCAAGCCTAACAAAAAACCCACCTGGAGCAACCCCTACATCTCCACGGATCACGACTACGTCGACCCCTACGAGGAATACGAACTCCGGCAACGGGCTGATCGGGACCGGGATCTGGGTCGCGAGGAGGGGAATGGGGATTGGTGCTGTGGGTGTTTTTGGGTGGGTCCGGCGCATCCTTGGCAGGCTTATTATGTTTTTTGAAAGAGAAAAATTCCCTTTCTTTCTTTCTCATAGAGAGACTTCTATTTGAGGTTTCTTTTTGGTGTGTGTGTGTAGTTGTGGTGGGAGGGGAGGGGATGAGAGGGGTTGTTTGGGAGTGAAGAAGTGAAGTGAAAGAAGCTGATAATTCATGTCTGAATAGTGGTTCTTTGAACTAAGGGAGTCGACGACGGCTTGGGGCTTTTATGGGCCGTGGTTGTATATGTGAGATCATCACTCTCCCTCTCCCTCTTCCTCTCACTTATTGCGGGGAATGGGAATCTTGATCTTGAACTTGGGGGGATTCACGAATTTCTTTTGTTTGTGGATTTAATTTATTTTTCGTTGGGAGATCGGGATCAAGAGGCATTGGGTAGGAGATTTTGGAAAGAAGGCTTTTTTTATGGTGGGTTGCATTGCGAGGGAGGGAGGGAGGGAGGGAGGAAATCATGGAGCTGGATTCTTGTGTGTGTGATATACTCTTTAAGCTGGAATGGGAATGGGAATGGAAATGGGACTGGAGAGCGGGAGGTAATAATGAGAAGGGAAATACATAGGCAAGGAAGTGGTTGGCGTCCAGGTCAGCCAAATTCACACAGCACAAGACTAAGATTGAAGAAGATGCTACATTGCTACGATACAATACGATATGATACGAAAGAAGGATAGATACCAGACCAGACCAGACCATACCATACTATACGAATTTCCTATTTGAATTTTTAACTTTTAAGTCTACATATTACAGTACAGTACACATGAATCTCATTTTGACAATGCAATTAATTCATTCCTCTTCGGTTCATATCTTCAGGGCATCGAAAGATGACAGATGACAGATGATGCTCATGATTCAAATGCTGTGCAGATAGGATGTACAAAGAAAGTCTGGGGGTGGCGAAGTCACTCTTGGAGGATTCCTTCCTTCCCATCCGTTCCTTCCCGTCTGCCCGTATGTCAGCATCAGTCACTTACTCATCCCTCATCCCAATCCTGCTCATCCCACTCTATTGTTTGTGCTGTATGTGGTTCTGAATCTAGTTCTAGATCTTACTCTGGATCCGACTCTGGATGTGGATTCTGACACCACCCAACTTCAACTTGAATTCTGACTGTGACTGTGACTGTGACTGTGACTGGGACTGGGACCACGTCACATTATGCCATCCCGGGACTGAAACAGAGATAAGGCGGTAAATTTGTTCAAGTTTCATGATCAGCGATTCAATAAGTGGGAGTTGGGAGTTGGAGGTTGGAGATTGGAGAGGAGTTCTGCATCTGCATTGAGGCCTGAAGAAGGTAAGGTAAGGTGATGTGAGGTGGTTTTATTTGGCTGATTGAGGGTGGGCGTTGTTACTACTACTGGTATTGGTATTGGTGCGAAGATACGAAATGTGGGCGTGAGGGTGAAGGTGAGAGTTTGGAGTAGGAAGTATGACGCTGCGAGTGAGAGAGTGAGGCATGATCAAGGAAAAGTTCAAAGCTAGAAACAACAATGCTTGCCCACCTGTTGCTTCTTCTCTTGAGAAGGCAATTGCGAGAAGAGGGGTTTTTGATCTCGATTTCCTTTGGTTGCGTGGAGTTCTTGCTGGCTCTAACTCGAGAGCAGAAAAATACAGCGCGTATCGAATATCGAATGAGGAAAGAATCGAGGTTCGGGTTTCGAATTATGATCTTGTCTCTTATGCACTTACACAAGTAGTCATGGCATCAAAGCAACAACCAAGTCCGAGAGTGGCAAGCGTGTATATGGTACACCTACAAAGCAGTCTTCGTTCAGATGCCTAGCTGTGCAACTTGTAACTTGTAAGTAAGTTCTAAAGCGAGAGAAACGCCTCCGCAAAGCCAAGATTTCACCATCTCAGATCTCGTTTAAAGGAAAGTATCAGAGCCCATGGGATTACAAGATCCAGTACCGAACGGAAAGCTCTTTCTGTTTATCGTTCTATAACTCTAGAATGGTTGGAATGAGGAAACACTTCTGCATACTCACAGAGTCTTTGCCGAGAAAAGCGTCTTGTTTTGAACCTGCACTTTCAGCTCGCAGTGAGATTGCGGTATTCATTTATATGGATATTGATATCAATACAGAATTTAGGAGTTTAGAACCTTCGAATGCTTCACGCTATTGATACAGTTCTCAGGATACGGGGATTGGGAAGTGTGCTGCTCACCATACGCCGCTGGAGATGGCTAGCTGGTTGATTACTCCGCTCTCTCTTGACCTTAGGAGTTAAGCCCGTCGAAGTCGAGTACACTCCAGCGTGACTCAGTATCGATGCTCAAGCTGCAAAACACCGTAACGAAGCTTTTCATTCCCAAGACGACGAGGGTATTAGGGGGGAAATCATGTCTGTACATGTCCCTAGCTAGGCAAACGCAACTCTCGACTTATAAACACCGGAATTATACGAAACCCGAATCTCAGGACTCGCTCTGAGACAAGTATCTGGATGGCATAGCAAAATGAAGGCAATTGCTAGCGATACGTAAGCTTCTCCTCCCCTCCCTCCTTCTTGCGCCGTCACCATCCGCCTCACTAACTTGCTGTCCAGCACACTCAAGTCCTAATCCTCTCTCGCGCGCGCCTTCTGACGGCTCGTTTTCCTCTCTACCACCCTCTTAACACACCGTGTCTTCAGATGATGCCTAGCACACCCATCCACCCCCACCTACGCGTACAGATACGCCTCTATGCTCACCTAGTGAGGCGGAAGCGGGATCTCCGCGCGCATCAACTACTACATCACATCACTTGGTGGACCGCCGATAGGCCTCTGACGGATAGATCCTTCATACCGATCACGAAGAGTGGGTGAAGACGATGTAACGCCGACTCCATCACTATATTAGGAATACAGGAAGGACTGTGTGATGGAACAGTGAAGGCAGGGGCGGAGATATTGGGTACTGCACCGATATGTTGGAATGTAGTGTAGAGTGGAGAGGCGGCAGCGGAGGCAATGGTACTGGGGCTGTTGATACTTGGCGCTGGGGACAAGAAAATCTACCCCGCAAGAGATTCCATAAAAGAAAGCTCGGCGCGTAGACAAAGAGGCCTTCTCTATCTGGTATCCATGTTAGGCTTAATGACAATTAATGTGTGAACACGATAATGTCAAAAATAATTCTGTCCAAGGCACTAGCCGAAAAGATAATTATTTTTGCCAAAATGACCAATTGTCCAACTATGTTCCTCCTGTTAGTTGGAAACATGGGTTTGTGAATCAATGTTGGTGTTGGATGCCTTGATCCTTCTCATCATTTGGAGTCTGCGTTGTATGTTCTGGCTTCACTCCAAGAATAACGAGTGCGGCACGCTCAGGCTAGCATCTTGACAATTCGTGAGACGAAAACAAAGGAAGAAACGACAGCTCACAATATGCAGAGCATATCAACAGTTTGAGTATTCTATGTCTATAATAAGTAGCGTCTATCTCTACGACGCTATTAGCGATCTAAAGGTAGCCCCATCATCTCAGCGCAATGTCTTCATGATGAACGGATGTTTCAATGCTTCCGTCGGAGTGATCCGCTTCTCTGGGTTCAGCGCTAAGCAGCGATCTAGTAAATCGGTAAATAAGGCCAACTCCTTGGTCTCCGCCTCGGTGAGACCCTTCGATGCAGAAGTGAGGCGAGTGCGGAGATCTCGGGACGGTTTCGCGAATGCAAGTGTCTTAATGGTGTCCTGCAAAGAATGACGCATCAGTATCGCTTCTATTCTAAGTTGACGGGATGAAACAAAACATGTGATGTTGGGGGAATCTTAGCTATTGTGGTTGTATGACCAACAGGTCTGCTACTCTGCGGCACAGACGCCACAGCGCTTCAACTCCCACACAGGTTAGGAATAAGTATGGAAATAGACATACCTTTCCAGTAAGCTTATCTTGCTCCACACTTCTAAAGTTGGCCATCTCATCGAAGTGAATGTGAGCAAATTCTGCGCGCTTCAGCATCTTGGTTGTGAATTTGCCCCTGCAATCCATGATTGACCGAAGCATTTGATTATTAGTGCGACCCGTGAATAAAATCTTTCCGGTGTATAGCTCATAGAGGGTGCAGCCAACAGACCAAACATCGATGGCGAAGTCGTACCGCATGCCAAGAATAATTTCTGGCGCTCTGTAAAACCGACTCACAAGATAAGGGGTGATCTCGTTGTCCGATGCATCGGAAGCAGAACCTAAGTCGCAGATCTTGAGCATATTGCGTGATTCATTGACCTATTCATAGTCAGCGGAGATGTGATTGCATTTGAGTTGAAGGCGCTTACCAGAATATTGTCAGGTTTCAAATCCGCGTGCAGGATATTGCACTTTCGCATGAGACTTAATCCGAGGAACATTTGCTGAGCGTAAGCCCGGACAGCTCGGAGATTGATACCAACATCGCGACCAAATTTCTTCAGTACCTCACGAAGATTGATACTCAGGTTTTCGAAAACCATGCACAGATGTCCTTTGTGCTCGAAGTGACGCTCAAGTCGGATCATATGCTTTCTGTCTTCAGGATCGGCTTCATTGAGTTTCTGGAGAATCTCGATCTCCTTCATACCAGCTTTGCGCCTATGAAAATTCAGTCTCGAGTTCCGGTAAGGAGAAGGAAGGCTCACATCGTTTCGTTGTTTCTGATGAGTTTGATAGCAACCAGCTTCTTCGTGGTCACATCTATAGCTCGAACGACTCCCGAGAACATACCTTTACCAAGATTTGCTTGAACGTGGTATCTACCATTCAGCAATTCTCCCAAGATAACCTTATAATATCCTTCGATATCGTCCCAGTTGTCGAGCATTCCAATGTCAAGTTCCTTCGCCTGTGGTATCGCGACTGCCTTGGAAACATCAGTGGACTTTTCTGCATTTGAGTTTCCATTGGGAAGAGGATCTTCAGCAAACATATCATCGTCGTCCTCGGCGAACATATCAAAGTCATCTTTCGATTTTTTCGGCTTTTCTTCCAAGGCTTCGGTAGTAGGAAGCAAGACATCTTGTTCGGTGGTAGGTTTGGTCTCGTCATATGTTCCTGAGGATACTTCGTCGTTGTGCCTTTGATCGTCTCGCTGCTTATCTTCTCTCATATCCATGGTTGGATCATAGTCAGCGGCTGAAGGGCCATCAGTACCATCGCCAGCTGATTCTCCTTTCGTGTTGACGAGTTCTTGGTCATCAGTAATTGCGAATATAGCAGGTGAACCTGGATCTTGAGCTTCTGTTGGAGTCCCGGGAGTCGAGATCATGGGCGAAGCTGTCCGTAATGGATCAGTACGAGATGAGAAAATATGGGACGCAGACCTACTCGATCTGGCGGAAGGTGTTGTATCGTCTTGCTGTCCAGGTGTTGAATCTCCTGACTTATCTCCCAGCTGCAAGGCCTGTACCAGTAAAGGTGTGGCTGAACCTCTATACTTAGCTTTAATTGCTTCACGACGTTTCCGTCTCTGCTCAATCAATGCTGCTTCATCGAGAGGCTCCTCTTCGGGAGCTTCGATGGTAGGTCCCTGAACATCGTTGTTTTTCCTGTAACGTGTTAGTACGTATGGCTCAGAGCTGGTCGTAAAACTTACCTAACTTGATGAAGGTTGTTGGCAGACTGGTCAACATGCTGCTGTGAGTGTCCTTTGGTAGTTTTAGCCTCTTGTCTTGCGTTATCAGCAGGCAGCGGGCTTGGTCCCCGTTTGCTCACTGACTGGTCCTTTGATTCCCGACTTCTTAGATCACCATGTCCATAAGAATCAGGTCTCCGATGATCATTTACATAGCCATCATGCCGGCTGTCATCGCGTCTTGACTGCGAACCATGCCAATTCCTATCTCCTCCCCGATTGGATCTATAGGGCGAACGACTGCGTGTTCGTGCTCGTTTCTCGGGATATCTGTCACGTTCATCGTAGTGTAGACCTGCGGATGCAGTTGGGCCTCGATCTAGATCTTCATAGCCTCGAGGTCGGCGTTTGTACTCTGACGGAGTATCTTCATAGTGCACCTTGAATCTGCGCGTGTCCCGAGATCGATCCGGGTAATCATCGTCTCTCGATCTCTTCGAGCCTCTAGGCTGTTGGTCATACGGTGATCTGCTTCTCTCGTGTGATTTCCTGTCTCTCGGCCTGTGTCCATGTTCCGGGGATCTCGAATTAGAGATGCTAGAACGGTTTCTGTCTTGACGGTCAACTGACGTGCCATCGTATTGAGGCAGCGACGTGTTTGCCTTCTCTACACTGCCATCGCGAATCTCTCCCTCATCTGAGCTGGCTGGAGAACCCATTTTGTTTGCAGTAATCAGACTCTAGATCCCTGCCTTGTCGTTGGAAAATTGTGTTAGCAAGGCTCAGAATAGAACGATCTCAATGTGAGAAGAGCCCAACCGGGTATCTATTGTCTCTGTCTCGAATCTCAGCGCATATTTGTCGTAGATAGAATGTTGGCGACCTGCTCGGAAAGAGTTGCGCGGTGTATTAGGGGTAGGTCAAAATGTGATATCCCTCGAAGCTGGATGACGAGAAGGCGGAAGATAGCATGTCGAGCTGTAACCAGATACGGCTTAGCGTAGATGGAGGCGGCTGAGCCCAAACGAAAACCTCAAAGTCTCACTCGCCCACGCCAAATTCTCTCAAACATCCCACTTCACAAACTTTGAGATATTTTCAGTTCCCGACTTCACTACCTACCGTCCACAGACTACACGTAAAGTTTAACAGCAATGGGAGGCCAGGACAGAGCAGGTATGCCACACGAAATCTCCAGCCTGGTTTCTCATGTTAATCAAATCAACAGGCGGCAAAGCCAAGCCTTTGAAGGCACCGAAAAAAGGCCCCAAGGCTGAGTTGGATGATGAAGATAAAGCTTTCCAAGAGAAGCAGAAAGCTGGTATGTCGGGCTAACCTTAGGCTCTGCAAACAATTATTAACTTCGATCATAGATGCCAAAGCCAAGGCTGAGCTGGCGGCCAAAGCGAAGGGAAGCAAGGGACCCCTCAATACCGGCGCGCAAGGAATCAAGAAGAGCGGAAAGAAATGAGTGATTAGCGTACGCAAGATATCATATATGGATTGACTTGAAGGTCTATGGGCATGGAGAATACGGCGTTGCTGGGACTGTTTCGGATGAAGGCTTTCTTTCGATATGAGCGGATGCGTCGATTTTCTGGATGACCGATGGTATACGATATTACTATGAATACAACAACGGAACTCATCATGTGGATGGGCTCTTGAGATTGTGAAACTGTTATATTCCTCTCTGAGTTTTGGCATAGAGAACCCCGTTACTGTGTCCTGGTTGTCGAAGTCGGGAGCAGGCACCACTGTCCCACGCTCTTCTACCCATGTTCGGCTTCATCTCCGTGTTAGAGTATAAGCCTAGTAGTCCATTCTTAGTTTTATTTGGTCTTCGCCAGTTACTGGACGAGAATCTCTACTGACAGGCCTGCACATCATTGGCAACTTTTGCTTCTACCTAAGTTGCGCATATTTCAAGCTTCTAGCCTAGTCAATCGACAGTTGATAGTAAGCTTTGTCCTTTAAAGCGCGGATCTCCCAAATGAGCATATCTAACACCTTACGCGCGACGCAATGGCCGTCTTTGGTGTGAGTCATGTAGATACTTAATTTGCGCATCATTCTATCTATGATGAGTGTCAGGGCCTTCAAGAAGACCCTCCTCATTAGCAAAGCGCATGAAAGTTTGCAAATTCACAGCTACTATTCATTATAAATTATATATATTTTCTCCATTTTTCTTTGAATCACACTAAGCTCTTGATTTATAGCTGCGGCTATCGCCTTTTACTTTCCAACTCTTTCCATATCCTACAGAACAAGCACATATCTGTTACATTTCAAGATCAAAAAGAGTTGATAAATTCTTTCGGAGAGTCCCAACATGAAATTACCTCCTATCTTCTTCCTCGGGCTCATCGCCATTGCCCTAGGGCAAATCTCAACCATTACTTTGCCTCACCAAACACAAGCCTCAGTTGCACCTACTACCGATCTTCCAGCCACAAGTACAACAACGGGGCTCCCACGTCAAGACATACAAGTCCGGAAAATCGGACAAACCTGCAAAAACGGAATATGTAAGAGATCAACTCCGTCTGCTGGCCTCATAGCTGGTATTGTAGTAGGAAGTGTTGTGTTGGTAGGTCTGTTGGGCGCCTGCTGCTTTATGATGTGCGGGGGCTTCTAGCCGAGAGTAATACCATGGCGACTGAACGGTGAAACTGGTGGACTGGAGGGATCCTCTGAAGCTTTATTGAGAGGTAGAGATATCTATTGTAGATTAGCTTCGCATCTACCTAGCTCGATATCTCCTCCTTGGAGAATTCTCTGTGCTTCGGAATGCAAACTAGCCTGACTCTTCCTAATCATTCCTTTGAAATTCGTGACTTTCATAGTGGCTAGTATGTGCTGGAATATTTGATTAGCAAAAATAGGCTGACTCACAACTACCGTACCTGAATCGAGTTCATCTCTTACTTCAGAATGGCATCAGTTCGCCTCTTCTGCAAGTCCTCAACATCGCATTGTGGAGATAAATATACCACGCCGCGCTATCAAATTAAAGCGTATTAATAAAATTCTTTTAACATGAAGCTCTTTCCGACCTTTCTCCTGGGACTTGACGTGGTTGTCTTAGTGCATGGCTTGAACACTACCTCCTCATCCCAGTATACAGCTATTTCACCATCAACTATATTATCCTCCGCAACAGAACCTCCAGCCTCAGATACAAGAGTCTACCAAGGAATGCGCCCCTATACTCTAGATAACAACGGGACGAATCAAATCTTTCCACAGAGGCTCTTGTGGACATACTCCTAGGAAACTGCGTTGTTATGTTGGCTCTAGCCCGTTGATTTTGGAGCTTGGAAATACCGATATATTAAAGGCATACTGTATTTCGTGCATACGATGGCATTGCAGCGGGAATTTCTGGTTGGAGTGCTCTGAACGGAAGGGCAATACAGCAACATATTTGAAACACTTAGGAGCATGGAATTCTCATTTAATGTTCCCTGATACTCCAAGAAATCGTAAATCATAGTTCAACCTACAAAGAACATTTTAAAACTTCGATTGATGGTTTTGATTTTCTCTCGATAGCAAAACATTTACTATAAAGGTTGGAATTGGGGTGTTAATGAATTTTATTTTCCTCGTCCCATATTATAACCACCCCATCCCTAAAATATGATAAGATTATTGAGCTATATTTATTATCCTTGGGTTTCGGCTGATTACAGAAAAGCTGTGAAAGCATATCAAATCTGAGTATAGGTATTTTGGCCTGGCCATGGCATTAAATGAATCAAGTATAGTCTTTTTTTTGGGAAAACTCCAGTGAAGCATTTGAAAAAGCCGTTATTTGACATATCACTGGTGAATGGACTGTTTGATAAAGTTTGTGAATCACTGATGATAATCACTCTATTTCGAAAATTAACAGAAATTCATAAACTTTGAGTATCATAAGTTTTCAATCTTGCACCCTTCATTTGACTTCGCTAGAGTGACCACTTCAATCTACGAAGTTGGCAAGAGCACGAATACCCTGACATCATGAATCTGTTCTTCATCGTCTTCATGCTCTTGCAGCCCCTCATTGCCGTGAACGTTGAACTATCGTCCGGATCGAAGATCGAAACACTTGACTCTGCTACCTCAACCACTACTTTCACACTCGCCCAATCGACAACATTCGTTACCTTAGCATCGAGAACACACGCCTTAACAGTATCCCAGATGACTGCACCATACAGATATACCACCGTCCCATCTTTCAGTCCACCTCGAACTCTCGACACCACACAAAGGTTGAGCACCCGCGGGCTCGAGAAGACGGGCCACCTGGAAAAGAAATCGATAATGCCACAACTTGCAAAGCGTATCAATCGCACTGCTGCTATTGTCGGGGGTGTCTTGGGAGGGATCATCGGATCGGTGCTCCTTTGGTATTTCATATGGGGGATGTCGATTTTGATAGGATTTTGTATTGCATTTCGATAGCAAAATACAGGGAACCTGGATGGAAAACTGAGGAGCTGCAGTTTTATCATCAGCTAAGGTTGATTAGCAGGTTGAATTGTTACGCAGTTGCTGCTCAACGTGGTACCTTCTTTATGCATGCGTTTGGTGCGAATACTCATGTTTGTACGAGAATCTTACAATAAACTCGTAATTCCAAATATACCAGTCACCGAAACTCTTCTCTTTAGAAAGATTTGAATCACATGGCCCCATATCAGTCATACTTAAAATAATATAAAAACACGAGAGCTTAATCTGGAGACATTTTTTCATATGCCAGAAGCAAATTTTTTGCGCTACTTCATACATCAATCACCTCCCGTATCAGTAAATACTGAACGAAAATCGACATATCTTTACCAGCCTTATTAGTGTTCCCGAGACCATAGCCGACACCATCAAACACACAGACTCTGCCAAGGACACTATTCATCTCAGAGAGGGATATAACACATCCAAAAAACATCAAAGTCATAACTTTGCCAACTCTACCATGGCGAGCTTTTCAACTGAGCGAAACCTACTTCAATATGACACAGGGGAGGTTACCAAGCGCCAAATCATTACTTCTGTATGGTGGACCTGTGAAGTAATGTTTATATTCTTTGTCATCTGGGCCTTCTCGAGACGCTATGGAGCTCACCCTCCCGATGACCAGGTTCCCAATACCCAACATCTTGATGTTGACCTGGAAAAGCTCAGTTTGGACTCTGATCAGGACTCGCAGAGGGATCTGGACTGAGCGGATCTTCTGACATTGCTGACCGGCTGGCTTGGATGGACTATGGTGGGAAGGGATTGAGATTTTGCGAGACGTTTGCTTCGATGAGCAGATATTGTACTAACAATGGAGTTTGTAATATAATGAATTTTCTAATGTGGCATCTGTCTATCAATCATGCTCCTTGAGATTTCTTGGAAACGCGTTGTACGCTTCAAATCCAGTCTATCCGATATTGGTGAACCCTACCACTGCCCAAAAGACACTGAATAAATATCAGTAATAGCTGTGGCTCAATTAATATAATTGAGCTAGTTTTTGACCCCTTATGACCCATTATCTCGATAAACAATTACAGAAGACCCTGGAATCATGTGAACAGCTTCTAGGTGGCAAGAGCAGTTTTGAGGATATAACAACCAGGCTTGTGCAATAGTAATTCTACAACCTCTTTCCCCGCACCACCCCAATTCCTCCTCGTTTTCCGTTGCAGATGATTCAGCAATACGCATTTCCGACAACCTTGAAGCATGGTCTCCGAAATCTACCATCCAAAACGTAACCATAACGAATACTGCTTAATACCGATATTTATAACGAATACCTCTAATAGTGCCCGATTTGTTATCGACATACGATAGTCTCTACATGCCTTAGAAGCGTGATGAATTTCAATTTTTGACAGATTAACTACGCAATACAAAATTTCTACTATACATCTCTATCTAAACCTCTTCGGGATTCATTTCCCTCTCTTCACAACACTTTAGAACTACAACTCGCTCTTGTTTTCCTCGACTTGAGTCAAGACACCAGTATGGATGTCATATTTCAGGCCAACGATTTGGGTTGTCTTCTTGATCAAAGGAGAAGCTCTGATGAGAGCAAGGTCTTCTCTCACACTATCTTCAATTCTATCCAATCTTTAGCTTCAATATATTTTACGTAGATGTGGGAAACTTACGAGCCAGTAATCTCTCCATACTTCGCTGCCTCAATCGACGCTCCCTCCTCCGGTGCGATTTCGAGCAGGGCCTTCTTGATATCCGCATCGTGGAAATGTGTCATGCCGCAATCTTGAAGAATCAGTATGAGTAATCCAAACATGCTTGAAGACTCACCAGTGTGGTGCATAACAACAATAGTCCCTGGAGCACCGATAGTCTGAAGAATTGCTAAGGTTCGGATAGCATCGAAAGCTCTTCCTCCAGCATTTCGTACCATCGTTGCTTCTATCTCGAGTCAGATCCAATCTAGAATGTGTGACTTGCATAGAGTGGGACTCTTACTCAGTGTGGGATCAATGCCCAAGACTTGATATGGATTCAAACGAGGATCTGAGCACGAGAGGACAACGACACCAGCTCCAGAAGCTCGCATGCCCTTGATCATCTCCATGAGAGGAGGTGGGGATTGATATTTCTGCGAGAATAAACTGTTGCGAGCCAGCATCTCGACAAGTGGACCAGTGATCTTCATATTGGAGGATTCTGATTGAGTGATTGAGTATTTTGGTTTTGTAGTTGTGGCTGTTGAGCTGCAATGACGTGAAGGACTTTGATGTGATCGAAGTTGTTGATGTAGAATGGATGAGACCCTTACGGAGCATACAGGTCTCTTAAGTAGTGAAGCAGAAGCTACGGTGCATCTAGATGCAGACATTCCGAGTATAGTGATGCATTGCTGTTGGTAGTGCAAGCCTCGGAATAAATGCTGATGTCGACGACGCTTTCTAAGCATGAGACAGGAGAATGATGCATAATGGGAAATTGTTTTATGAAATGTATGCTGATTATTGATCCGTTCCTGAGATTCAAATACCGGTGCGCACGAAGCTTCGTAGATCCGTGTTCCTGGGGATCTGAAGAATGCGATGCGCTTGTGCCTGGAGCTGACTCCTTGTCCGCATCCCCTGTCCGCAACCCATGTCCGCAACCCCGCACTAGTGGTGGGGTATCATGGGCTGACAGAGGAGCCACACTGTGCCATGAACAGTAATCACTATGCGCATGTCTTGGTACACGAACAATAAAGTAAACTAACCACACACCTAGGAAATGGTTCATGATTAGTGAACCATTGTCGTACCAACAGGTACGTCAGCGGCGGAATTTAAAATGAAGCACCTCTGCACATGTGTCTCGAATATGGAGGAGAGCCTTGAAAGGGGACGATCAAAAAAACGATCTCAAAGATAACATGACATGATATAGCGAAGGACTGAGGCTAGAGGGACTTGGGACTGACTATGTTGAATATGTGTTGAGTTTGTGCAAATTCCACGTGACCATACTATCCGGTGGGAATCGAGACTTTGACCTGGAATTGAGGTACTCTATCAATTCCAAACGTAATAGCTTGAATTTGGGAGAAGCTCTGCTATAGAGGCTGCGTGGTGTCATTGATGGCCGTCGCTCAACCGCATCGCGTGAACTGTACATGCTGGGTATTAGACATGAATTCTCCTTCATGGAGAACAAACCTTTTTCATCAAGTCCAAGGCCAAAAGCACTCAAACCAGAGACGCAGACAGCCACTGGGGTTATATTTAGCCATCAACTGAGCCTATTGGCCAAATACGAAGTAATAGTGCAATACAACAAAACAGAAAGATGCTAGATTAAGAGAAGATTGGAGCTGCATCGATAGATGGACTTCCAGGTGCTCTTATGACTATGCATTTCCATCAATCTATTGTAGGTCTAGCAATGCTGCTGGAAAACGTTGAGGGTGCTTTTGAGGTTGACAAGACGAGTTCTGGCGACTCTTCACCCAGCTCAGTTTGCAGCATGCAGGTTTCCCTGATCATCTGATGGAGGGTTAAGTGGCGGTGCAAATATTTGTCGTCGATCTACTTCTGGAGATAAAACCAGGCGTCCTGCCTGCTAGGAGGAGCAATTATCTTCTCTATTAGGATAGATATTGAAGACAGACTAAGCGTTTCTCACTTGGGATTTTATTTCTGCTCCTCAGCACAACATAATTTCAGTCTTTCAAGCCGCATTCATGAACACTTAGCATGAAATCAATTCGAACTGATCATGACATAACGAAATAGACGAAATTGTAGAAATAAAAGTTCGGTGCGATAAAGAAAGGATTCGCGTACCACGATTTGATTGGCTATCCACGCCTCACTGAGCGAACTTCACTTCAATTTTTCCACAACCTCTTTACCACCATCTTCTCCTGCATCTTCACGTCTACGCCTTCAGCATTCAGAGGAGCGGCAGCCCAGCCATGATGCTGCAGGAATACCAGCTACCTGCACTGTTGCATACGTTTCGATGCCGAGGCGATGATGATTGTAACTGTGTCGTGGATTCTGGCGGCGACGCGTTGAGTGAGCATGAGCAGTCTCTGCGATTCTGGTAGTTTCATGCAGACCTCTTTCATGCACTATTCATTTACCACTTCGATGCGCGTTCGGTCTCTCGCAAGTCGTCGTTCCAGGTGATGGAAGCATGTTGCTATCGTTTTTGAAGCAGCAAGGTTGTTTTTGCGTGCATGTCCCGTGGCCGTCATCCTTTTGACGGCCACGTGATCTAGAGCTCAAATGCAAGATTTCTAGGGACTCATAGGTATTTCCAGAATATGCTATGGAATATGCAAATCGCAATTTCCCGCCATGTTCGAAGTGGCAAAATATTCGGGCTCGAAGTATCGAGATGCGATGTGCTTCAGCATAAGGTGCCCAGGTGTTCTGCCGAATCTCGCGATCATTGCTGGAAGTCCAACTAGTTCCTCATTTACCTCCGTATATTCGAGAAAACATCTTCAGATGAAAGGATCGCCAAGATTTCGCTTATGTGAATGTATATATGCGCATTTGAACGCGAACATGCTACAATTCCTTTCTACCTCTGCATTCGAGCAGCTGCGCGCAACATCATGCGCAACGGCAAGCGCAATATCGAACGCGCAGATATATCCGCCTTCTGGCGAAGCAAAGGTAATAAGAGCCCCTTCACGAATTAGTACCTATTCTTACAAGGATTAGCTGCCGCCATGGCCAATCCGACCACCCCTGAGCAGTCGTGCCCAACGTCAAGCGCAAACCCCGGACATGCAAATACTGCCGCCTCTATGGCGAACGAAGGTATTCAAGCAGCTCCCATAATTGTACGAAACTAAAGCTTGACGAGATATAGTTGCGATTATGAAAAATCCTGCGAACATCCTTACCGCGAGGCAAACCCCAACCCTGCTTGCGCTTCCTGATGAACTCCAAGCAAAGGTCTATGGATTTGCTTGTACACATTCCGGTCTAATCAAACCTGAGCTTTGGCTTCCTGGGTCTTCCAAATTTGCGCATGACAAAGTTTATACTACGTTGCATTGGGGCCAGTGTATTAGAGATCCAGTCAGAATCAATGGATGCATGCCGGAAGCTTTATCTGCTGTTGATATCAACTTGGCTTGTAAGAAGATACATAGTATTGTTGACGGAGAGAATTTGTTCTACAAGCTCAATTCCTTTGAATTCCGGAACCCTCTATGCATGCTGCACTATTTAAAGGCTCTGCCGTCCCATCGCCGACAAGCCCTCAAGAATGTCATCGTGCTCTGGGATTACCTCACCTTCCTGGTTCCTGCATTGACCGTCCTCTCGACATGCACAGGTCTCCGACACCTATCAATCGATATTACGCTTATGGCTAAGTACTTCGCAACTCCATCAGCTACCGTCTTTGATCGGGCTCCAGGCTTTGATAAGCTCATCAGTCTTCGTGGTCTTGAATCGCTGACTATCACCTACGGCGAAGATGAAGCGACTGGGACTTGGTACGAGACATCATCAGCAGAGTTCGCCGACTTCCTATTACCATTATGGAAGAGGACAATGTCCGCATCGAGATCGCTGAGCTGGAGGCACGACTCAACGCTCACGTCAAGCTAGGCCGAACTCGAGATTCTTTACCGACGGCAGATGAATTAACCGAAGCAATGAGTCACAGTAGCGTAGTGGATGGAGATATATCAACAGCTGTCTCCAATCCAGAGACTGCAACAAATCAAACTACACTGAACATAGTCAAACATGAGCAGAGCACCAACGTTTCTCCTCCACAGACCTTCCCGGAATGGGACACGAGCATCCGATGGGATACCGAAGATTTTGGTCAGACCGCCGGTACCGACGAGACACGCAAGCCAAATATCTATCGAAGACTTTTGTTGTCAAGTAAGGCGAAGTTGTCAACTGTAATGGGAAACCTCATCATCTTGTATCGTCGTAAGTCTAGCTAGCCGAGAATTCTCTGACAAAGACTAACAAAACGGGTAGGTACTCGCAGAGTCCTAAGTGAAAGCTTTCTTTCAAATACACACAGCAAGTAAGAGCAGAGTGGACTGTAAGCAAGCAAGTTAGCGAAAAGCGAGGGATATTTTTGAGCTTATTAACTTAGATAAATTTGACCTTTTAGCTCACTTGCTTTGCTAACTTATAAGTTGCTTATAAGTGAAAATTGAAGATATATTATAAAGTAAAATTTAAAATTATAGTATTATAGTATAACTTTATTCGTATTGCACCTTTTTTTTGCTAATTATTAAGGCATTTTTAATATTATAGTAGCGTTTTTATTAACTTAGAACTTTTTAATATAGTTTGCTTTATGTAAAAGGAAAATATACGCTCGCACTTTAAGCTTATCGCTGGTATCGTTATAAAATCAAATATTATACGTGCTAGCTTAGGCCACTTAGCCTTCTTTTTCTTCCAATACGCTATAGTGCCGACTTTGCTTGTAAAGAGCTCTTCTAAATAAAGAAATAACTAGTTTTGTCGCGAGGAGGGTCGAGGTGTAGAAAGGGTAGGTTCTCGTGAGTTGTAATGGTACTCGATTCGAGGTGGTACGTCGTAGTAGATTAAAAGTATTGCGTGGAGTGTTTGTAGATGCTATTTTATTAAGTATTAAAGGCGTTAATTAGCTTAAAGCCGTGATTTAAATTAAATCGATTTTTGATTAAATAAAAATTATAATATTTTAGCTTAGTGTTTTCATTTAGTATTAG
Organism: Mollisiaceae sp. DMI_Dod_QoI; assembly: GCA_009613015.1. Lineage (NCBI taxonomy): Eukaryota > Fungi > Ascomycota > Leotiomycetes > Helotiales > Mollisiaceae > Mollisiaceae sp. DMI_Dod_QoI. Next base: position 62,666 of record VXCB01000076.1, read on the forward strand.
TTAAATTTAGCTTCCATTAGATTTTTTCGATTCGAATCCCCTACTAAAATACTAAAATATCTACTAAAACAAACTTCAAAATTATGAAAATTAAATCTAATAGCTTATAAGTTACTTTTAAGCTTGAAATATCTCCGCTTGTCGACTTATTACTTTTAAAATATTTAGCTAACTAACTTTAATAGTTAGCTTTTAAGTCAGCTAGTAAGCTAGCTTGCTTATGGACCACTTTGAGTAAGAGTTGTTTTCGCCGTCTACTCGAGACTCTCTCTTCTACGAATCTAGTTGGATGGGGGGCATGGCTTCTTTTCGTATCTTTGATAAGTCCTTGATTTCTCGAGCAGCAGTACGCGACTGTTTTGGAAGGAACTGACTTTGACATACGATCTCCTCGCAGATCGTCCGACTGTGGTTTTTGGATGCTTCTTTGGAGCTTTCTGTCGTACCTACATTGGACTTGGCCGGAGGGACGCATTTTCTCGTATCTTGGTTTTTTACAATAAGACTCCCACACCTCCTCACTTTGCGGTCTCGTGTCCTGTTTTCTTGATAATACTCTAGATGAAGATGTAAGAGACAAGCCTTGATTCCCAATGTGATGCTCCAATCTAGAACATCAGCACCTACACGGTACCCGGCGAACACCTACCACTCTTTTGGAAGTTTGAGCAGGGCTCTCAAATTCCTAGCTTAAAAACGCCTTCCTCTTTCTCCTCCACGCCTGTGCGTAGCGTAAGGTATTTATGGTTAGCCGAGCCCCCTCCTAGCTAGTCGGATTGCTTCCCCTAGCCTCGCTTGAAGAGTACATGGATTAGGTTAGGAGGATTAGTTTACTAAAGTATAAAAAACGGGGAGAATGCACGTGCTTCACTGTGCACGTACCTATTTTTCGAAAAGGTTTCTATATAATTTCAGAAGTAAAGACATACTGGTAGCCTCGCTAGCCTTCTTGCTCCTACTAAAAATCCATGTGCGCTTTGCCTAACCCCGACTAAAGCTCCTCTAAGATGTCTTCCCATACCTGGACTGGGGGCCGGATTAACCTGTCCTAGCCTAGGGGATGGTTTAGGGGGGGCTGGGAATTTGAGAGCCTTGAGTTTGAGTGTGGTCTTCTCTCTTGGCTTACATAATACTGGGATGTGGTTCGATATAGAGGAGGGTGCTACTTTGCCCCAAATAAATACCTTCTGGATAAATTGAAGTTGGATTTTATCTTTCTGCTGTGTAACTCTACGTTATATGGAAGCCCAGCCAGCGCAATGACGATCCTCTTCATTTGGAAGGTATTTTAATATGCTCATAGGCCGTATGCTTCCTCCAAAGTTAAGCTTAATTTCATAGGCTAACCACCCATTCGCTGCGTTCGCTTCCAAAAAGAAGCTAGGACGGAATGGTTTCCGAGATTTCGCTTTCTAGTTGTATATAGAAATATTTTGTCCGGGTGTTCGCTAAGTCTCCGGCTTCCATTTCTAAGACATTTTCCCGAGCGCAGCGCAAGATCGCGAGCGCAACACACAAACACTCATTCGTAGCTTACGTGGCACAAGTAGGTACGTAGCTTATTTCACAAGTGCGAACAGTGAAAGCTCACGAAGCAATTAGTAACAATGAGTTCTTCTCCGACTCCAGTTGTGGGCCAGGACCTCCTCCTACTCAGCTTACCACAAGAACTTTTGCTGAAGATTTGCACTTTAGCTTGCAAACACTCCAGCGCAATTCATCCCGAGCTCTGGCTTCCCGACTCGTCCAAGTTTGCTCATCTTGCGCCCATGACAACCATGCGCACCGGGTTTCAACTGCGAGGCACAGCTAGGATCGAGGGTTACCTGGATGAAGCACTGACCGTTGTTGACTTTGGGTCTTCATGCAAAGCCATTCATAATATTATCGACGGCAATAACTTGTTCTACAAAGTGAACATCTTCGAGTTTACCAGTTTCGAAACGATGCTACATTACCTGAAGGCTCTGCTTCCCCGCCGTCGCCACGCGATTCGAAATGTTAACATTCTGTACGATGCGCTGCAAGGACCAGAACCAGCTTTGACAGTACTATCAAGTTTGGAGAGCCTCAAGTACCTCACGCTGGACATAACTATGCTGGCGAAGTACCTTATCGGCGGAGTTACCCACTTCTCGCGATGTCCCGGTTTTAGAAAGCTCACTGAGTTGCGTGGCCTTAAAACCTTGACCCTGACCTATGGTGAGGATGAGGACTGGAATTTGTTACACACTGTTCTCTTCCACCGCCGAGTACTACTCACGGATGCGAATGAAGATGCAGTCCGTTTCGAGATTGCAGGCCTTGAGGCTAGCCTGAATGCAATGGTGAAGCTTCCACGCACTTTGGCTTCTAACCCGACTCCTGGTGATTTGGCTCTTGCTATGAGTCATTCGCATGTGACTGAACGCGGAACTGCAAAAACTGCCATTATATCAAGATCTACCTCAGCACCTGTAATCTCCAATACCTCTTCCACATGGAACAAATTTATTACTTGGGAACTATCCAGCTCTGATGACTGGTCCTCATTTCATGAACCCTCGCCCTGGGATGCTGGTGGAGAATGGGCTGCTGACTACACTCCGAGAGGCTGGTTTCAGCAGCGAACACCAGCTAGAAGGCACTCGATCTGATTGTCATGCTGCGAATTGTTGTCAATTTTCTTCGGATAGACCCTGCTTTCCTTTTGCACGTAAGTTCAATTTGGTGAAAAAGCTCTCTGAGACGACACGCTGACTTGTAGATTTAGTGTCATCGGGAATATTCACCTTGGAATTTTAGCCCTGTCGTCTCATGGACCTAGACGAGACATGTCGCCTAGCTATCCCCTATCATGGCCTTTCCATTCCTTTTTCTCGTTACCAGTTTATGAGTTTGGAATTTATCATCCACGAACATGACACGAGAGACCTTGGAGGGCGGGTTTTAGGATATATGGAAAGTCGACTGACTTTGACTTTGGATTACTATTTGCTGGATTCTCTGGTACTATTTGTAGTCTGGTAAGGAAAGTTGTTGATTGGGTTCCTTGAGATTGCATTTACTGAAATAAAACTGGAATTTCCTCTCTAGATTGCTCTTCACTAATGACTATCGAAAGAAGAAACGTCCCACGATCTATTATAGATTTGAGACAACGTGAATTTTGTCTTTCGTTTTGATTCTTCTTATATAGTAAGGTAACCAGTCTTGTGGGAAGCATTGCCCTTTTCAAAATGAGGCACAAGTGGCTGTAGCGAGGTATTTTCTTCTATATTCAATGAGCCCAATTATCTGCAAGCCTTGGAAGAGGTTCCATGTGTGACCTATACAAGCGACTATCATGTCCTCAGCTACAAAGATCAAGATCTTATACTCCGCTAAAATGCAGAGCATAGAACCCGAAGAGATTCTGGCATTGGATGAGATGTTCTGTATTCCTTTATTCTTGCGCTAAACTTTGCGTTTAGTCCTTTCTCGCTTCAAGCCCTAGTATTCTGGATTTTCTAGGGTTACATTGCTATGCACACATAAGTAGAGAAACAAAACAAAATAATAATTCTAGTTCCCTGCCTATGTTGCATCATGATGCTACAAATATAGTGCTGGTGATTCGAGCTAGCTCTTCGCTAAGGTGAAAAGGGGGTAACAAGCGAGCTGCGGACCCATATTTGCCACCTTTCGCTGATAGCGTGGAAAGTTAGTGTTAGGGTATAAGAGTGGACCTTTCACGACTTGCAAATTGTAAGTGAAGCTTAGAATTATTCTCATTCATCTTATTCTAAGCTACGTACGAGGACAATCAATTCCATTTCCTTGCTTCGTTCTTCTCAGGCTTCCATTAATGCCAAGCTCTGATTTTCTCGGTTCACACTAGTGCTGTGTGCGCCTCCAATATCCGACATCCAACCTATCAACTGTCGAATACGATAGTCATGTGTGATAATACTACAACACCGGCTCCTCGCGAGTGTAAATCTATGGATTACCTCACCAAACTTCCCGATGAGCTCCAACACAGGATATACAGTTTTTTAACGAGCTATTCAAGACCATTACAACCTCAAATTCAACGTCCCCAAGGAAAATTTGTGCATGGCGAGGATGTAACTGAATTCTTCTCCTGGCAATGTGGCTGGTGGTCGCCTAGCTGCATTAGAGACGAGGCAAGGTACATTGCAGCCATGGAAAAAAAGCGGGAAGCGCAGGAAATTACCAACACTGTCTCGGCTTTGGCGAGAACCTGTACCACAATGTCGCGCTTGGTCGGACGTGAAAATTTGCTGTACAAGTCAAACGAATTTATGTTTCGAAGATCTCAAGAAATGGTGGTGTATCTGGCAAGTATATCTCCCAGGAAGCGAGCCAGTATCAAGTCGATCGAAGTACGCCTAGGCCCTCTCTACCGTCATTACGAATCAGCCTTCCTTATTCTCACGTTGTGCTTTGATCTTGTTCATTTGACCCTTGACGTCACGACTGCAGCGGAATATTTTGGCCGACACAAAGGACCTTTTGAATTGCCTGGTCTTAACCATCTTCTGGAGTTGCGTGGATTGAAATCCTTTAAGATCACATACACCCAAGATGTCATGTTCTACGGGGTCAAGAGCGCCCGAAATAACATCGTGATATCTAAGATATAAGAATTCCTGAAGGAAATTGACATCATGATCGAGATTGCGGAGCTGGAGGAGAGGATTAGCAACACTATCACGTCTGGAAGGAAGGAAGACTCTGTCTTGCCGTAAGTTAATACTCTTGTCTTCAAGGTTAATAAATCCCTGAAAGAAATGGAAGAATCGCCCGGTTGGTATAGTGGGCAATGAGGGGTAATTGGTCAGCTGTCCTCATAAAAGAAGAAGAAAGGGTGGAAGAAGTAGTTGTATGCGGACTGCTTCGTAAAAGTTTAAAAGAGACTTGTAATTAAACTTCCAATGATATTAGTGTTTATAGAACCTATAAACTTATAATTCAAAATAATAAAAAAACGAAAGAAAAAGGACTAGTCGTGTGGACATGAGTGAACATCTCAGCCGGCTCAAGGTGGGGTACAGGAACTTAATTCAGACCTATGGCTCTTGATCCCCGAGAGTTAGAGCAAGCATCCTTAGAGACACCTGGCTGATCGTCTGCTTTCTGTCCCGTCGCCCAGCTCAATTCTGTAGATCCTTGCCACTTATGAAAGTAGTAATACTAACACGAATATCCTACTCTGTAATATTTGCCCTATTATAAGGAGATTCTACTTTATAAATAAATTTAGACTCCGTCGCCGTCTACATACCTCTATCTGGTAAATATATGGAAGAACAAAACATTGTGACTTGAATACCTTGAGAGCAATTAATGATAACACCCATCTAGTTCTTGAAGCTTAGTCCGATAAACTTGGCAGCTTTAGCACCTTGTTAGAACGTTTGCTTTGACAAGTTCTGCACGAGACAGCCGAGTATGACCTAACCTGCATCTGTCCGACTTTAAACAACTGCAAGCTAGAAATGATCCAGATTAAAACTTCCACTAAACCACCAACGATCTTACATTCCATTTCCGGTATTTCCAGTACTTCCTGCCGTATCTTCGTGCTTCCTTCTAATACATGCTCGACCCTTCACCACTTATACTTGAACATGAATAGCCTATTAACTTAAAGGCGCCATGGAGTTCCACCGTAACAGGCTTGATTCTCCAAGTTTTTCTTGGACTTTAAGTAGTCTGTCTGTAGCAAAATAATTCAGGGGAAGGCGTTTAGTAAACCAGTTCATCAAATCTTAACATTTGAACATTTGGTCCCAGGAATGCTAAGAGATGCCCCTGACTTTAATCTGGCACTTTTCACTTGCATTCTCAGACATGTCGGACTCCCCTGGGGGTGCAGCAAGAGCTTTCATTTTGCGTTCCGTCGTAGCGCGTTTCTTCCTGAGCCCGGGATGCATCAATGGGACATTTTCCGCGAAGGTATTCCAAATTGTGATAACCTTCGTATTGTACTTGTGTGCTCTTGCTGTATAGTTTATCCTCTCCCTATTATCTAGAGGCTGACAATTTTTCGGTGAGGGCTGAGGCGTAGAAGAAGATAATAGACAGCATGGGACGTACATCCTGCTGTATTGCAGTGTCGAAATCCCAATCCAAGCGTAAGTGAATATAGTGTTATCAAGGCAAAAACAATTAGAGCTATTTAAGTGTTCGTTAAATTATCCAACCTACGCCACTCTGTCTTCTCAACTTCTTCTTACTTTCATGAAACCCTGTAATCGTAACTTTATAGGTTTTAGCGTCTCTAAAAGTACGTTATTGACGTGCGCTAGACCTCTGTGAGAAGTGCCACCAATGGCGAGCCTCCATAAAAATCGTTCGAGTTGTCAATAGCCCACTTCAACTTACTCTTCCCTTCCGTCTTCGTTATCGGCACACTCTAACCCTAACAGCATATCATAAACGATTTTCCGCATTCATGCGTAGTCCATTTACACACGACTAATTTAGCATGCGCGGCCATACTACGATCCCTGACAACCTTGCAACGTTTTCTTGATTAACAGCAATAATAAGGTCACTATTGCAACTAGAGCTAGTCTAAAATGGACGGAAATCAGGTCATCCTGCCACCAGGCCTTCCTTCTTTCAGGTGAGTTCATTTGACTTCAACGTCCAGTATACCTTTCGAACAGGTTCGTCCTCACATTGACTCACGCGTAAACTGACATTCTATAGCGAGCCTCAATCAACCGTCATCGTTATGGCTGGCATGGGCAACGATATCTCCGCGTTCACCATCCACAGGGAGACCCTCTGTGCTCTGTCTCCATATTTTCGAAACAGACTAGCAAGGATCGTATTCGGTGTTATGGAAACTGTCAGACTTGACAATATCGAGGTGGAGGTCTTCGGTCAAGTTGTACACTACATCTACCGCTTCGAAGTTGAGCACACGATGGAAATCCGCGACGGAGAGGGAGGTGATAACTTCCTTGACTACAAGTTGATTCTTCTCACGAAAACCTGGCTTGCCGCGGAAGAGTATCAGATGCCACGATTCCAAAACCTGATCATGGACGCACTCTTCCGCCTCATCGGTCACCAGCGCCGCCCTCCGGCTTTGTGTGAGCTATTCCGCCTTGCCTTTCTTGCGCGCGAGATGACCCCGCTCAAGGACTTTGCTGTCAACGCCCTAGCACGCCACTCCGCAAATGATCTAGCGCAGTGGATCGGGAGAATTCCAGAGGGGATGTTGGAATTAGTTACTCTTGTGATAGCGACAAATCAGGACCACGTGCGCAATTTTGGAGTTCTCCCACAGATCAGAGCCACCAACTTTTTCGTCGAAATCCCAGAAGAAGAAGAAGAAGAGTGAGAAGGAGGTTACATCTGAGAATGGTGGGAATTTTGATCAACTTTTTGGGATAGGAGTTGACTGGAAACATTCTTGGAGTAATTTTGGGACACTGAGGATCGTCTGAGTCATTGTACAAGTATGGAAGAGCTTTCTGGGGAAATACGTTTCTTGGGGAGTTTGGGAAAGAATACTGGGCTTTCGAAAGCACAGCGGCTATCGAGAGTAGGGAGAAATCAATAGAATGCGCAAATGAAATTTGAGAACATTTCTGGTGCTTGGCATTTCATTCATTGATATGATCATTAATTAATTTTATCTCCGCCTGGGTCCAGTCGGTAAGCCTGCTCTTGGTCCACCTGGTAGTCCACCACCTCTTGGACCGTTTGGAAGGCCTCCAATAGTGTTTCCTCTCGAGAGGCCAAGTGGCTGTTTTTGAGCTGGTCGTGTTATCACAGTATTATTCCTTGCAAAACCTCTACCTTCGTCCCTGTCGATCCTCGAATCTCGGCCAGCTGGCCTTATGCCATTCGCAAAATTCTTTGGTTCCCGAGGTCCAGTGGCTATCTGTTCCTTTTCTTTTGCCAAGCCGGCAAAGGCTGCCCGAATCTTCTCCTCGGCCTTCTTCATTTCTTGCTCCTTAGTCAATACTTCCGGCTCGGAATCTTCCTCTTCGTATCGCATCTGTTCTTGTGCTCTGGAACGTTCTCTTTCGGCTCGCTCCTGTGCAGCACGTTGTTGCATCGCCATTCGTTCTTCTCTAGCCCGCTGGGCTTCACGTTTCTCGAACTCCTCCTCGAGCCTTCGCCTTTCTTCCTCGGCTTGTTGCTGACGTAGTTCTTCTTCTTCCGCGAGCATACGTTCTTCTTCTTCTTCTCTCAACCGTTGTTCTTCCAGCTCAGCTTCCTCTTCGAACCTCAAACGCTCAGCCTCGATCTCCTCTTCATATTCTCGTGCTTGGGCAGCGAGCCTGTCGGCCTCCTCTCTGGCGCGTCGCTTTTTTTCAGCTTGTTGCAACCTTCGTCTTTCACGAAGTTCCTCCTCCTCCTTTTCACGAAGCAAATCTTCTTCTCGCTCGCGGTCTTCCTGCATCTGTCTTGCTCTCTGCCTGCCTTGCCTCCCTCGGCGCTCCTCCCCCTCTTCACGTTTAGCTTGTCTAATCTGTCTAGCGACTTCTTCTCTCATCTCTTCGTCTTCGCGTCGACGGCTCTCTTCTTTTATTCTTTTTCTTTCTTGCTCTTCCTCCCTCATCCGTTCCTCTTCCAACAATGCCTCTTCCTCCTCCCTCCTCAATCTTTCAGCGTCCTGTCGGATTCTTTCCTGCTCTTCCTCATCCCTTTGCCTCTCTCTCTCGACATCCTGCACAAATTGTCTCATCTGTTCCTCCTCTTCCTGTAGTCTCTTGGCTTCTACCTCAAATCTCGCCTGCTCCTCGAGCATTTTCTGTCTCTGTTCCTCCATGACTTCCCTCTCAAAAATGATTCTCTCAGCTTGTCTCTCGTACTCCAACATCTGCTCGTGCTCCAACGCTCGCTGCTCTTTCTCCATTCGTAATTGCTCCTCTCGCCTCTCGGACTCTAGCACTTTTTGTCGCAACTCGAATTGATCTTCTTCCGAGAGAACGGGTTCAACGATCGAGGATAAATCTGAAGTTCGGGAAAGGGATGAACTTCGACTTGTAAGCGAGTCCTTCCTTTGTGATCCGAATGAACTCCGGCTAGCGAAGGAGCTCTGGCGTGACCGACTCGAGACTTGGAATGGAGAATTTACATTCGGCTTCATGCTGGCGAAGTCATTCATAGTCAGGATTGGTTCTGGAGACGAGGTTATGCTTCGGAATGAGAAGTAGTCCTCCCGTGTTGACTGAGCAGACATTGGTGTGGGATCCGGTAGAGACCGTACTGATGGAGACGATAGTGCCGATACTTGATCAGTAAACAGGCGCGGTAAAGAGGCTGGACTTGGTGTAGACACCGGCGCAGCCGTTGGAGTCGGAACAACAGCAGGGCTCGGCGCCGTCCATTGGGTCTGAGCAAAGCCGGAAAGCTCGTTCATCAAAGCATCGAGTCCGCTCCCACTTCCCTGCTTCGACCTTGCTGGCTTTAGCCTCTCTGACACAGCAGATATTGGTTGAGAGATGATTGCATCCCCACCAAGCTCAGTCATCAAGGCATCCAAGTCACTCAGACTTCCTTTCTTGACTCGTGGAGGTTGTATTCTTCCCTGTGACGTCGGTAGAGGTGCTGCAGATTGAATCGTACTGGTATCTGCTCCACTACTGAGCTCTTCCATTAGAGCATCAAGCCCACTGATGGACGGCTTCGTAGATTTGCGAGTCCTTGGCGGCCTCGGAGCGCTGGTTATGGAGACCATGGGCTTCTCCGCAACCACCAGCGGCCGGACCACAGGCTCCTGGCCCACAAGGACATTCTCAAATACGTTTAGAGGAATTGCTTGTCGAATCGGACTCAATGGTTGCGGTAGGTCTTGCACCTTCGCAACCTCAATGTTCTTTTCCGCTCTTAAAGCCCCAATAACACTGTCCGCAACGTTGGCCATCGCAGGTGTCCCTGCTGGGATTGATGCAGGGTTCGCATTTGTATTCGCATAGCCAAATAGTTTGGCAACTCTTGCTGCATTCGAACTACTCCTCGGTATCGCCGGGTTGGTAGCCAAATCTACTGGACTTCCGTATAGTCTATTCGCCGGGGCCTTAACCTTCGTGTCCAGCACTGGTACACTTGGCTTGGGTGGTAGGGCTTTGCCGTCGTTTGTATCTGGTGGTGCTGGTAAAGGCGTCTCTTCCTTCTTCTTCACGTATGAAGCCAAATAGGCCCCCCAAGTCGCCATCTTCTCATGAAAAGTCCTCCCTGCTCATCGAAAATTCGTCAAGATTGCAGAGGACAGAAAAATGGCGAGAGCTGGAAGAAGAAATGAGAAGGAGATCAATCTACATCGCGTCATTCTGAAACAGGGTCGAGACTTGCCCGGGCAGATCCGACAACGCTCAGACAGAAACAGCGGGGTCCAAACCAGTCCATATGACCCCTGAAACGGGTGTCAGAGCGAACCGAGGCGGCTAAGGGGCGTAAGCGAGTGGTCGACCAGACGCTGGGCTGTGTCAGGTTTCCTCTTTTGTCGCAGCAACCTTAATTTGACCGCGCTGAGACCCATTAGAGCGGGTTGCGCCATCCCTGCGTCGCGGTATGTGCGATCGCAACGCTTCTTCCTTTTCACATCCGGGAATTGAGTCCTTCCGAGCCTTGGTATGATACCTACCCTAGGTATAGCTCTACATGAATCTTTCAAGAGCTTAGAATCTTGCAGCACTCCATCTTTAAATCGACACCCCTTTCCAAGCTTTCAGCTCTCTCGCTATGCCGAGTATCTAAACTGCGAGACTCATACCATTGCCTTCTGATCGAGCGTGTGGAAAGCATCACGTGACTGCATCTTTAGGGTTCGCGACAATTTCCGTCCTTTGTATGTCTGCAAATGCCGATGTGATCTGTGTGTCTTTATATTTTTCCTTAACCGAGCGACATCTTGGAGCGTCTTTAGTGGAAGACCAAACGACACTGCATCAGGCCCTAGTACAGTAAAGACAGATGCCTCTAGAGGATGTGTAGTATATTTAGAATGCCTACGCTGCGATACAGTCGATGCACACAGCAATATAAAATCACAACAAAAGTTTATAGTAAAACTGACAAAATACGATCAAAATTAAGGTTCCTTGAGCAAGCCGTGTCTAGCTTGTGGAAATAGTAGATGCACATGATGGCAAGACATCTTGCTTTTCAGGTTGAGTAAAGGAGAATGAAAGGGTTGTCTGGCGCGGGGTGTAGTTCCAGGCCCATGCGGACCTGTGCCGAGTAGCTTTAGGCTGCTTTCGCATTCCCGTGGGGGCTTGGGACCCTTTCTAGTGTACCCGCAGAGGCTGAGACACCAGTAAGTTTACCGCATATGGCCACCTCGAGACCGGGGTGATGACTCGTAGCAGTTATACACTCGAATATTTCTAATGTTTCAATCTTCAAGTTCGCTACCTCGGCCGCAGGAATAAATTATCGGACAGCGAAGTATCAATCTGGACTCTTAGAAGAGAGCTTTCAACTCCGACACCTTTATTCAATGAAGTATATTTCGCAGTTTCATCAAGAAATGTTTCAACAGTAGATAACTTTGATTAGTGTCGTATTTATATTAGATTATTGCCATCCGCAATTGAGTTCTACTTCATTAACAACCATTCTGTCTCTCGGCACATAAAAAGCTCATTTCTCCACCTTGCATCTCAGCCTACGACCTGCTCCTGCTGCCGTTGTATAGGTCTGGCTCGCTCAAGGTCAACATCTCCGCCAACAGTATTTGGCCCATGACCGCCCTTAATATTGTCATCAAAATATCCTGGAAATTAGATCAGTATTTTGTCCTTTTCTTATCTCTCATTTTTTCCCCCATTCTCAATATTCAGCCTTAATAAGGTAACCTACCAAAGAATCCATCCTGACCATTCCCCTTCCACCTACTTCTTGTCTCAAACTCCTTGCTGAAAATCAAGAATGGGTGAGTGGTGACCTCCTTTCCATGATGCGTCTGCCATTTTCGCTCGATCCACACAAACCAAATATATATTGCATGGATGGAGCCAGGAAAGTACCCAAGAAATGTGAGAATGACATTGATCCAGAAATCGATGCCGAAACCTTCAGTAAACCAGACAGCGACAGGAGGGAGGAAGAATGAAAGCACAAATGCGACGATTTGAGGGAAGGAGTATTTGCGCATCTTGCATTGAATCCTTGGGTATTTGAAAAGGTCAGCTTTCGCATGAGAATGCGGGCATTCTTCAACTCTTATTTCTTTCCATATATCGTCGAGTGATGTCATTATCAGCTTCAATTATTGCATGGTCTTTTCTCAGAAACCAGTTTGCTGAGGTTCGACGTCGCGATTCCCACACGTGTTGATCCATATGCTCGCTATTGGATATCGTATTAGGTCAGCACCCTCTTTGAATGACAGTTGGTGCCAACGACGCGTTCCTGACTCGCTGGCTCAGCCCTGTAGCTGTACAGTAAGAGTCGCATGCAGCGCTACACATAAATAACATTCGGAGTGCCGGATGATCCGCCACGTCGGCAGCATTCGCAAGCATTTACGTCAGCAGTTAGACGAGTTAGAGTCATCAGGCGATTGTATGTAGTGTAGCTAAGCGATTATTTTAGCGATACCCCTGAGTGAAGAAAGGAAGAAAGCGAAATTGTCACAAACATCGACTAAAAGTACTAATATGACGAGAGTTTTAAATTCTTGATTATGTCTGGAAACTGTCCATGGAAGCAAAAGTTCTCTATCAATCAAATCAAAATAGAACCATTCACTTCTCAATGCATATTGTGTTTCGCAGCTCGTCAGTGTCATCCCAGTAAGATTAAATAAAGAAAGTATGTGAGAGATGATCAATTATTAATGCCACTACAATATTCTCACATAATGAGGAAGAAAGAATATAGCTACAGTCAATCCGGAACCTCTTCCTCCCTGGCCAATGAGCACCTGAACAAAAGCTAAAAAGTACCACCTGCAGTTTCATTCGCCCGCGTGATGGATGTCCTTATCCCAGTCTTCATTAACCAGATATTCCCTCACAGAGGTTTTCGAGCGGGAAGGTTCCTCCGAATTAATACTCATACTTCGCACTCTCTCAGCTAAGTCGCAAGCTAGACCATAATTTAGCAATTCCTCGTACAGCATATCGATCTCCTTCGCACTCGGCTGTCTGCCTTCTCCGGTGATGTACTCGCTGGTAAGTAGTCGGCACAGATTCGACGCAAGGGGCCATCGTCAAAGGTAGCTTGATAGATGTACTCGAACATAGTTTTCATATCGGAGATCTCTTGTCTGCTGCCGATGCGTGGTCCAGAGCCCCAAGGAATAGACTTCTCGTATAACTCAATCATAACCGAATTCTGAAGGCTTGGCATGAGGAGGGGTGCAGCGAGGTTCCAGAGTTCATCAGATGGACGCGGACTACTTCATCGTCATTATCTGCTTGGAAATTAGCTAGGTTTCAAAAAGGATCAAAGCTTGGGTGGTAAAGGTAGAGTGTAAGTTGTGCTTGATTGTGATTTGCAATGCGGAAGGCGATTTTGGGACTTGAAAAGGACTTGCTGCGCTGAAACTTCTTCATATATATCTAATTGACGAGAAGCACAAAGATATCACCAACTACATCGTCCAAGATCATAGCAAGTCTGTCCTTCGATGAACCTGCCATTGAAGTAAACCTCAAAGAATGGAGAGTGGTGGCAAACGATGACATTATCAATAAACCGGAACCCTCGTGCAGAGTCAATAATAGAGACTAACATCTAGGACACGCTCAATTTGACATTCGCGATCGACTTTACTTTAATTTATGTACATCGGTTCTTTTTTGCCACATGCCCCACAAAGCTTTGGCTTTTCCTTCCGCAACACTCCTTTTTCTTTGCAATTTAAGTCCTGATCTAATCGCAACGTCTCAAGATACACCAAAAAGTCTTCCACTCTTCCACTATCCCACTCTGACTTAATATTCTCATAACGTCTTCACGATGACAAAGTTACCCGAAACCAAGGCGGAGGCGTCAATGCGAATGTCTAGGGCAAAAGACATAGAACGGCTGGATTTCTGGTATGTTTGCGGACTTTTGCCTAGACTCCACAGAATGCTCGCCCAGCATTGAGATACATTCCATTGACGCAATGAATAGTGGTCCTCAAGTCTTCGTCACGATCGAGGCAGGCGTTGGTGTCGAGAAGGAATCCTTCACGGTCCATCAACAGGTCATCTCCCGCTGGTCTCTATTCTTCCGTGCTGCTTTCGAGAGTAACTTTACCGAGGGCCTGACTAAGTTAATGACATTCGATGATGTTGAAGGAGACATCTTCGGAATGCCGGTAAACTGGATCTACTTGAAGGAGATCGTTCGTGGTAGAACCCTCTTGTCTCAATGCCCAGCCTTGGTATTTCGCAAGAAGTGGTGGCTACCAGGGAGACGTTTCAATCTAGAACTGATGCTAATGAATGAATTTAGGCGACGAGAAACGCGTTACCTATCTCAACCTTGCTAAGCTATGGAGCCTCGGAGAGCGTTTCATTATGCCACAGCTTCAGAATGCCGTTATGGACATGTTTACTGGATACGATGACCCTTCCAATGAGCATGAGCCTGCTCGGACATACGAAGACGAAGGCCGCGAGAAGTTTATTGAAGCAGTATACAATTTTGTCAAGCATGTCTACCAAGCTACTTCCATTGCTTGTCCTCTGCGACCACTCTGCGTCAAGACCGTGTTGTTGGTCACGGGACACCTGAAGTCAGGCATTGCCGAGCAAGGAACTTGAAAAGTTTGTTGGACCTGGACTTGGGCTGGACATCATAAAAGAGCTTTTGAAGATTCCCATAGATAAGAGCAAGTACTTCGAGACTTTCATGGACGAGTTGGCGGTTAAGGTTCCAGAATAATTGAAAAAGTAACAAGGGACTTTTTCGAATCAAATACGGATCTGTCGTGATGGGCAACTATATTGCATGTGCTGTGGTTGTGCTATCACATACTTGGGGAAAATTTTGATAGTTATCTAGAGGTATTCACTTGTGTGAAATGCCTCAATGATCTCTTCAAAAATAAATGAATGAAAGGCCAGATTTCCCGTGTACCCTCCTCGTTCTTTGGCTTGCATGACGGGTGACAGAGGATGGAGATATAGACGAGTAAACAACTTCTGTGTCGTAGGTTATATGCAAAGTTAACACTCGAAATTGAATGATCTAATGTGAGTACGTAACAATTAACTTGCGTGCGGCGAGGCTGCGTGTTTGAAGGGCTGCGATTCCGACCAAGAGTCAAGTTGCGCTAGTCGAATTATTGTAAATCTCTTTCTCAGCTTCATCGCCGTCCATATCTTCCAACGTCACTAGTTATCACACCCCACCAACTCAGTTCAAGCTCCGTATTGCTGTCTAGAAGAACCCTCTTCGAGACCTTTACTTCAATGGCTTCGACCAAAGATAGCCCGGCGTCAGCTTCTGCACTTCCTTCGAAAGAGAAGCAAAGCGCACCACCTGCTCGTTTTACTTTCTGGTGAGCATATTTTGGGGAGAGCAAGTTGGAGATAGTTAGGGATTGACAAGAGTAGTGGACCTCAAACCTTTGTCACCATCGAAGTTGGCGCAAAGTCTCCCAAGACCTCCTTCTTCATCCATAAGTCGTTAATATCGCATCATTCTCCATTCTTCAAGGCCGCTTTCGCAGGCTCCTTTATGGAAGGCCAGTCTCAAACTATGAAGCTCGATGACGTCGAAAGTGCCTTATTGGTCGATTGGCTTTATCAAGAGCAAATCCACGAAAAACATGGTAAGCCTATCCTATACTTGTATTACTATTTCTAGCTGTAACCCCGCCCTCAATCTTCTCCAGTGGTGTTACATTGGCTGATTTGCTATTGCAGTTAATGGAAAGAAGATCACCATGCTTGAGTTTGCCAGGCTCTGGGTGCTGGGCTGCCGTTTCATGATCCCTCGAATTCAAAATATGGCCATCGACTTCATGGATAAGGAGGATATAAGATCTGACCTATTCCGTGGTGGCTTGGAGAAAGAAGTTCTGGACATGAAAGCTATGAACCCCTTCATCAAATACATCTACGAGTCAACCGCCGAAGATAGTCCATTAAGAATATTTTGCAGTCGATTAATGCTGATAACTTTGCGGTCCTCTGACTACAAGAAGAGAGAAGAATGGAAAATTGAGTTGATTAAGCTCCTTGACGATATTACAGATTCAAGAGCGGGGTTGGACCTTCTCAAGCAGATTCTGAAATTACCAATTCGATTCTACGAGTTCGGGCTTCCACCGTTCGCCGCACAGGACCACCATATTGCGATTGGTGGCGAGAAAAATAAGGCAGCGTGATAGGTAGACTAGGCTACATCAGGAAGTTTCTGTTGGGTGGATGGTCGTAATTCTGAAGATGGTTTTGTCGTTGGACTTGAAGTTGGATAATGGAACGTCACGCAGATCATACACTCCATCATGTGAAGTTCATGTAGAGTCCAAACTCAAGATCTTCTCCTTCAAGCTCTCGATCTTCAATACTTCACAATCTCCCCGGTTTAGTCCAGCAATTATGAAGGCAATACAAGATTCTTACGCCTCAGCTTCGGCAATATTCTCAATGAAATATAAACCAAATCGAATCACCTTTGGGCAAGTTCGAATATCAGGCCTCAAGATTTTTAATACTAAAAAAAGCATTAGTGGTCCTCAGACCTTCGTTACCATCAATGTTGGTATTGAACCAGAAAAGGAATCCTTTACGGTACACAAATCCTTGATATGCCATCACTCTCCATTCTTCAACGCAGCCTTTACCGGCCCACATCTCCGAGCTCATGTACAATCGATGGATCTGGAAGACGTTGAACCCAAGATTCTGACGTTGTTGGTTGACTGGCTCTACACGCAAGAAGTGTCGGAAGTGCATTGTAAGTGCTTTTGTAGTGCAGGTGCTTTTTGCACTCTGGCCTTAAACTACATTTACTGATTCAAAATTTCAGTTACTGGGGGAAAAGTTACGATGCTTGACTATTTCAAGCTGTGGGTTCTTGCTGAGCGTTTCATGATGCCTCGTCTTCAGAATACTATCATGGGCGACCGCTCCCACAAACCCACCGATGATTCTAATGACAGCAATTACACCCTAGGAATATCCGAAATCGAAGAGCAGGAGTATGCAGAGCTCGTTAGCTATGCCTATAAGAACAGCAGCAAGGATAGCCCTTTGAGGAAGATGTCCATCACTTCATTGATTGCTGTGTTCAGAGAGCTAGAACGTCAGCCAAAGGGGGACTGGATTGGCAATATGGCAACGTTTATTGAAGATAAAGTCCCAGCAGAAGTGGCAGTCGACATATTGAAGGAGATTATCAAGAGTCCGATCAAATTTTCTGACGTGCCTTTTCCGGCGGAGACAGTCCAGGACGTTCTTGTGCCAGTTGAAGACGAGGAAGTAAAACTTTAAGGGCAGCATGGAAGCGTCGAAAAGGTCGTGAAAGCAAGGCGGATAGGAAGTTTTAGCTTTACAATGGCATTGAAGGTGACGAAGGCGTTGATTTTTGCCTTTAATGAGAAAAGAATTCTGGTGGAATGAATTCTATCGCGAAGCACCAAAGCTAAGTTCGGGTAAATACAAATTGTCGCCAAACTTTTTAGAACTTATAAGCATGATGTCTATGAATAACTTCGTCCCATGATATCTAATATGGAAATAGCACATCGCAATCCGTTTGATTATAATATTAGAATTAAGGCTGTAAGGAAGGCACTGTACCTAGTATGATATATGTGTCCTCCTTACCCAATAATTCTAGTCAACAGCCTTTCGAACTGCGAGTTAGAAGAAGAGGAAATAGACGAGCCTATGACATCAAGAATGTCAACAACAGATTCATTGGTGACATGACACAACAGTGATCCTCCAACGTCTAGTTTGTTGCATATCGTACGAACCTCGGTGAGCTAAGCGAGCGCTCTAAGGGGCTGGTGGGGGCAAAAGGAGTGCCTCGGATAAATGTTCAGCAGCTGACTCAAATGACCCATCTGCACTACCTCGAAATCTAACGTTTGATTCCTGTCCGTTACATTAGATATGAATAGATTGTCGATCTCTTCACGGCTAAGGTGGAAAATAAAGTAGAAAAGAGGCAACCTTCAAAGCTTACCCCCTAAATATGCATCGAGAACTGATGCAAAACGTCCCAGAATTTCTAACGTTCGAAACACAGTACTGTATTAACCCAAAGTTACAGTATAAGCAGGAACCCCTTCCTTCCCCAATTGAATTTCTGCTCTTCTCCACTTCTCCAAATCCCAATGCCCAGCACCTCCGATTTTCGCGCATTTCTTCAAGTCACGTGCACTTCTCACGCCACTTCATCTCCAGATCTCTTTCCCGGCTCCTAAACCTTTTCCGCCTCCTTTGCAACACTGGAGTGCAACTCACAACTCTACGTCACGCTTTCCTAGACCAACTCACAAACGCCTCTTTCTCTCGCGATTCGACTCCGTTCAGAAACTTTTGTTGCACGTCGCAGAAAGCCGAAGATATCCGGCGGATGTTGATTTCTCCCTTTTCCGCTCGCTCTCGCGCATTTCGCTGTTCATCGGTGGATTCTCGCTTTGCGCGCGAGTAATGCAATCATATCATTTAGTATTCATCAGGAGACGGAGAGGCTTTCCAGCGGCCGTACAGCGTCCGTTTACCGCGGGACGGTCCGGTTCCGTGTTCATGGCG
Organism: Mollisiaceae sp. DMI_Dod_QoI; assembly: GCA_009613015.1. Classification (NCBI taxonomy): domain Eukaryota; kingdom Fungi; phylum Ascomycota; class Leotiomycetes; order Helotiales; family Mollisiaceae; species Mollisiaceae sp. DMI_Dod_QoI. The sequence goes on from VXCB01000076.1 coordinate 81,334, forward strand.
ATGAAAAGGGAACAGGTGTTGTAGTGAGGTGAGTTGATGTCTCGTGATTGTTAGACGCGGAGAGCGGAGCCCCGCGTACTTCTACAGTACGCATTTCAGCCTTGGCGGGTATTCGAGATGGCGAGATAGAGAGAGATGATGCGTTGATGGTACGGCCGTTGATGGTGCGTGTTCGCAATTCATCGCGATAACTTCGCTCATCTTCGTCGTCTCCGGCCGATGACGACTTGCAACAAAACGTCGAAAGGGATGTTCCTATCGTGTTTCTGCGATGCTTCTGGAGCGAACAGGTCCTCCATAACGCGGAAAACAGCATCAGCTCACCAAATCTTCTCCTAAACTTCTGATTCTATTCTTCGACTGGCAATATTTTGGCCACTCAACGGTTGTTTCTCGCACTCTCATGATCCGTCCGCAATTGCTTCGGTCGAGAACCGCACTCCCGAATTGCGAGAGCATCTCTCGGAGTGCCACGGCGTCCAAAACTCAGCTTGCCGTTCTGCCCGTTGCAATTTACAATTTCTTCTCAGCGTTACGGCCGTGTACAATCAAAGGATCCAATGATTTCAGGAAGGAATCGGCCGAGAGACTTCGGATCTAAGAACACCGTGGAATCTATGTACAGTAAGATGTACAGTAGCAAGCTGGTTCGGCCGATAAAATACACATGCTCGACAAACGGAGCCGTACCGGGGAAAATGCAAGTACAGTACTGTACGGCCACACGTATACGGACAAGGAGTATAGGACCGTACAACCGTTTTCCCCAATTGTGACCGGGTCTGTGATGAGTCAATAGGATATCATGGCCACTGAGGTTCAAAGATATCCAATTGTTCAATACTATGGAGTCTACTCAGAGATAGGAATGAAGGTCCCTGGACGCCTTGGTATTCTTTACGGAGACCTTCCGATCGAAGAGGATCATACGAAGTATGCAGTTTCTCAGCCAAGCAGTCAAGAAATGAGAACCTTTGATGACGATGTATGGCCGCTCGATGACCGATATTTATATATACCACAGAAGTACACGAGAACAGTGAAACAAGAAGCAGAGATGCTTCTCTTTACCATCCGTCTAGGCTCATAGCCAGAGAGCATAGTTTAGTTCGTGGTCGTGATAAGGCCATATCGATAGGCATGAACCATGATGCTGGCCCTGCTGTGGAAAGAATGGGAGAGCGGAGCGCTATGCCGTGCTAGATTTCGCCGTTCAGCATGATGGGTCGTCGGTATGAAGCGAGAAATTGCCGGACTCTGACAGTTTCCTATCCAATATTTCGGGTGTCTCTATCGTATTTTGTGCCCTAGTAACAGAGTTACGTCACATTTACTTACAAAAATGTATGAAATGTACAACAATACAATATCATACATCCATATCCCGTCTTGTACAGGTAGCAAGTGGCTTTCAAGCACATGCCGCCTCCCGGGAACGCCTTTAAGCACTCTGCCGCCCTAGATCCACAAGCTCTCATCTTTCAGGCTGCTGTTCCCCCGCTCTCCAATTCAGTACTATCACAGTATCCATCTCTTTCCCACCACCTTCCTTCTCAATCCCTTCTTTGAAGTATATCTGTCGAACCACGTCTCCTTTCCCCTGCCCCTCTGGATCACTATTTACAAGCATGCTATCTAGCAGTTTATATCCTATTTTCACATCATCACCTAGCTTCGGTCTTGTAGGCGCGAGACTGTGAAGGACATTGATATCGTCGCCCCAGGTCTGTTCCATCTCATCTAATTTCAGCTTCTCGACGTCGGGTCCACCGACTCCTGTCCCGAGTAAGCCTGGTTTATGGCCTGAGATATGACCTTGTGGATACATGCTAACGGAGAAGCCGTTTGTCAGGATCGTTTCTTTGGGGAATTGCCAGCGCTGGAGAAAGCAATTCTCGCAGATGTCGGCCACGAGATGCATCTTCTCCATTTCCAGCTTATATCCTGCAGCAGAACCCTCCTTCCAATGATGCAAAGACAGCATTTCTCTGCCCGACTCATAAAATCCGGCAAGGTCACCGTGCATATCGACTTGGTGAAGTCCAGGGACGTGGGTCAGTTTCGTCGTGGTGTGGCGGTATATACAATCCATCACGGTAATGTCACCTGCAGTTGTTCTTGTATTCTCCTTGCAATTGTCCATATGGTCATCCATGATCTTTGCCATAGGCACGGTGAGCATTACTCCAGCTCCACCGAATCCCATGAGACCATAATGATTCACTGCCCACCAGTCCTCACTCAATGAACCTATATATTGTGGCTTATTCGGGTCGTACCTTGAGAGTTCGTTCTGCAGGTCGTGGAGGCTAGGAAAGAAAGTATCATCGTCTATAAGTATAACCCATTGTGTCTTCTCGTCGCGCGCTCCGAACATAAGACTCACGAGGGAGAAATATCGCTGAGGGAAGGTGTCGATGGGTCGGACTGGGTGAACGATTGAGACAAGCATGCCTTTGTCGTGGAATTCCCTCTCGAGCTTTGCCATCTCTGCATCATCCGCAGCGAGCTCTTCCGTTTCGATTACAATCGCATATAGACGTGCGCCGGTGTTGGGGAGCCAACGTGCCAAGTGCTTCACTGTGTCCTTCAGTCGATTCATGGTTGTCTGCAACCCGAAGATCATGTTCGAAGCATCTGCTGGGCCCTTGTTGTTTTGAGCAACTTGTAGATGGAGTGGTGGCAGACATCGCGCAATCTTCACCGTGGTCGATTGTGCCATGTCCACAGTTGTAAACTCATCGAAAAGGGGCTCGTCTAAGACAGTCAAGGCTGGTCGTTCGGGCTTTGGTGACGGTACTGTGATGATATCGCGAGCAACATACTTGATCGGATAGGAGAACTGGTATGGTTCCAACCAGCCCAAATGTTCCGAACATGGTGTTGGCTCTGGCTCCTTCGGCTCCGTTGCTGGATGAATTATGTCCTCGATCTTCTTGAGATCAACCCCATCATTAGGTCCGAGTCGCGCAACAAATATAATTGCAGCGAAAACAGTCAGAAAGAGAACGAGAAGGAGAGGTCTTCGAGGACCCATGGTCGACTAACTAAAGCCGAACATTGATATTGGCGCACAAAGAAGCAATGTGCGGAAGTTATAGTGTGGAGTGAAGCAAGGAAATTGAGGACGCATCTGCTAGGATCACGAATTTAGCTTCCCTATCGTATCTTGCTGCATAAGCCATGCCATTTCCTACCTAGTCAACAGCAAGTCAACCTGGCAATTGGCATAAATTGTCCTTGGCAGATTCAACATCGAAACTATTACCTGATTGGATGTCAAATGAGGAAAGTGAAAATAGACACATAGTCCGAGGTAAGGCTGGGGAGGTGGCCATCGGTGATTGACGTCGGGCTACCGAAGCATTTCAAAAGATCGATAACATCGCGGGGAAGGATAGACATTAGTGATGAAACAAAAAAGAAAGATTGATAGTTGAAATACCAGGAAGCCAAATCTCAATTATGTCACTGTGGAAGGCAAGGCGCCACAAGGTTGCGCATCTAGAATAAGCTTCATTGGTGGATATCAAGTCTCAGACAAGGCCTCGGCTCGCAACACCATCAAAGACGAACATCAACACAAAGCTATCAAGCCCATTTCAAACATTAATACAAGATGCGATAGTCATCTCGCTCACTACGAAGATACTGCATAAAACAATCAGCTAGCTGGAAAGCATGGCTTCTATACCTTCTCAGCGTTCACGATGGCTCTCGCGCAACTCCTCTCAAGAAGAACCAGCCTCCTCATCCCAAGCTCCGGAATCATCCTCCGAACCTCCATCTGCCTCCTCTGATACCCAACCAAGACCTCTGAATAAACCCCAGTCTGCCAGCACCGCACCCTCGGAATCTGCAGCTGCTCAACCGACAGCAGCCCCACCCTCTCTCGACCCAGTACAAGACTCCTCTGCTCCCAAAGAAATACGAACCTGCTGGATCTGCCAACAAGATGATACCGAAGATACTCCCGAAAACAACATCTGGCGAGCACCGTGTCCCTGCTCCCTCACGGCGCATGATTCCTGTCTTCTAGAATGGATCTCAAACGAAGAGGCTCCAAAGCCCGGCCAGATAGCCTCAAACCACAAAATCGTCTGCCCACAATGCCAAGCAGAGATTAAGATCCAGCGGCCGAAGGACTATTTCGTATCCCTTGTCGATAAAATCCAGTGGGCCGCCACAAGGGCAATGCTGCCGGCACTAGGCAGTGCCGTCATCGGCTTCACATATTCAGGGCTCTTGGTGTATGGGATGAATGCCATGACATTGGTATTCGGTGCTGAGGAGACAAAACAAATCTTACTAGAAGGTTTTGAAGAATGGCCAAATGAGGGAGAGCCGACCATCGTGAAATACATCGGCAAGTTCACGCAGATAGCAGATCCATGGTTTCCTCAAATCGGTATCCCAAACCTCCCAAACCGTACTCTATTTCTCGGTGTACCATTAATTGGGCCTGCGTTGGTTTTACTGCGAACCAGCCTAGCAGACCAAGTGTTTCCTGTTCTTGCTCCTCTTGTAAGTAATCCTCAATTCCTCGACATAGGCACAAGCTTACCATGCCAGTACTTTATCAAAAAAGCTCACCGAACCATAAGCTGGCCTCCTTCTGCAGGCCTTACAATAGCTACAATTCCCTACCTCCGAACCTTCTACAACGAACTTTACCGCCAGACCTTTTCCTCCCTTGAAAAGGAATGGGACCTTGCCGTCCAGCGTAAACCCCGCGAGGGTGAAACCGCCGAGCAGATAGCCGCAGCCGCACAAGCCGAAGTCGAAGAAGACAATGGCCACGCCATCTTCGAGATAGAATGGGGTGACGAGGAAATCAACGACGATGTTCAGGTAGAACCTGGCCGCCTATTATTTGAGGCCGAAGCAGGGGATGATGCACGCAACATCATGAATCCGAATGCACAAGCTAATGAGGGACAAGAAAACGAGGGCGCAGCACCACAGCCTAATCCTCCAAATGGGAATGGGCATGGGAATCTCAACGGACAGAGGGCCATCCAGCACGATATCGATGTCCCAAATGTCACTTCGACCGTTCTCGGCGCACTGTTCTTCCCTGCGATCTCATCGATTATGGGCACCTTACTGAAATATACATTGCCAGCTCATCTCACCTCTCCCACTGCAGTTTCACAGGCCGTAAACAAAGGATTATTAAGAGAGAAATGGGGAAGGACTATCGTCGGTGGTTGTCTGTTCGTCGTCTTGAAGGATGCGGTGGTGCTCTATTGCAAGTGGAAGAAGGCGAGAGATTTCGGGAAGAGAAAGGTGCTTGATTTCGTAGGAGATAGGGGACGGACTAAAAAGTGAGACGCGGACATGATGATTGGATGAAGTCATGCTGTGTGTTTGTTCACTGGCATTGCGTGGTGTTGGTGGAGCAGTCTTCACAAGACATAGAAAATGGAGTTGATTTAATGATGGGGTTTAAGTGGACCTTCTTGAGCAACGAAGAATCAACGAAGGTACGCTTATAATGTATGGGACCATGCCTCGAAGCTGCTGAAATTGTGCCTTCTTAGAAGAAGACAGCAGTAGGCCAGATGTTGTCCTACCTAGCCTGTGCCTGACCTGGCTCCCAGAATCCAGAGGCCTTCTGCTTACGCACATCACCCTTCCCTCCACCACTACAACATTATTCTCGCATCCTAGCGTCTGATTTCATTGATTGTGGTCGGGCCTGATACGGACTTTTCTGTACGCTTGGTTAGCAAGGACGATCTTTGAGCTTGAATTAATAGGCTACCTGCCGTCCACAGCTTCGAATGGCCTCTCTTTCCCACCAAGCGCATCTAAAGAATGCGTACTGGCCGTCCTCGATGTTTCAAGTCTATCCGATATAAAACGCGCCAAAAGTTTCTGATCTAGAGTGTTCACAAGCGGTCTAAATGGAAGCGGCGATTCACCGCCTCCTTTTTCAGAGCTCTTGTTGATCGTTGAAGGTGGCGGAAGTATATAACGAATGGAAGGTTCCGTGGCAGATATGCTCTTGGAGGGTGTCATCCACATCTTGGTCCTTGCTTTGGGATCACTATCCACAGGTCTTCTTTCCATCTCCTTATTTGTCTCGACGAGATACTTTTCCTTAGGAGGCATGTTGACCACTAGTTTGGATGTCTTGCAGTCGAAGCTCTCAGCCAGCTCAATCCTCGTGTCCCAGGGAATCATATCCCAGAACTCTGTTGGTATGTTTAATCCAAAATGTACCAAAAGCCCATCAAGAAGCAATTGTCGAAGTATCGATGTGCTTTTGAATTCCTCGATTGCAAGCAGGACGTTTCGCCAAGTAGTGGGACACGGCCGTGCCAGCATAATGTGCAAACTCTCCATCATATCATTCTGCAATTCTGGCATTTGAAACCTCTCTCCTAGGTTCCAAAGCTGGATACGGAGTTCAAACGGTAGTGAACATTGGTCTTGTTTATCTACTAGAACACCGTAGTACACCCAGTGGACGAAGTATCCAAACTCATATGCATCGATATCACTGAAAGTGACTGCCTTTGTGTAGGCTTCGACCGATGGCCCATTGAAAGCTGCAGCAAAGAATGGCGAATGATGGCACAGGACTGCCTTGTAAATGGAGTATGTCCTGAAGCAGTCCTTTTCTCCTGATCCTGCATCAGAGACCGTAACTTTGATAATCTCTTGTGGCTCGCTGCATTTTGTCAGTCTCGGTCGCACAAATAGTCAAATTCAAGCTTGCCAACCTACCAAAGATTAGGAAGACTTGCTGGCTGCTTCGCATTATCCGACATTTTGCTAGGCATATTGATATGAATCGTGATGATAGATCGAGAAGAGTCCCAATTTAGTGCGATTTATCAATCTCCTGCTCGCTTGCCTCGACATTCGAGGAAGGAGCATTTCAGTAAGCGGTCAGAGTTGACAGGAGCTGTACCTCGACTCTTCGCTGCCCTTTGCTGAACACAAGAATGTCGCTCAAGACGAAAGATCTTCTGGAGAAACAGCATCCAATTCTTTAAGATATACCTCTTTCAACATCGGATGATGCCTCACCTTTCCATCTGAAGACCTGACTTGACACTACATTCAAATCACGTGCTTCAGAGCTGTTACTCTCAATTGGGCAGGTACCTATACAAACGGAATCCAAAACCCAACTTTGCGCTCCTGCGCCTGATTCTCCAACCAACTCCACCATATTGTACTTGATCTTGCGAAAACTTCTTCATTGCATCAAATGAACAACTCAAAAGCCACCGCCAAAATGGCATCCAACAAAACCTCTCCATCAAGTCTATCAGCAGATGGTAATGACTCTAGATCTTCTCAACGATCATTGCAAAGTGTATCACCTGCACGAAGCATACCTTTTGCTACCCCTTCCCAACGCACGCGCAATAAAAGACCATCTTTCAGGTATGTCTAGTGTTTTTCTTTTGTATGGAACCCCCTAACACCTTGTCCAGAAAGCCCCAATCATTTGTCATAATCAATATCGGCCATTCCGACTCCGTTGAAATATTTGCCATTCATCGCCATCTCCTTGTACATTACTCGTCGTATTTCGCAAGCGCGTTCTCGCCCCCACACCTCGAAGCCGAAACACAAACCATAACCCTGCCAGATGTCTGCCCAGATACATTCGGTCTCATCACACATTGGCTCTACACCCAACAGCTCGACCTCATCCCCCAAGAACAAGCCACAAATGTGATCCCTCTCGCCAAGCTCTGGTGTCTCGCTGCCAAATTTAGAATTGCGAAATTGCAGAACAAGATTATGTCCTGGCTGCAGCCTGTCACGGAAGGACTTCAGGGCGATGCTCTGAAGGTGTTTCTTTGTTTTGTGTATGAAGAAGATGGTGAGAATACGGAGAAGGAGAAACTGAAGAAATTGGCTGTTGATAGGATGGCTTGGGGCACAACCGCGAAGACACTCGGCGTATGGATCCAAGGCGGATTCTTGCCAGCGGGGATGATACTTGATGTCCTGGTTGCGTTGAAAGGCGATAGAGATGGAGGTCAAGGACAGGGAACCAAGCTCGGAGCACGAGAATATTATGTTTCTGTTGATGAAGAGGGAGCGATTACCAAGGTGGAAGACGAGTAGCCTGTGAGATAATAGCCTAAAAGTGTAGACATCGCGCAACTAATAGCTATAGCTAACTATAGAATAATGCATATATTGAAGTGAACATGTCGCTTTCTCAACCCAAACCAAGGCTCCACGTAGATTTCCTCATGTCATTAGTAACACGCACAGAACACCATCCCCTCATCCTCATCCTACCTTCAGGTCAGCCTCTTCTCCCCATACTCCAGCATGCTCATCTTATAGGAGCATAAAACCCAAACTTCCCCTCCGGATCATACACCTCCTTCAGTCCCCTCAACCTCTCCAGTCTCCACCCCTCAAACCCATACATCGCCTGCAATGACTCATCACCATGCGCATAATTAACATACGAGTGCATTTCCACGCTCCCACTGGCCTTATGAAGAATTTGTCTCATGCCTTTCCCAGCCTGGACTGCGATTGGATCAAGTGTTGAGTTCGGTGTGTAGATAAGGACTGGAGAGCTAATGAAATTGCGTTAGATCAAATTAGTAGATGTTACGCAGAAATAGGGAAAGCAGTTCGTTGAGGAAGGGACGAGAACTCACATCAACAGATTATCCGCTCTATGAGGAAACGCTGTGCTGTCACTAGGGACGTCTTGGACACCTTTTACTGGGTATCCTTCCAATAGGAAGAAACTACCCTTGAAAGCAGGTTCATTGATGGTGAATTCTTTGAGCTTCTCATAGACGGCTCGCTGAGCTTGGATATCGTATTTCTCCACGTCGATTGGGAATCTTAAGATTACGCTTCCGTGACCACAGCCGGGACCATCATTGCCATTTTCCGTAAGACGCGCGATCTCAGGAAGCGTTACAGTTCCGGACTGAATTGGGATAGCTGGAGTCAGGGCATGAAATGGGGTGAAAAAAGGCTCGGCTTCAGATACTGTGCCGTGGTACAGCACAAAGAAGAATATCACCGGCTACATATAGTCAACTTATCAGCCAAGAATCCCAATAAATAAGAGATGAAACTTACACCCTCCCCATCAATCTCCTCATTCCACCCCCACAACGAAAACGTCAATACCTTCTCCCTCCTCTCCTCGTCCCCACTAATCTCATTCTCCAACCCATACAACCCCTCCACCTCACTCCCCTTAAACACAAAACTCTCATATGCCCAGCTATCATCACTCAGGACATCATAAATTTTATAGTTGATTTCAGTCACGATCCCGAAATTATGTCCCGCTCCTCTTAAAGCCCAGAAAAGATCCGGATTCTCCGTCTCAGAAACCGTGATTGCCGTTCCATTCGCGAGAACGACTCGGGCAGAAAGCAAGTTATCAACTAAGAGACCATGTTCGCCTTGTAAAGCGCCATGGCCACCACCGAGAAGAGGACCGAGGAGGCTGGTGCATTCACATAGGCCCGTGACTTCGAAATTTTAGCGTGGTTGGATCATGGATGAAACTGGTGTGAAAAGGGGGGGGGACTTGCCAGTTTGTTTAGAAGCAGCCCAGAGATAATCAACGAGTTCTTTAGAAAGAACGCCACCGCCGATTGTAGCTGTGTCGCCGGAGGAGGAGATGGTGATGGAGTTCATCTTCCGCATCCATATTTCGATCCCGTGGTGGATATTTCCGAGGCTGTGGATGGCACCATGGCCTCCTGCCATAGCTAGGAAGGGAGTATCGTGAGAATTGGCATATTTTATCTGTTTTGAAGTCAGCTGTGTTTTGGTAAGGCGAGAGGTAGGTACCGTTTCTTGAACATCGCTTTCTGTAGCTACTTCGACGACGACGGTGATGTTTGGATCTCGCCATTCTTGCCATCTTAGAGTCGCGTTGTGAAATTGTGGAGACCCGGGGAGGAATATAGAAGCGTTTTGAGAAAGTCGTGGACTGAGTTCCGTGTAGATTCCAGGATGTGAAGAATAGTTACTAGCCATCGAGAAAGCGGATCCGGCCGCGGTGCCTGTAGCCCATGCCATTATTGTATTCAAGACCTCCATTTTTAGATGAAGTGTTTAGACACAAAATCAAAATGAATGAGCATTGCAGCATTTAAGGATACAAACTCTTTATATAAAAATTGGCAAGTCTTGGCGATCCTCAGATCGGCATCGCAACTGATGTCTAAATTGCCTGGAAAGGTTAGAGCTTATTCTGCAGAGCTTATTCTTGGGGAGAACACGCGTAAACCGAATAAGCGAACGAATACTTCAAGCAACTTTTACAAATTCGCAAGCTAAACTTGTGATTGGCCATGAATACGATCTTTAGCATGGTACATTGTTTTATGAATGCAACCGAGAAAAGTGGATATGAAACGCAGGTACCGAGCCAGTCAAGAACAATACAAATATTGCTGCATACATAGATGACAAAACTTAAAGTGCAAACTCGAACTCATTAGCGTATGCGTCGTGGCTTCGCTATAGCATTTCTCTTGAGTCTATATCCCGGTAATGAATACAATAATGAAAGGATGTAAATCAAATCGTTAAAATGAAAATCCAAACAAACGAGACAATGCCTAATCCAACCCAACCCAAAGGAAACTAAAGAAATCTATCTATACTCAACAAACCGATCCCCCACTGCGGGCATGAGAGAGAACTATTCCACCATGCCATTTCCACTTACAAATTCACACACCTCCCCTCGGAGTAATCAACTCCAGCCCCATGGGCGCAACCAATCCCTCCGTTTGCGCATACCCCCACCCTGCCTTCCCCATCTTTCTCTCCTTCCTCGACGGCATATCGCTCTCCTTTCCCGGCATGATATTTCCAGGATGCGTCACATTCAGCAACACGAGAGCGATGAACATTGGGACGGAGTCGAGACAATACATGTAGGCTTCGGTGTTTGGGATGGAGCTATTGAAGCCGCTGGAGTATTCGATGAGGCGGAAGATGATGCGGATCTAGATGAAAACGAGGGATTAGTCGTTTTTGTTGGATGGGGAAAGGGGGGAGAGGGAGAGGAGGGGACTTACAGTGATGAGGAGGATGACGGCGTACATGGTGTATAGCATTTTTAAAGCTCGGGCTTGCTTGTCGGTTGGGATTTGGGCGCGGATTTCGAGGTGGAATTTTACAGCGATGATGCAGAAGACGATTATGAAGAGCTGTTGAATACCACACTGTCGAGAATCAGCACATTCTTCTGGCACGGAAGGAAGTGAGTGAGTGTGTGAGCCATGACTTACTCCTACCAAGTAGATGTGAAGAGCGTTAGTTGCGGCATTGGGATCTTTCCTGTTCCCAACAGCTGATACGGCACCTAGCATCTGGACCAAGAACGCGCTGTGGAGGTGTTAGCTTATGGAGTTGGGGTGTATGATGCTTGTGCACCCACAGGATATCAAGGCTGACGAAATAGACTCCTAGGCGGCTAGCTTTGACTCGAAAGATTTCGTGCGTGGGAAGGAAGTTCCAGACCATTCGTCCAAGAATCATGTATACAAAACCGTTAATCTAACGACTTCATCAGTACAAGCAAACCACGAAACTGTTTAGAATAAGAAATGGATATCAGGGATACTACATACCCAAAGAGGTGCAACAAGAATTAGGATAAACCACAACGAATACAATCCCTCAGATGCTGGTTTATTAATCGATAACGTCCTTCCAACAAACGCAATCGTCTCCCACGAAGCCCCAATAATGACTGCGGTAGTATACCATTTTCGAGTTCGAATGCCTTGGTAGATGTGGAAGAGGGTGGTAATGCCGAATAGGAAGATGAAAAGGTCGGATGCTCCTACCGAAGGACAGAATTGCCATGTGCTGTCTGGTGTATCTTTCGCTGTTAGGATTTTAGTAGATAGTTGCTAGAAGGGCTGGATTGTTTGTTAGAGGATTGATGGATTACCTGTGCAGTTTGTCATCTTGACAGACGTGGGACTAAGTGGTTGTTAAGTGAACGTTGGGAGTAGAAAAACGTATATTTCAGAGCAAGCAACTGTCTTTATTATCTATTGCTCAGAGTTCAAAATCCAAAGTTGAGAAATGTCTCGAACACTTCTATCAAAGAGCACATCGTCTCAGCACCAAACCAATCCCGCAAGTCTGCCGATTCCGCTGACCCATTGAGGCTGAGCACAGAACGGAAATTGCTTCACCTAGCAAACCTGTAACTCCCGTACGCGCTCGCCCACCTACGATCTAAATTCCAGAAGAATCGAAAAGCGAAAGAAAGGGATGAACGGTCCCAGCCAATCATGTCGGAACAGGAAATCGGTTCGCGATGTTGGTACACAGCCTCACTCGCTACCGGAAACGGGACCTTCGTACGGCCCTTGCAGGTGCAGCACGCACAACCATTGGACTGAGGCACCGAACCGAGCTCATTATTGAAATACGGAGAAAAGTGGGACTTGAGGAAAGAGATGCAATGGAATAGCGGGCCAGGCACCAGCTTCTGAGGTGCTTGAAACTCGAGTATAATGGTTGGGAATAGTAGTATCTTTGAGATAGAGTTTGAGACGGGAGCCAGTGCTCGCCTAATTCAGGGGAGAGTGTTGAGAAAGAAGGGCATTTTACAGTGGAGCGGGGTATTCGGAAGTTTAGTGTGTCCGAAAATGTGTTCTTACCTCGTAGACTTCTCCGCTTTGAGACAAGCGCTCGCGAGAAACGCCTGCGGAAACGTTTTGACACTCCACTCGGAGGTTAGGTTAGGTACTGAGAAGACCCTCCGACGATGATAAAGGGATGGGGCCCGCATTGGACTGGCAAGGCAGATTTCAAGTCTGTCTTGTGAAGTTTACCCGGAAGATGCAAAAGCCCACATCAGTAAGGTTACGCCGAATAGGCTTTAGATCCCGAGCATTTTCTCTGTTCAGTAATGCTTCCCGTTTCATATTCCTATATACACATACAATTCTCCATCCATTCTTCGCTTATTTCATCTCCCATCAGCTCAAGATTTTCTGATCCCAACGAACTCGAATCGACTCGAGTGGAGTCGAGCCCATGCATCAACGAAAAACTTGCGCAAAATATCCACTGATTCCACTTCAAGATGCAAAAAGCACTTTTCCGAAACACCTGTTATTTTGCATTGGATCGAAGATAGAAGAAAAATAATCACAATGCATGCGAAAAATCCAGGTCAGGTATCAAATTAGTCGCCACCATGCTTTCCGCCCGTTCTCTCATGCATGAGTTTTCGCCGTTCTTTATCTTTGGCTATGGCACGGTTAGCATTGATATCCAAAGGATAGAAGAAGCAAAAAACCTACTTGAGTCATACACCAGGAAATCATGTAAGGCATTACCGCCTGGCACCATGGGTAATACAGGAACCTTCTTATCTGTAACGACTTCCAAAAATGCTGGACCATCGCTCTCAATCAGCCAAGTGAGAGCATCCTTCACGTCATCAGGCTTGATACACCTCCTTGCTTGGATACCCATCGCATCGGCCAACTTCATGAAATCTGGGTTTTCGGAGTGGGTATGGGCGTACCGATCCTCATAGAAGATATTTTGCCATTGAGTCACCATACCTTGTTCCTCATTGTTCAAGACAATGATTTTAACACCGATATTAAACTGCTTGGCAGTTGACATTTCGGTGAGTGTCATGTTGAAAGACGCATCGCCATCGATGTCAATGACAAGAGCATCAGGTCGCGCGACCTTAGCACCGATGGCGGCTGGGAGACCGTAGCCCATCGTTCCGAGACCACCTGATGTGATCATCGTTCGTGGCGCTCTCCAACGGAAATGTTGAGCAGTCCACATTTGATGTTGGCCAACACCAGTAGCGATGATAGTATCGTTTTTTCGATGAGCTGTAAGATTCGATAGCTCCTCGATAACAGTTTGTGGCTTGATGAGACCCGATCTTTCAGCTCTCTCATAATCGGAAAGAGGGAACTTCTCTTTCCAGAAGTTGATTTGGTCGAACCATTCTTTTCGGTCAGCCATACTCCGGTTCTCGACCAAAGGGTTGAGGTCAGCAAGGTTATCCACGACATCGCCCTCTACAGCTTCAGTAGCTTGGACAACCTTGTTAATGTTCTTGGGCATGATCTCGAAGTGTACAATGCCGCCGCGATTTTCAAGGGCAGCAGCCTTGGCTTGCGGTGCGAACTTGGTGACACTTCCGGTTACACGATCATCGAAGCGAGCTCCAAGAGCAATAATGAGATCTGCTTCTTGCATCGCTAGGTTTGCATATGCTGAACCATGCATTCCAAGCATGTGAAGAGCCTTCTCATCAAGTTCGTCGAAACCACCAAGTCCTTGAAGGGTAGTGGTCACGGGGATCGAGGCCTTATCCGCAAGCTCCTTAAGAAGCTTTGGTCCTTCTGGGCGGGAGATGACACCCTGACCAGCATAAATGATTGGCTTCTTGGAGATGTTGATTAAATGAGCTACACGGTTGATGGTGGCTTGAAGTTGCCTCTTTACATGCTCCTGTGCTATCTTCGATGCTTGACTGGGAAGTGTAGGGATAGTGCTACTCAGGGGAATAGCTTTTCGAAGAACGGCAGCTGTGACATCTTTGGGTAAGTCTACCAACACGGGGCCAGGTCGTCCAGAAGTAGCGATCTCGAATGCCTCGTTGATCCGTTTTGGGAGCTCTGCCACATTCTTCACCATGACGTTCCACTTCGTGCATGCTCTCGAGATGCCAATGACATCAGCCTCTTGGAAGGCATCACTGCCAATGGCTGATGTAACAACCTGTCCGCAAAAGACGACCATTGGGGTCCCATCCGAAAGGGCATCTTGCATGGGGGTAATGACATTGGTCGCACCAGGTCCAGATGTCACAAGCACAACTCCTGGCTTGCCAGAAGCCCTCGCATAACCTTCTGCCATATGCCCTGCGCCTTGTTCATGTTTAGGAAGAATGAATTCAAAGTGTTTTGAGTTGTAGATGGCGTCAAAGACGGGGAGAATTGCACCGCCAGGATAACCAACTAAAGCAAGGTCAGCGACGTCTTTAAACCAATTGGAATCTTGTGTATACTAACAAAGATGTTTAACACCCTGCCGTAACATCATTTCATGAAATATTTCTCCACCAGTCTTGCCAATAAATCTATGTGAGGTGTGAGTACAGAAAACTGTGAGTGGCGGTGACGGAGAACGTACGACTCATCCATTTCTTGATGTCGAGCATGTTGCCGATGTTGTAAAGGGTTTTCTCTTTTTGGTGTTATGTTATTGAAGGCAGGACTTGGGCTTTCTCTCGCTGCCCTGCACAACTGTCAGTATGGAGGATGAGTCATTGGACGAAGGGAACTGACGGCGCAGGCGATGGAGCTGGCGCTGAAGCTGTCGCAACGGTTGCCTGTGATCTAGTTCCCGCTGGTGATTTCCTGACATGTGCAATATTTGCAGCTGCGGGTGAGGTCGTGAAGTTTCGTCTGGTTTGCTTGAGAGCGCGAGCGGCGCTCCTCGTAGGGTTTGTTCGAAGCATTTTTGGAGCGACGGGAAGAGTGGAGAGGACAAGAGAAGAAAAAGACAATTGAAGATAATTAAAGCTCCGAATGGCCTGGCCCAGCTCTGGAATCGGTTGCTGTGGCACAATGTCAACGTGGAGGGCTCTTGTTCAGAGGGGATACAAGACGGTGGTGTTAATTGTGGTGGTCGGACGAGTGACTCTCGACCACAAAATTATCGTTTTCGAGCGATCTCGGTCGCAAACGAATGTGGGGAAGCGTTTTGTTCCCTTGACCCTTGCCACCGGAACCGACAGCCAATCAGGTGATAACATGGCCGCCGAATTGAAAATCACCTGATTGGCCGATCTCTGAGGAGGTGTTGGAGGGTGAACTGCAATGCGTCGATTCCGTCCAATCGAGAATGCCTCGGCCTCGGCCATCGCTATCGCTCCATCAGGTAGAGTAGATTCGACACCGTTTCCCGTCAGCCTTGCGCAAGAAGCTACGTCCGCGCTCGTCGCAAAAGCAAAGAAAGCTGTCCTCGAGGAGGGGAGATTTCTCACCAACGACGAACCTCCTCCTCCGCAAAGCGCACCAATCCCCACCAAGCATGGCACGGGGGGCGACTCGGCCTTTCTTTGGAGCGATGCGGTTTGGCGGGGCAGCCAACTCCCAAATGCAGGAACGGCCTCGCACGCTGTCACGCGATGATCTCGAATTAATTACCAACGACTCTCTCTTTCTACCTTCATAAATATTTATCACCTCATTCCGTCTACCTAAGAAATCCTCGAACGTTTAAAGACCGATTGAGATAACGATCTTCGATTATATTACGAGCTCAGCTGCATAAGGATTACCCCACCATCCAAAAGTCGAGTTGTACAAACCCCCACAATGGCAGGACCAGTTCCCGTCGCAAAGTCGTTGAAAGACATATACACGGAAGATGCGATACCAACACAAACGGCGAGATGGGAAGCACTGCTGAAGCAATTCAGCACCAATTATGGCGGATTACCTGACTTCGTATCCCGTTCCCCAGGTCGAGTCAACATTATTGGAGAGCACATTGATTATTCGCTCTACTCTGTCTTGCCAATGGCAATAACTGCAGACGTCATACTGGCAGTCCGAGTTATCGACGATAGTCAATCCCCCGAAGGATGCTACAAGATCAGAGTCTCCAACATACTAGCTTCGAGGTTTCCTTCTCACGAATTCGACATCCCATATGAGTCAGTCGAGATCGACGCAAAGGTACACGAATGGACAAATTACTTCAAGTCTGGTCTGCGAGGTGCTTTGGAATTACTGCGGAAGAAACATGGCGCAGACTGTAAGCCCAAGAGCATGGAAATACTTATGGATGGGACTGTGCCGGCAGGAGGTGGATTGAGCAGTTCTGCGGCCTTCGTCAGCGCATCTGCTCTTGCTGTCATGTATGCAAATGGCGAACATTCAGTAGACAAGACTGCTCTGACGGAGCTGGCTATTGTCAGTGAGCGAGCCGTTGGAGTCAATTCAGGAGGCATGGACCAATCTGCATCTGTCTTCTCTCTTCGAGGATCTGCA
Organism: Mollisiaceae sp. DMI_Dod_QoI; assembly: GCA_009613015.1. Lineage (NCBI taxonomy): Eukaryota > Fungi > Ascomycota > Leotiomycetes > Helotiales > Mollisiaceae > Mollisiaceae sp. DMI_Dod_QoI. The sequence goes on from VXCB01000076.1 coordinate 98,373, forward strand.
CTCTTCGTCTCCTTCGTCCCATCTCTAGTTGCCCGACCTGTCAACTTCCCTAAAACAAATCCAGAACTGAGCTTCGTCATCGCCCAAAGCTTCGTCACATCCAACAAGCAAGTCACCGGTCCTGTTTGTTACAACCTCCGCGTCGTCGAATGCTCACTAGCAGCCTCCTACCTCCACGCTGTCCTCGACAAAACCACCAGTCCTCTTCCTAAGGACGCAGGACCCCTCGGTCTCTCCCTCCACGGCTTCCACGACATCTACTTCGCCAATTCGAAGCTCCCCATCGAAGCCCAACTCACCGAACTAATCTCCCTCACCAAATCAACCTTAACAAAAGAAGAAGGCTACACTCGCGAAGAAATCGCCCCCGTCATCGGCATGTCAGTCGACGCCCTCAACGAACGCTTCACATCCACGATCCCCGTCCGAGCCGAGAAATTCAAACTCAGACAACGAGCTCTGCACGTGTTTTCCGAAGCTCTCCGCGTGCTCCAATTCCTATCCCTCCTAGAATCGCCCTCTTCTCACCTCTCAGCCGATTCTGGCTCCAGCACCGAGACATTCAATCAGAAACTTGGCGATCTGATGAATGAGACGCAAGATAGCTGTAGAGATGTCTACGAGTGTTCGTGTCCGGAAATCGACCAGCTGTGCACCATTGCAAGAAAAGCTGGCAGTTATGGATCTAGATTGACAGGTGCCGGATGGGGTGGTTGTTCCGTGCATTTGGTGCCGGCGGATAAGGTTGAGGCAGTAAAGGAGGCGTGGGAGAGGGAGTATTACTCTAAGATGGAGTTGAGCGAGGAGCAAAAGGAGGCTGCGGTTGTGGTCAGTAAGCCTGGAAGCGGGAGTGCGGTGTTTGTGGTAGAGGGGATGGGCGTTGTTTAAATTGAGGGGCAAGGAGTGCGCGCTACCGGTAGACATTCAGGTTATAGAAAGTATTGCATTCAGAGGACTACCTTGCCTGGCACTATTTTATAATGTCGAACCTCCATGACTGACTTCGAGATTCTTGTGTTTTGTTGCACATCCCAAGCCTCAAATCCGACTTGATAACCAAGCCCAAGCCCCGCTTTGTCCCTTATTCACTTCACCAGCCCCCTTCCCCATCACGTTCACGTGAACCACCCCCTTAGATTTTGTTGCACATCGCACTTTTTTCCCCTCTCTCCCTTTCACCGTGGAGAAGTCTCAAGACATTTTAAATTCCTAAGACCTATTTTAAATCCATTTTCTAGACTCCATAACCCATCAAAAAGTCTCGTCCTTGAATTCCCAGTGTCTGAAAAAGTGCGATGTGCAACAAAAAAACCGTACCTATACTTTTTTGTTGCACATCGCACTAGACGGAGTCACGGACAACCTGTCTTCATTCTAAAGGTTCGAAAAAACTGACGTTTTTTAATAAAAGAATATTGAAATGTTGGGGGTTTGATTTGTAAATTGGGGGTTTGGAATTAGGGAGGTTGGTTCTTTTATCTTGGAGATTTTTGGGGGGGTTGGAGAGGGTGGGGTTTTGGAGGTTTTTGTTTGGGCTGTATTTATACGAGCAACTCTTTGCAATCAGACTTGGGCATGGATAATCCGGGTAGTACCCAGAGGGTCAGCTGGTGAATATCCGACCCGGCGAGATTCTCTTGGGTGAATACCCGGCCAAAGTTTACGTTCGGGTTGTATGTGGGTAACCCGGTAATTTGAAAAAACTGGAGTATTTTGGGCTACCCTACCCGAAAAAACTGCGACGGGTGATACCCAAAGCTTGAGTACCCGGATACCCGCGGGTAAACCCGTATTTGTGCCCAAGTCTGTTTGCAATTATATAACTCAAGTTTGCCGTGGAGAGAAAATTAGTAAAAGTGCGATGTGCAACAAAAGTCTAGCATACTACCTAAGTTTTGTTGCACATTGCGATTTTTTGCAATTTGCTTTTTTACCATTAACTCGTTTTGCTTTTAGTCATTGATTTATTTCTCGTTTTTAAAGAAGGATGGTTTGGTAATGGGGGAGATGTTAGAGTTGGTACTGTTTGGAGAAGTGCGATGTGCAACGGAGTAAAGAATTTTGATTGGGGTTTGAGGTTTGAGATTTGTCGTTTGTTGCATATCGTAGGCTGAGATGTTTGATTTGCATACCGATATTCAGCGGATTTTCTTGGAAGACTCCCTTGTTGCATGGCGTGGTGAGACATGGTTTTCGATGTCTAAATTTAAATGATCGGTTCTGAAGCCTTGTTTATTTATTTAGTCGTTGTGGTTTGGATAGAAGATAGAGAGATTGGATTAGGTATGTTTTAGACTAGGGATGAAACGTATCCTATTGGCCTTTTATCTGATGGTAAAGTTGAGATGGAAATGAGTTTTATCTGAAGTTGCCTTGTGATAAATGATGAACAAAAGTTTGGTTTGAAATGATGCTTCTTTCTCATTGCTATCTAGAATCAATCTCTGTCTCTGTCGAAGGCATCCCGCTGCTAGGTGTTTGGTACTCAAGTCCCAAATATGTTCCCCCCTTTCCTTACAGTACTGCGAATCATAGCTTAAAATCCCCATTAACTTTCTCCCACCCCACCTTCCTCCCCTCCTCCCCCTGCATACCGGCGATCTTCTCCGCCAACGAAATCTTCAGCGCCCGAGACCTCTCAGTACACAACTCATAAATTGTCGAGAGGTTAAACGTCAGCGCATGGAAAGAATTCCTCTCATCCGTCAACGTCTCCAGAATCTCGCGAGCGGCATCCATACGTCCTAGATAGAGCAAGCAAACTCCTAGGTTCTGCTTACACATTGCTATCTCGCCCTCTGGAGCGGAGGAGGAAGCAGAAGAGATGAGCTCTTCCCAGATCGTAACTGCGGAGGAGAAGTCGGAGTCTGCCATGTGGGCTAATGCCAGGATAACTTGGCCTCCATAAGCACTGTCGTTTTCAGTTTCGGTAGACAGAGCAGCAATACATCCCCTCGCTGCCTCAACATCACCCAGACAAAGCCAAAGCAGTGCTTTCCTAACCTCCAACTCCCTCTTCTCTTCATCCCCCGCCGACTTCAGCGTACCAAGAAACCTCGTCGCGCCCTCCAGATCCTCCATCTCGATTAGTGCACTCGCAACCCTAATCCCCAGCTCCGAAAGACGAGCTTTCCATTTCTTGATCTCATCTTGGATCTTAGCATCGTCTGGAATTTCCTTCCTGCTCTTCTTGAGAGAGGTAAGGGTTAAGCGAGCTTCTCGCGCAAGGTCATAATACCCCATGATTCCCCGCCTTGCATCGTTGAAGCCCATTCCTTGGAGACGCACAGCTAGGACGCGTAGCTCCCAGGGAACGAGATGTTGTCCATCGAGATCGTTGCGATAATAAATGGCATTGAGATCTTCGAGAGCTTTTACTTCTTGCGAGGCGAGTGTGGTTTGGTTGCAGAGTGTTAGACAGCTTAGGCGGGTATAAACGAGGTTGAAAATTTGTGTGTGGTCGGAGGGGTTGAGGAGGGGTGATGTGAGGAGTTGGGCGGCTTTGATGGCGGCGCTGCGGAAGTGACCCTGTGAGACGAGGTCTGGGAGCGAAGTGGAGGGGTCGGGTTGCGCGGAAGCAACACGGAAGGGAGGAGGGACGTCGAGTAGGGTGAGTGGGTGGTAAATCTCGGGACGAAGGAGAAACGAGAAGTCTTTCTGGGTGGTGGAGAGGGTGGAGTGAGATGGTGAGAGAGAGGATTTGGCGGTTCGGAACGAGGGTGAGGTTAGAGTTGAGAGGTTCGATCCTGGTTGTGGGGACTGTAGACGAGGCGTTGCGTATTGTGAGGCTGATGGAGATAAGAGAGAAGATGATTGATGCGCTAGGTTTGAAGGCGTTGTCGGCGTGTTTGGAGATATTGGAGACCTGGCCAAGATGTCAATGATCCACTCCGAAATTTGAAAAAGAGTGATACATACTCGCCGAGATCCAAAGGTCCACGAGTTGAGCGACGTGGCATAGCTATACGTACAGGAATATCAGATGATGATCAGAATTATATTTTGCTTCCAGCACAAGGGCTTTTATACGAAGAGTGAGCATGATCAACTAATGTCCGCGGAGACTTCTTCAAACCCCAAACAGTGAAATAAAGTTTGAAGACGTTTTGTTGCATATCGTATTGTTAGCCGCCACCAAGCGATGTTTGGATGCAGGCAAAGGTTCTCGAGATCAGGAGGATTTTCCGCCAGCCTCGCCCACGTGATCCAGAACTACAGTTGACAGAGGGGTCACTTTTCGGATATTTCGCCCGTATTATATACGGGTATGTCGTTTAAGAAACCTTCGTTACTGAATAGGAAAGGAGCGCGAAAAGTAGTGTCCTTGGTTTGATGGACTGCATCCCGTGACGGCTCTTGCCTGCGCCGAATGTGAATAGGAACAACGACACGCAAGTGAGAAGAGATGAAAAACGGCAAGCAAACGTATAGTACTGACCTCGACCAGATGAGCCATGTCTTGAGTGCCTCTTTGGCGTTGATCCTCCTGATAGACTTTCCATGATGCTGATGTAGTTCTGGTTTGAGGATGTTTCATTTCGCATGGGAGATCATGCACCGATTTATGCAAGGGCACGAGTGCGACGCTAGTGATGCACAAATATAAGCCGCTCGGCGCTGCTCCATCGAACAGTGACGAGCAAGTCATTCAAGCAATGATGGAATACCGTACTTTCATCAAAAGCCACTACAATACTCTACATTTACCTTCTAGGCATATGAGGGACGACGGCGTTCAAGCGTACGGCGAAAGACCTCGCGATTCTGCGAAATGTTTTGTAAGTCGAACCTTCATAGGAGGTAACTTTAATTGCTCTTTTGTGTCCTTGACTTACACGCAGTCCTCGTCCATCTCATCCGACTTAGTGATGGAAAAGTCGTCTCTGTTCTACCTCGTTCTCGAGACTTTAGAAGACGAAGCCAGTAACAGAAAGATCGATCACGTGCTTCACGTGATCCGAAGTGTTGGAAAGAGTTGTGGAATCTTTGTACGAATTTCCTTATTGAGTAAGTGATGTTCATGTCTTACTTGTGCAGGGCTTAGTGTCGGGATGCAGATTTCGGCAATTCGCAGAGTTGACAGTTGTGGAGGCACACCATGAGGGGTCATGCAGCGGGCATAACCCGTGTCACCTAATATCTATGCAAGATAAGTAACGGAGAACTAACTGCACGCCTGGACCGCACTGATAATCTCTCTGCAAGCACCAAGGTGGCTTTGATTGGTCGCTGCAACCTTCCTGTCGCCGCATGCATGCACTGCGTTTCCCTTCTTCGCTTTTTGAATCTGTTACGACTCTCCGGACAGAATCCCCGCTATGAGGAACGCATTCACGATCCAATCGGCTTCATGCGGGTTCAACCTCAAAGTGCGGGTTCGGCCCTCAACTGCATAGGTATATATACACACCACACCGGGCGGCGATTGCCTTGCATACAGAAAGTGCCATCAGACCGGCTATTATATTTGTTGAGGTCCTAGCATCTAACATCACACGAGAGTGTTTCAATTGTACACATCCAGCATGTCAAAGATGTCTAGTTCCTAGTATCTTCAATGCCCGGAGATTTTCTTCGTAGAAAAAAGAGCCACTTCCGAACAAGTACCATCCGGGGGCGGATACATCTTTCGACGGTCAGCTGCCCGCGAGTGCTGCTCTTCACATGCATCTGACTTGACAAAACGCCACAGATTGGTAGCGGAATTGGCAGCGGAAAGGAATTTGCTCACTCGAGCAAACTGGGGAGACTGGCCTGCAGCTCGGCCAGCCAATTTTCAAATTATCCTCGCAACCGCGCAAAGTTTTCTTATCAGCCTGCCCTTGCGCAGTCCGTGGCAGCTTCAAAGTGGGGACCCAAGTTCTCGACTCCGCACCCAAGCTGCGAAGGCGGGCTTGGAGGAGGAATTGACATCCGGTTGAGTAATGGACTGATGGTTTTGCTGGATGTGCTCGACACCATTGGTCGCTCAGGAGACTGGTAAAGAGAGGGAGCATGCGAGGCAAGATTGTACTCGCAGAGGGCTTTACATGCCATGTTGATAGGGTGACCGAGCGGAAGGGGATAGAAGGAGAATGAGAGGAAGTTGGGCGTCGTCGAATATTAATAGTCGACGGAGGGGCCTCCCTCGCTCGTTTATCCATGATCACATCATTCTGTGTGATATTTCGCCATCCGCACTGTCTCAGATGGCTGCTTCCGTCACATCACGTATCGCTATTAACACCAAAAACAACCCCAATGAGCTTGATCATGAACAAAATGACGAGCATACCCCCTTGCTAAGACATCACAACTCAAAATCCAACATTTATTCTGGCGAAGAGCCTCAGGACGATGTAGAAGCTGCTCAATGCCTCTCACCGATCCTCGACAAGCAGCATTCAGTGGAAACTTCGCGCAATATTGGCGGGGTAATATCAATTCTACTCTTAGGTATGTGATTCTTTCTCTCCAAAGTGTTTTATTTCTATCTATTTTACAGTTTTACCCTCACTCGACCTTTCCCCTCATCATGTCGGACACTGGCTCATCGCAATCGTTCAGGCGTCTTCGTCGCAAATGCAGACAGTTCTCTCGTTCTCGCTACTAGTGGCACAATCAGCAGCGAATTCAACGATCTTGGTGACGCAGGATGGCTTATTTCCTCGTATACGTTGGCAATGTGTGCCGCTCAATCTCTGGTCAGTTTCCAAAGACAACCTATTTTGTGAAATCATCAGTCCTTACTGAACATCTTTAGTACGGTCAATTGAGCGATATCTATGGACGTAAAAATACTATATTGCTGTCTTACATGTTTTTTGCCGTAGGCTCAACAATATGGTGAGTCTCGAAAAAATCTTTCGAGGATGTCGAATCATCAAGCCACCAAAGTTGGCGCTTTAGCTAACTTTTATAGTGGAGCCGGCCAGTCTCTTCCGCAAGTGGTTTTTGGCAGGCTCGTAGCAGGAGTCGGAGGTGCAGGCATAAACTGTCTCGTTTCTATTGTCATTGCAGGTAAGTGCTGCTTACTCGACAGTTCACCACGAATCGAGTGCTGAGTTCATTCAAAGACATGGTTCCGATCCGAGAAGTTGCATCTTGGAGAAGTTACGTCAATATTGCAGCAACTACTGGAAGAAGTTTAGGTGGCCCAATTGGCGGGTATCTTATCGATACCATCGGATGGCGCTGGTTTGTCTCCCTCTCTTGCTCCCCCGTCACTGTTGCTCAGCATAACGATTACAGGTCATTCTTAGGACAATGTCCTCCTACCCTGCTTGCCGCATTTCTTGTCGCTTGGAAGCTCCAACCTTCACATTTCGAAGATGGCCCCGCTCAATCGCAGCTCTCTAAACTACGCCGCGTTGATTTTCTAGGGGCAACGCTACTATCAGTTTCGATTGTATGCGGTCTACTTGTACTCGAACTCGGCGGTAAAAGAATGCTTTTCACACACCCAACCATTTTATCCTTATTCGGAGCATCACTTGTTACAGGCAACCTGTTCCTCCTAGTAGAAGCCTTTTGGGCAAAAGAGCCAATCTTTCCCCTTCGACTAATGCTAAATCGCGATGTCGTTGCCTCGTACACAAATCTTGGTTTCCAAACTGGAGCTCAGATGGCTGCAAGTAATTCCCACGTATAATACAGGTTACCAACTAACCAGTATCTGCAGATGATGATGCTAGTTCCTATGTATTTCCAAATCTCAGCACATGCTTCTATGACAAATGCAGGAGCCCACCTAATGCCATCAGTCATCGGCAATGCATGCGGTGGTCTCATCGCGGGGTATGTTATTAGAAAGTATGTTACTACCAAGCTGATTGAGTCATTCACTTAACTATACGGCCGATGAGCTATAAAGGGAGCTAATAAATGCAACAGAACAGGCCGATACAAATTCATCTCTATGATTGGAGCAATATCATCTTCCACTTCATACCTCCTCATGATCCTCCGTTGGCACGGTCACACCTCCTTTCTCGAATCTCTATATATTATACCAGGAGGATTTGGCAACGGAATAGCTTTGTCAACATCCTTCATTACTCTGACTGCTGGCGTTGAGCCGTGTCAGGTAGCCATTGCAAGTTCGGGACTGTACCTGAGTTCGAATATAGGTATGGTTTTGGGACTGAGTCTTGCGTCTGCTATTCTTCAAAGCACTCTGCGACAAGACTTGAGGATATCGCTAGAGGGAATGGATCATCGTGAAGAGGTGCGCCATTCTGTGATTCTACTCGTCAAGTTGATATACTAATCTTCTCGTTGTAGATTATCAGTAAGGCACTGTCGGATATTGAATATGTTCGTTCACTACAAGGTCGTCTTGGCAGGCTCGTCACAGAAGTTTATGTGCGGTGCTTGACTTATACCCATGGTATGTATACAGCACTCGTGCATCCGGCTATCCACAATTTCAGAGCTAATCACTGTAATGATCCAGGTGTCTCCCTTGCTGGATCAATCGTCGCACTTCTTGCGGCTCTTTCTGTTAAAGAGCATATTCTGTAACTAGATCTCGCCATAAACGAAGACTCTCCGATGTAGCAGTTCGGATGTGATGATTCTGTTAGATAAAGACACATACAACCACAAGCCAACACCTTGGTTTATCGGCATGGCGAAAAACTTTCTTTCGGGATCAACGAGGGAGAAGCGACAGCTAATAATTCATGCTATGCTGAAGCAGTTCGCGAATTCATATCGGATGATATTGAAGCACAACCAAATGAAGAACTCCACAGCGAGAACGCCCCTGGGATTTTTGTGAATCCTAGTTAAACCACATGGCAACTTTCGTTGAGTTTCCAGGCTACGCATAAATAAACTCAAAGCTTAGGGTCTCATTTATCCACAAGGAAAAGCGATAGATTTTGAAATATGTCGAAAATTTCTAGGCCCCATACTTCGTAGTTCAAACTAGTTGCATTTCACAAATAAGTAAATCGCTAGGACGGGGAGCAATAGCAATAAGTATATTTTGGGTGAGGGCGGGCCGAAGTTCTCCACGCGGTCGTTCTGTTCGGCAGGGGTGCTTAAAGCAACACGGGAAGGTGTAATATTGCTCATATATCACGACTTCAGCTGCCTAGAAACCCAAGCACATAGGTCATGGACTTGTTACGCAATAGAACCAACTCATACTGCTTGAACACACGTTCCTACATGCTTGGTCTGACACACATTGTCGCGAAATTGCGCCATGATTCGGTGCGTGGTAGGCACTGTACTTTCAAGAGTCCTTCAATTGCCATAATAGCATCTTCCATACTTCTGCATGCTAACATCACCAATTTTCCGTCTCTCCACAGGCCTTGAATTTGATACCGCTTCTATAACCGTCACTTAGCAGAGGACTCCTCTTCGATGGCTTCAACCGATATTTCCTCTTTCTCAACTTCTCACTCGATTCCCGAAGATCGTGCAACCTTTTTAGACCACAACGACTTTAATCATCAATACCAATGGTCGCAAAGCCTCGAACACGGACAGCCTCTCTTCTCGAATCCTTTCGCTCCAACAATCGATGGGCAGCATGTAGACCCAGACTTACTAGCTCCTGCAGTCAAAGCATCTCGGTGGCCGACACAGACTGCTCTCTCGCAGACCACGTTCGAAGCCTCATACAAAGCCACAACTTTCTCAAATTCAAGCCTACACCGAGCCAATTCATACCCCGAGCAATTCAACACTTATGATGGAAGCAACGACAATCCAAACAGAGAACAAGTCACCCATGATGGGCTACCTTCAGAGATTATGCTTCCTCGTCTAGAACGCAGTATGTCCAGCAGTTCATTCGAAAGGATATATGGTGGCTCTGGTAGCAGTGTGGTATACCAAAACTCGGGCCTGAGAAGAGACAGCAGGCAGAGAGTCCCTATAGTTCCTTCCACTCCCAACGAAGCACTTCCTGACCAATCCGACCAACCCAACGAAGCGGTCGAATACCACGCGCCCTGGCCACCAGACTCACCATCCGATACCCACGAATCTACCAGTCGAATTGGTTCCGCTGTCTCTAGCCAACCTGGGACTCCACTTGATACCGACGACAACACCTCCGAAAATCTCCCAAGTCCAGATACCAATCCTGTGACGAGTTGCTCGAATTGCTCGACGCAGACCACGCCCTTGTGGAGACGTACTTTTGCGGGTGAACCTTTGTGCAATGCTTGTGGGCTATATTTCAGATTGCATGGAGTCAATCGACCGTTATCGTTGAAGACGGATATCATTAAGAAGCGGAATAGACCGTCGAGTTCTAAGACTTCTACCATTGGTAGTGCTTCCCCTCGCAGGGCGGTGAAGAGTTCGAGGTATGGATATGCTTTGGATAATTAATTGTTGGATTATACTTTCGACTGGCTGTGGCAGAGTAGTAACGGCGCTGAATTTGGTATTTCGGAATTGGCTTTAGTTATGGGGGAGACGAGGAATGGAGTTTGGAGATACTTGGGTAATATCCTTGGAATTACAGCTCGGAGTCGACTTAACTAGCTTTCTCTATGTCGTTTGATTTTATTTTCTTGGGATGTTTCTCGTTTATAGACCGGTTTTAACTCTTCTCGAGATTGTATGTTTATACATAATGTTAAACTCACGAGGCAGGCTCAGACCTGCCAAGTCGTAGAGTATTTTGAATTATATCAATCATACCAACATCCCTATTCACATGCACATCTATCATTTCTAGAAGTATAAGCTAACGCATACAACCATCCTAGAAACCTAGGTATGTGCATCTTAGTGATCTTCTAGAACAAGACATATTTGTATTTTACAAATATTGTGGAGAAACGAGAATCTTTGGCATCATGTACTGCAGTACTAATGAAAACTATGGCAAGCGTTTCATAGCTTCATACTATGGGCCGCCCCAAATGCGCGGCGCGCAGCCTGGCACTGCCGAGCTGGCAGTCTCAGTGTCGAGTGCTCACCGCCAGTTCGATACTGTGGCTGGACAGCTCCAAACCCTCCTTCGGGGACTGTTTGAAGCGATCAGTCCTATTCGAATCCAATAATTTTATGCTTCTATCCATTGCAGTACCTAACCGAGACCTTACAAAACGCGTTCGTTCATCAGGGCTATTGGATGTGATTGCTGTGGGAGTGCCGCATTAGCTTGCATGCTGCGGGGCATATGGGCCGTCCCGCATTGCATTCGGCGGCAGCTTCCGGCGAGAGAAGAGGGGTTCGGCAAGGTTGATGGGCCTAAGCCGGAGCTTGTTCGAAAATGTTGCGCCATGTGGGAGAGGAGGGTGACCTGTCAACTCGGCCTCTGGTGGGGCTTGAGGCCAAAAATGATGTATCGCACTCTTTTCCCGGATCTCGTCAAGAAACCAAAAGCAAATCTAGCTTGTCTTTGCTCTCAGCCAGCCCAATAAGCCACAGCTACTCTCCAGCTGACTCCCAGTAAGCCTCTACATGACGATGCCACAGTATACATCAATGTTCGATGTGGGCTCGGATCCAAGGAGAACGGTTACTACTACGATTTGTTTTCTGTCATGTTTCCTTTAGCTTTGGCTTGCAGCTTCGAGTCTCGCTAATAATGAACCACCTTTCAGCTTTTGGTTGGGAAGCCTTTTTCCGCGAGCGCTCTACCTCTACACGGCATTATGCCTGACTCCTAATGAGCTTGAGCTTTTACTCTACAATAAAGAGGTGGCAGTTACCTCCTCTTTCGCCCTGTTCAACTTGTTACTGGTGTCTTCTATCTGCTTTACTTTTGTTAGTGATTGTCAATTTTGGCCATCAATTTTGGCCCAAGTTAAGCCTTCGTATCTCGGGGTTCTGCCATATCATTGTGGGCTAAACACAAGCTGTACAATATTCTGAGCCAATGACCGAACGCGATGGTTCTCATCTATCGACCAGCAGATCCAAATGTTCCTAAAATCGACTGGTCGAATCTGGAGTGGGATGACCGCCAGGAGGTAAAAGACGCTCCCATAAACCAACGGTTAGTAATTGTCCATATATTTGTGTGTTTATCATGAATTCTGAATGTTAATCTAGATCTACTTCAAAGTCGAAGCTATAATTCCTGCATCAAAAGTCATTCGGATTGCTCGGTAAGTGGCTGACGAGTTTTACTCTCAAACTCAACAGCATTCTCACCTTGCTATAGGATTGTACACCAAACTATTGACAACTTCGGATGTCGCGATCAGCCCCAAAATCCACTTGAGACAAGCTTTAACCTAGAGGAATACGTACAAGACAACACTCTCACAGATCAAGCAATCTTAGAGCTTTATGCTCAAGCTGGCATCCCATTTCCTCCTACTTTACAAATACAGGTCATTCCTCCAGCACCGACAACTCCTATCTTTACAATTAATACTCCTAATAGCCTCCTTTTCAAGTATGCAAGCGAAGGAGAGGTCCAGGAAGTGGGCGTGGAGACCTTCACTCCTGCATCAGACGACGAAGAACTCTCGACGTAAGCTTTTGTCCCATCGATTTGGAGCTCTGTGGCTGATATTTGATCGCAGTGATAATTTCAGCGCAGACGTCTCATGCTTCAAGGGTGAGAAAAACAATAGTTAGCTCGTAGGAGCGTGCCACAGTACTTGACCTAATCAATGCATCATAGGGAACTCCGGAGGGCCGCTGATGAATGGGGCAACGAACGCAGTCATTGGAATTGTCCGCGACGGCATGTCCACAGGATGGATTGGGCAATCTCAAGGGTCCGGCGTGCAAATGTTTCTACTGACAACCGGCGTCAATGAGTGGCGCACAGCTATGCCACCAGATGGTGTAGGCAAAACTCTCACCGCGGCACACAGGCAGACAGGTCCAGGGGTGGGTCCGCCAATCGATGAACAGTATCTACTTCAGTACAGCGAATATCAGACCGACAAACAGAACCAAAACGTATTCTGGAACCGATTCCTGCCACAAGATGCGGCCGTCTTATACACCAAACTTGTTTACTAAAGTGGACACATATGCATTGTATTGCCAGTCCTTGAAAAGTTTCGTTGAAGCCACAAGCTCAGATACGCTCACAAGAAAAGCAACCGTCAAACTTACCGTGGCCTGGTCCTCCGACAAATCCCTCACCCCGATGAAATCTGGCATGAAGCTTACCTTGAACACTACGAAGTCAACCCTTCATGCAGATACCCTCCCGCAGCAGACTAGCATTCCCACTACTGGAACTACATGGGTGTTGCAACCCAGCCAGGCACCCCGAAAGTCCAATGCCATCGCGCCATTCCGCCTCCCACTACAACTTTATGACACACCATTGATATTTTGCAGCCTCTGGAATGTGCAGCTTAAGTGTGAAGCTGGGGCTATTGACTCGGAAGAATCTGCTCCGTAGAAGGGAAGGCTTGAGATTGAGTATCAGGTGGCCGATGACAAGCAGAACCCACCAAGATGGAAAGCAAGGACAACCAACTGGACGGCTAAGCTCAAGTTCAAGACGAATGTCTGTGATTCAACTAAATCTACATGGATTGTAAGCTGATTTCACTCCATGATGCTTCGGATGCTGGTTGGCGCTAATACTCGTGATCGTAGGCTTTCATTGGAGACGACGGAGTAGATGTTGGCCCTCTATGGAGGGACGCTTAGACTCCTGGAGCTTTCCAACAAATGACTTCACGTGTCTCGGGTTGACAGGTCGTCTCTTAGCGGCAGATAATACATAGGCTGATCCAGTTTCTTAGCACGGAGCAGGAGGGCCTTCCTAACCGGAAGGGCGAAGGATCCATCGGATTTCGTACAAGATATAGGCTCCTTAGCTGTATTTTCTTAATTCAAATTGTTAGACCTCTTTCCGCAGCTAGCCCTTTCTAATAGCCGGCCATTGTTCTCGAACGCTGAAGGTGATGGCACATTCTGTTGGTCCATTGATCTAACTCCAAAATTGTAAGGACAGATCACCAGCTGTCTTGCAAGAGCGTATATCATATCTGATATGTAGGTGCTGGCAGATCCATGAAAGGATAGAGGATCGCTGAGAGACTTGGGATACATATTTATACATCGAAATCTGAACTCGATAAGCCCGGCTACAATCTTCTTTCTATCCCAACTCATACCTCACACCCGTATCTCTTCCTAGAGCATCTCGCTATGCCTTCCTGCACTTCCAATCTCATAAGCCTTTGTAGTGATGGAATTGACAATCGAATTCTCCCTTCTAATTCCGTTATTCAATTCTTTGACCCGTCTCCTGCTCTCCAACTTTTCTTTCTCCTCGCCCATTAAAGATTGTACCTCGACCTTAACTTCCTGCGCCCCAGTCCTGGCTCTAACTTTCCCATCACCACCCAACTCTATCTTGTCAAACGGATCGACCTCAGCTGGGGAAATAGGAGCTCGTGGTTCCTGTTTCGACTTCTACCGTGTTGATTATCGTCCATACACAAAAGCCAAGATGATCGATCCAATGAACAATATCCCTCCAAGTGCTGCGCCAATCCCAATGTCCGCCTTTGCACTTATCAATAAACCCGACCTCGAAGATTGCAACGTTATGCCTGAACTAGGATTCGAACCCTCGGTTCCCTCTGCAGCACTAACACTGGCTTCCTTCGCCACTGGTCCTCCCGCTCTGGATGAGTCGTCGCTCTCGCAGTCGTTAAGAACCCCACGATAGTTAGCGTTCTGTACGAAAATAAAAGTGTGGAAAGACTAGCTGTGTATATTGTTAGGGCATACAAGATACAGAGTTTGTCGTTGGCTTCTATGGCATGGGACGGATCGTCGGTCATGCTGGCTGCTTCTACGCAGGGCGTTATGGCTGTGTCGAATGCAGAGGCCTCGGCGGGGGAGCATTGGCAGGTTGCCGAGTCGGCAGTGCAGCCTACGGCAGAGATAGCAGGGTAAATGCAGAATAGCTGAGGCGGTATTAGCTGAGCTACCCGGGGGATATATGGGGTGAGAGGAGACGCAGGAGGGTTAAGCAGTTTGTGCAGCTGCGAAACAGCGTGCTGTAGCCGCTGCGATCAGGATACTCTTTCTCAACGTGGTAATAGTTCAAAAAAGGGATGCCCCGATAGGATTTCATGACAGCTCATCCTTATTCTTATCAAAAAATGCGTAGAAGACGTCGTCGAGCGCAGAAATCTAATGCACACAGTGCCAGTTGACTCCTTTCCGATTCGATCTGAAGAACAATGGTACCAGAAACCCAATTTAGAAGTAAGAAAATCACAAATCATAGAAGTTTCGCAATCAACGGCGCAACTGCCTCACTTATACCCCCTCTCTCTCATCCTCTTTTGCTCACCTGCGACGTCGTGTCCGTCCCGCAGAAAGCCACCACGTAATTAGACTCTCTCAAAATCTTTCAATTCGCTAAAATTGCTAACCAAGAGACTTCTCAATGATGGGGTTTCTCCCAATCTCGGATGTGGAGTTTGCCATATTTCCAAACAAAACTGGCTACAGGATCTCGGTCACGGCAAAACAATAAATTGAAACCGCAGTTAACCGTGAGGTAGAGATTGAGGTAGGATAGAAGAGATATTATCGATTCCCAAGGCTTCGGTATGAGTATATACATCGATTAAGAAGAAACAACAAAGAGAAAAAATCGGGCAGAAGTGAGAAAGTGAGAAGTGCTAGAGAAATGATAGGTAAACTTTCACGTGACCGTAAGATACATCCTACATGGTGTACAAACGTTCTGAGAGGAGAAATATTTCTTTTGTTTCTTTCAAGGCTCATATCATTTATTATATGGATAGAGAATTGGTAATAGGAGAGTTTGATATGCAATCAGACGTAGCGATATAGGAAATACCTGTGGTCAATTCACGTGGCTGTCCTCCCCGTTCGTTTCGGACGGTCCGCACGGATAGATGTCCACATACATAAACGAGCAGCGTGGACTTAATTCCGCCGACTCCCTCGTAAGAAAGATCACTTCGACATTGGTAAGCGTGTTACACAACCCTCTCTAGGATGCGATCAATTGGCCTATATATACAATTACAACCGTGACTTGAGCTGGTCACTGAGCTCCCATCAAAATATACTATCAACTCTCTCAAGTTACCCCGCGATTTCATCAATCAAGAAAGCCTCACCTCTCCTTACTTTACAAATAACTTCTCCCACTTTGTCAAGATGACAACATCCTCCTGCTGCCTCAAAGCCTTCGAATGGAACGGCACACCCAAAGGTCACGAAGGAAAGCTCGCCAGCCTCCCCTGCTACATCACCTCCTTCCCGAACCCCAATCCTGACACCGCCGTCCTTTTCATCCATGACCTGCTCGGCTGGTCGTTCCCCAACTCCCGTCTCCTTGCAGACCATTACGCTGCTGAGACAAACACCACAGTTTACGCCCCAGATTTCTTCGGCGGCGAAAGCGTTGACAGGGACCACATCCTCGCTGGACGATTCGACCTTATTGACCTTAAAGGTTTCATAGGCAAAAACTCACGCGAAATCCGAGAACCGGAGATTTTTGCATGCGCCAAAGCCCTCAAAGCCCAACACAAGAAAGTTGCAGCCGTCGGCTTCTGCTATGGCGGCTGGGCTGTCTTCCGTCTTGGAGCAAAGGAACACCAACCTCCTCTTGTGGACTGCATCTCAGCCGGTCACCCTTCAATGATGATAAAGAAAGACATTGATGAAGTTGCCGTTCCGGTGCAAATTTTGGCACCAGAGGTCGATGCGGCGTTTGATGAGGAGTTGAAAGTGCATGCTTTTACCACGATTATGAAGAGGGGAGTCCTATTTGACTATGAGCACTTCCCTGGTGTAGAGCATTCTTGTTTGGTGAGGGGGGATGAGATGATTAAAGGAGAGAGGGAGGCTATGGCAAGAGGAAAGAATGCTGCTGTTGCTTGGTTTAAGCAGTTTCTGGATGATGAGTGAGTATGTACGGGTACTGGACCGGTTTGATACTGGCGAAATGCCTGTCTTATTTGCTTAACGTCTTTCGTTGATTATCATCTCCTTAGAGTACAACGTCCGTGAGAGCTAAACAAGTCTCGAGAAATATTGTTCTGCAAGACCTCACATCACGCTCCAAAGTCCTGTAGTCTCGGAAGTGCATATCTAGTACAGACTCACATGAGAGGCCTCTTAACCCAACAATCAAAACATCAAGACCTGTTCGCCCTGTACATGAAATCGAGGTACATGCAGCGCAGCGTAAATTTAGACCCAGGACTCGCCTGAACGTAGACAAATTTTAGTTGCTCCCGTTGACATAATAGTCCTTAGCGTTCCAAGTCGGAAGGACCAAATCGAGATGTCCGAACGATGTCATCAATGACTTGATTACATCGGTTGCCAATCCTTTCCCCAGAATCTGTTCCATGCAAATTCTAGCAGCGCGCTGATGCAAAGACACGATTCCGATGCTCCCCCTGACTTCCTTCTCCAGAGAAAACATGAACAGGAGCAATTGAACGCAGTACCGCTTCAAAGGAGTTTCGTCACCTGCCGTATGATCAACATATTCGACGAGCTCTTGAGTTGCAATAATGAGATTCTTTTTCAAGTTTTTGAAACCCAGGATCAGAGTTAGTGAATCGCCGAGTTTATCAATAACTTGGTTTTGAAGTTGTGGCATGAGACAACGCTCAGCGAGGACCCACAACTTGGCCAAATCGACAGCGGCAACCATTCCATCATCACCTATGCTTTTATTAGATCCAGAATGTTCTCTTCTCCAAATCAACTTTACTGACCTTGCCAGATTTGATTTTCATACAACCAACGCACAAGTAAAGCGAATATCTCACTTTCAACGTCCTCGAGAATCATCGATTGGCTTTCGCCTTCAACAAACTGACCATTGAACGCAGCGTCGAAAAATGGGGAGTAGCAACAGATCAAACTCTTCGGGACCATAAAGGTTTCCTTCTGATCGCCTATGCCAGTATGGATGGTGACGAAACTCTGAACTCCGCTGCGCCGTTTTAGCAAATATTCATTAGGAACAGCATCGGGAAACTTACCGGAACTCTAACTCCTTCTTAGATTTGTCTTTTGGCAATACGGCAGAGGCCGAAGCTGGAGTATCAGGGGAAGTGTCGTCCATTGCGGTCGAGGATGTTGACGCGTTGATGAAGTCGTTGGTTATGGAGTGCCGATGAGGTGGATAGCTTTGGGAAAAGCAGAGCTGTCACAGCAGGTCCTAGACGGACGTTTGGGCACTTATGTAGTAGGCAGAAAGATGCATGTTCAACTACTCCGAGGCTAAATACAACCTGTGCCCCTGAGGGCTCCTTCCCTCACAGGAGCGGCCGATGGCCCGGCCCAAGGCGCAGAAAAGTTGAACCCGTCCAGGTGAATTTTTGGTGAATAGTATGGGAGAAATGGGCTGGTGACATTGCTTACGGTTTTCCACAAATATGAGATAAGTTCACTTTTACAGCGATCTGTATTTGCGGTTTTCTCAACTCATGTTCTCATTCCAGTATAAAGGTTGTACTTGCTACTAGTGCTGGAGTAGAATTCTCAAGATACAAAGGCGTTATGACTTCACGGCCATCGAGCATGTTACCTTTATTCTTCCACCATGAGACCATCATCTCCGCGCATTCTGGAGGCTGGAACGGGTACATTCTCGTAAGCATCAACCAGTGCATCCACAAGGTGTAACGCGGCCTCAGGATTAACAAGGATCGAGGGCAACCAGCAACGAACGGCTCTATGTCTTCTGGCAGTATTAAACGCACCCAAAGCTACTTTGACCCAAAGCTCTTTCAAAGGCGCCTTATCACCAGGGGTACTGAAGATGTACTCGACAAAGTCGACATATCCAGTTGGATCGTAAATTTCCTCGAAGTCCAGACCTTTATCGAAATCCGGCGATAGGAAGACCCTCATGACGTCGTTCTGCAATCGTGGCATTAGGAATCGCTCGCCGAGGACCCAGAGCTTCGAGAGGATTATAGGAGAAATGAACTCTTGATCGCCTGTGTCAAATGATGTTAGTAAAGCCGAAATCAGCAGGATGAATGCAATGAAAGTTACTAGCCGTGTCCAACCGTTTGCAGGTACAGCCAGTCAACAAGCAGCGCAAATATCTCGCTATCGACATCCTCTAGGGTCATAGATTGGGTTTGGCCCTCCGACAGCTGACTATTGAAAGCGGCATCAAAGAACGGCGAGCGATGGCAAATGACATTCTTCAGTATACTGAAAGTCTCAGTGTTGCCCTCTGTGCCAGTGACTATGGTGACAAAGGTTTGAGGACCACTGTAGTCTGTCAGCAGTCGATTTATCTTTCTGGAAATAAGGGCCATGCAAGTACCGGAAGGTGAGAACTCTCTCTGTTTTCTGCTTTGGCGATACTGCAGAGTCTTCTGCCGGCGTCTCCGCTGATAACATGTCCATCGCAAAGGCGGGATTGAGGACTCGCTTTGGAAGGGTTTGTCGCAGGAGCGAAGATTTTGCTGAAATTTGTCAAGGACTAGTGGCGATAGGTTGCGGTGAGATAAGATAAAAAAATCAAATGGTATCAAGTGAATTCGCCAAAATGCAAACGAAGTTGTGTAAGCCCAATGTTGAACATTACAATTATGAGCAGTATGAAATCATCTGGAAGTTGCCTTCATTGTGACCTTGAGAAACTCTTACCACGGACTCAGAATGTGGTTAGAACTCGATACTACTTTACTATTCCGCTCAGGTAGCAAAGCGCACGATGGCTAAAAAGTCGAATAAAAGAGCAAAATATCCATCTCATGCGTAGCCCTACTTCCTAGCCTCCGCCATACCTATTCTTCATTCCACCCACTCACCTATCCTCCGTCACATGGTACTTGTTGTCGTATTGTAAAATGCTTACATCCAAACCCTTGTCTTGGAGTATATTGAGTAACTCTTCAAGTCGTCATCATGGGGTTCTCTTCCCAGGGTTATCTAGCTGCCTAATCGCATATCTTTATTATTCTTCTAAGAGAATGGGTGGGAGAAGAATATGTCTTAGCATCTTAGACACAAAAATTTTGCTTTAGCAACTTGTCATTGCGAGCTGTACTGTAGAGGGAGCCAAAGCACTCATTGAAAATGATCTCTCAGTCGGAGCTTAAGCTATTGTCATGCAGCGAAGGATGCAGACCATGAATCTACGACTTGACTGGCAGTCTTCTAATGCTACTTCAAAACTAAAACTCGCAGTTTGCACAAGTCGATGGTGGGAACAAGACTGCATTCCTCTTAGATTATTACCTCAGCTTAAGTCCTGTTATACAGGTAGATGTTCGGACTCGTAGTGAATATGACCAGTTGATCACAATGTCGCAGATACCGCTCTAGATATCGTCAAGTACAACAGTCTGTGTTTGACGCTCCTTGAATTAGCTTTCTAGTGCAAATTTAGAGTATGGTAAGTATTAATAAACTGGATTCTTACTGATTGCCATATCTCTTGTCCATCATTGAACCCGTTTTGATTGGTACAAACGTCTAGGAACCTCTGAGAGTATCCATCATAGCAGGTCGATGGGAGATACTCCCACTGTAACAAACATACTGGGAGATCAAATGAGCCTTTTGCTGGTCCTTCTATCCTAAGCACATAGCTAGCTGCTCTCTATTTTCTGATATCATCTGTCCATTGGCATCATATTTCGACTTGGAATGAGCCAAGCTAGAGAAAGGGTATCTTAATGATGGGTTTTCATTATTGTTGGCTCACCATTGCTTTTTAAAGTTCATATTAATCTTACATTTTAGAATAATTTGCTCACGTGACTACGGAATTGTTATGTCTCCGCCTTCCACTCAAAAGCGTTGCCGTGGGCTTCGTGAACTGGAACAAAAATATTTAACTTGATCTAACCCTTTAATAATACAACAGTGGATATTAATATCTCGTATCCTGAGGATTGTTGAATAATTTACTTGTGGAAAAGGGGGTTGATCTCGCTTAATAAATGGTCGGACATTCAAGCATCGAGAGCATCGATGACAGAAGCAGGACTTAAATCTGGATCTGAAAACCACGCATCCAAATATTCAAAATAACGAAGGGGCCTGTATGAGGTGTTGGTCTTTATCGAGGGTATTACTACTGTGTATATAATGTCTTGTACGGAGTAGAGCAGTATGGGTGCGAAAACAGCTATCTACAACTGCCTACAATCGACTATAAAAAGCATCAAACATAATTGACATGTTTTGATCCAAGCAATGTGTATCATTCTAAATCATATTGCATCCAAATACTGAACTCGCCACTCGATATGTGGTCATACTCGCTACCTAGGTACTTAGGTAGTATCAACAGGTATTGAGCAAGGATTACTGAACAACCAGATAAAATACGTAAAAACTATATTTGAAGTTGTTTACCAAAAACCCTAACAACAAACGGTAGATAAAGTCTCAATCAATCGTTCCTTCCCTATGTATCTCCCAACAATTCATAAACTTAAGCTATGTGACGATTATAGGTCAGAGCTAAGCTACGTGACCTGAGCTTAGCGAGCACTAGTGCCATCTGAGGCTCTTGCGCCTGTATATTAGCTTGGCGCAACCCGCTCCCTCTTTCTAGAATTATCTTAGATATTCTTGAATACAACGGTATTGATCCGCTCTGCTTGTTCCTCACAAGCTATGTCTGATTTTCCCGCTATACCAACATCATATGCAGACGTATGAAAACCCATCTCAACTAGTAAATCCGTCTGTAGCAATCGACACCCCGCTTCTAGCCGATTCTTATGCTGCGTCGAGTGAAACAACCCCGCATGGGTTGTGGTCATCCGCTGCCGACTCGTCGAAGAATGAAGTCGCTGATTGAATCCAGGGAGACATTTATGCACTCTATTGGACGAGGAGAGAAATTCGGTTTCAAGGTCGAAATGTCTGAACGCAGTCCTGTAGAGTATATAGACGGAAGTCGGGATTGCAGACCGTCGCACACCAGCTTGCCCTCCAAGGACATCAAATTTTTGAAGCTGACGAGATTCACGTGAGACACTTGTTACGGAACGCGCTTAGAGAGTGAAAGAGTGGAACAAGAATACGAAACATTGAACAGTCATAGTACATGTCACATTATGGGGATACGAGGATGTTTAATTTGCTTGTATTTCTACTTCTCAATAGAAGCAGAAGTGTTAAGCTCCACGCTGATACATTTCACAACTCGTGCCTTTTTCGGCGAGCACGAATTAACCCGAAATGCACCACCAAAGCAGATGAACTTGCAGAAGGGATAGCGCTCAAGTAAGTACGCCATACGAGGCAATTGCCATGTGACGATGCAATGATACAAGTAAGAAGCTGGTCGCAAAGTTGAGCCAGAGAGAAGCAAATCGCAGAAGCTATCTAAAATCCAGGAGGAGGACCAGTGAAGCGTGAAACTCCACCAACAATAGGGCTACCTATTTCGCCAGGTGCGCCTACAGGACGATGTGAAGATTGGAGATCATCCTCATGGCGAATCGAGAAATGACCATCACCATTATCGCGAACTTCAAACGAACCGCCGCCATTGACTGAATTGCCCTCGGTTTCGCACATGTCAAGCAGTTCCTTTTCAGAAATTGGTGGCTCACCAGGTGGGTTGAGATGGTCGACCTGATCCTTAACGAACTTGACATCATAAAATCCATCTGGTGTAGAGCCTTCTAGATTCTTGCATGCACGACAAATCATCAATCGCACCATGACGGAGCGAGGTTGTGAGGGACGAATGGCTGGACCGCCTCCAACATTGCCAAAAGAGCTGTTTGGCGTCGAGCCCCAACTTCCCATGAAACCAGAGCCAGGCAGAGATGATGGGCCGAATGGGTTTGGCGGAGCACCCCAGGTGTTATAACCAGGGATAGGACTAGCAAAAGCAGAAGGGTCCATGAAAGGTGGAGCAAAAGTCTGTCGACTCATGTTTCCTGGCGCTGCACTTGGGCGTCGAGCTCCTGTTGCAGAATTCAGAGGTTCGTCTGAATCATCTAACAAAGCACTGCTACCCAGATGGTTGCTCAAATCATCAACATCATTCTTTCCTGCGTCACCGTGACGCTGGCCGTGCACCACACTCCCTGGACGCCCGATTGGAGCGGGTCGAGCAATTGGCTGTGCTTGTGCTGCTGTACCAGGCGCTTCAAATGGCTTATCGAAGGTTGCAGATTGGTGTCTTGAGTGCGATTGTGAACCTGGACCTTCTTTGGGGACACCAAATGGCTGACCAATGCTGGCTAAGCCATTGGGGATTTGTGGGAAGCCTGGAGGTCCATGTTGCAACGGGAACCCTCTGCCTTGTGGCATCTGATGCATAGGTCCTGGATGCAGTGGCATGCCATTCGGTCCTGCAAGTGGTCTGAATTGCCCACCCATAGGCTGATGAGGGAACATTGGGTCGTGTTGCATACGACCGCCAAATCCAGGAATCATAGGAAGACCAGGTTGGAAGCCCATATTCATTGGGGGCATCCCACCAAAAGGATTTGGTTGTGGCATACCAGGGGGACTCTTCAAGGCTGCATGAATCGGCGAAGTAGCTTGTGGATGATGTAGATATGGGTTTTGCGGATGATTCTTTCCAGGTGGTCCAATTGGTCCAGGGCTACCCTGCAGTGGAGTTGATGGAATTGGCGACACGTTTTGGCTCAGGTTGGCTGTTTGGGGAGTTTGTGGTACTGAGACCGAGGAGTTCGAATCTTGTTGGGAGTTTGTTGTCCGGAGTTTGATCGGAGTTGGTGCTTTGGGAATTGCAGGGGTTGCCACAGGGATATGCGGAGAGGCGATAGCGTGTTGTTGCAAGTTTGCAGGTATCGGGACTGGTGGTCGCTTTACTGCTGCCAAGGCTGCTTGAGCGGCTGCTTGTTGAGCTGCAAGTTCTTCACGCTTTTGTTTCTCCTTGGCATCCTTCTCGGCTTTCGCCTTTGCTTCCTTGTCACGCTTCTCTTTTTCTTGCTTCTCTCTTCGGTCTCTCGCTTCACGTTCCTTGGCCTCCTTAGCTTCTCTCTCCTTATGCCTTAACTCTTCTTTCTCCTTGCGCTCCTTTTCCTTTGCTTCGCGTTGCTTGCGTTCCAGCTCTGCTTGTCTTTCTCGCTGTTCCTGCAATCGGCGTTGCTTTTCGGCTTCCTTTCTGAGACGCTCTTCTTCCTCTGCCTTCTTCTGGGCATCTCTCTTCTTTCGTTTCTCCTCGGCTCGCAGGCGTTGCTCCTCGGCTTTCTTCTCTTCAGCTGCACGGAGCTCAGCTTCCTCAGCAGCTTTCTCGGCATCTCGCTTCGCTTTCTCCTCAGCAGCTGCCTGCTTCTTCTGTGCTGCCTTTTCTTTTTTCTTCTGAGCATCCTTGGCTTTCTTTGCCTTCTTTTGCTCATCGGCACGGGACTCCTCCTCCAATTCTTCAAGAAGCTTTTGCTGCCGTTCTTTGGCAACTTTGTCCTTGTAGGCGGTTAATACTCTTTGCTCGAACATACGTGCTGCGAATATCTGGAACATGCGTCGTCCTTCCTCCATTCGCTGCTCTTCTGTCATGGTGTCCTAGCAATATTAGAACACGAATTTACACAACGCATCTCAACGTACCATCTCCTCCTCATCATAGTCCTCGTCCTGACTGTCATATTCGTCCTCTTCCTCATCTTCATCATCATACTCCTCGTCTTCGGGCGGAGGAGGATGGGTGTGAGTATGGGCGTGAGGATGCATGGAGCCATTAGGCGGATGTCCATAATTCGGATTCGAATATGCCTCTCGGGCATCTTCTTCTCGGGCCATGCGGCGTTCAGCAAGTTGTTCCATCATTTCTATAAATTTTTTACCGTCGTTCTTCAAAAGATCATCTGCTACGGTAAGGATACCACCTTGGACAGTGAGACTATTTCCAAAATTAAAGAAGTCTGTTGCATGGCTTCGGGGAAGTTCTTCTGGTTCTTCTTCACTATAGTCATCCTCGTCTCCATCGTCTTCGCTGTACTCCTCCTCTCCGTCGTCATCTTCGTCATCTCCAGGTTGCTCTACTATCCTACCACGAGACGGTTGTTGACCATTGAATGCTGGAGGCAGGCGATTTGGAGGTTGAAGACCACTCATGGCGCCGAAACGACGTGGTGGGGGCATCATGGGAGGACCGCCGTCTCCTTGATGATTTGCATATTGCTCAAGCTCCTCATAATATGCATCGTAAAGCACTTCCAGCTCTTCTTCAATCGCTGTTCGCTTTCGACCACATACGGTACAGCTACAAGAATGCTTTTGCTGCTCCTTCATCTTCTTTAAGACCGCATCTTTCTCGACCTTGACTAATGATTTGCGTTCGTCTTCACCCAACGATAGCCAAAACTCTTTTATCCGCTCACGTTCCTCTTGTGAAGAGGTATTCCAGATCTTCTCTTTCGATATACCAGGGCCTCGAGGCATATTCGTAGATGCTAGTGGAGGAAGCGGAATGGAGACATGATTGTGCGACAAGCCATTTGTTCCATGGTGGGTATGTGGGGGAATGTCATGTTGTAAGCCTTTCGTCTTCTTTTTCTTTTTCGATTTCTTGCCAGAAGTGTTCGAAGGGGGTATTTCATAGCCATTGGCGGGTGAACCATTTTGTCCGAAAGAGCCTGAATATCCATCGCCATCCTCGTCGCTGAAGTATTGATCGCCTTCGGCTGCATCAAACTGCCCATCCTCATCGTACGGCTCGTGCTTGTCTAGACCAACATGCTCACGAAAACGGGCTTCTAGTGCTGCCATTTCCCTCTTCAACTCGCCATTTGGGCTATCCGGTTGCTGCTCTGCAGCGAGCTTTGCGGCTTGTTTTTGTCTTCGCTTTTGCTTCTTTCGATTCACCGTCGGCGCAGCTCCGTTGGTACCTGGAGGTTGTGTAGGCATTTGTCCGTTTGGTTTGAGGGCTGTTTGGGCCATAGCGGGCGATGTCTCAGATGATTCTGTACTGTTAGATTTGGGAACAGTTATGAACTTGGAACCATCCTTGTTTGTGTACTTCGCGGTCAATTTCGAGGTCGGGGATGTTGGGGATTGGGCGGTTTGCTGCCGTTGGTTCGCGGGCATTCCGATCAGATGTGTGGTTGATTACAGGGCATGGAAGAACAGCAACTATTCCCAGTTGATAAGTTAGATATTGCGCTAGAGATCTTTTGCCCAACAAGGTAGAGTATAAGGTGAACCGCTCCTGGAACTCACACTGAAGGTCGGCAGAAGATGAGATGTATTGCCCCACCAAGGTGTATGGTTCTGCCGGCTGGAGTTGGTCAGTAATTTGAGGTAACGAAGGCTCTCTTTGGCTCGTTATTGTTCGAAGTGGTTAATGAGGCGTTTGCGAGGGAGTTGTAGAGTTGTGGAGGTAGTGGAAAGCCCTTTGAGTTCGTGGAGTTAGAATCGTGTAATTGGTACTATCGATGGAAGTCGTAAAAGCCATGTAGCCTGAGGAACAAATTCTTGATGCCTGATCACATGATCATTGAACGCCGACTGATGATGCGGCGGTGCTGCATCATGGCGAGACCGCATGAAAACTTTATATGACTAACTCTCAAGGTGATTTAAAGGTTCCCCCAGAGTAGAAATTCTTCCCTCATTACCCATTTGTCTGCATTGCTCTTCTCATTCTCCTCTCGTCCTCCACAATTACAAGCCTCACTGGTTTTAAACTTCGGTGCACCAGTGCACGGCCTTCTAGTACTCAGCCTCTCCCACGATAAGTCCACTCTACCTGCAACAAGAAAAGGGATACAATTCGGCCTGTACCTGGGAATAAATACCCTTCCCCCCTCAGCCTGGTCTTCCCGAGCGATACCCTCGTGTTTTCGTCGATCCCAACGTCCAGTCGGCTTATCCGAGACAGCCAGCCCTCAAACGCCAGGCTCGTGTTCGACAAACTTTACTTCCCCAGGTCGTTACCTCCTAGAAAAAGAATTGAGCCCTTTCGCACTTCTCCCTTGCCTTCACTGGCACAGGTTCTGCGAAACCCATCCTCGTCCATCCTCCGTTCCGAATTGCTCAACCTTCTAAATCGACGACTATGGCCCAACAAGCACAGAATGTCATGCGAAGGTATGTGGGCGTCTAGGTTCATTGAAGCACTTTCTTCAATCATCTCGGGGCCTAATATCAAGAGGAATATTTGTCAATTGTCCGGGATGATGTCTTGGGGCGTTAGTTGTTTTGAAGATTTCAATTTGTTTTCCCAGACATTGCTTCTCTCGGCGGATGCATATGCAAGAAGAATGTGATGTGTGCTCCTGTGGACTAACAATGCTCCAGGAAACTGGTCATAATTGGAGACGGAGCTTGTGGAAAGACATCGCTGCTTAGTGTTTTCACTTTAGGTTACTTTCCAACGGTAAGCTGGTTGCAGTCTTTGGGCGAAATGGATTTGCTAACGCCTGTTACAGCACTACGTATGTATTTCTGCGAATAGACTTGACCTTCGCAACTAAAGAATATCTCCAGGTTCCTACCGTCTTTGAAAACTATGTTACGGATTGCAGAGTAGACGGAAAGAGTGTTCAATTGGCATTATGGGATACAGCAGGACAAGAAGACTATGAGAGACTGCGACCTTTGGCATATTCAAAAGCCCACGTCATTCTGATTGGATTCTCGATTGATACTCCCGACTCTCTGGACAACGTTAAGCACAAGGTAGGGATCGTGGGTGAATCAATTTAGCCAGCTCCGCTAATATTTCTGCCAGTGGGTTGAAGAAGCCAACGAGCGATGTCCTAATGTTCCGATAATCCTGGTGGGTCTCAAGAAAGATCTCCGTGAAGACCCAGTCGCTATCGAAGAAATGCGAAAGAGATCGCAACACTTCGTTACAACTCGAGAAGCAACAGAGATCGCACACGATATTGGAGCCAGGAAATACCTTGAATGTTCGTCTTTGACAGGAGAGGGGGTTGATGATGTCTTCGAGGCTGCAACACGAGCTGCTTTGCTCACTTTCGAGAAAGGGGAGGGTGGTGGATGTTGTGTTGTGCTCTGAGTAAAGAAACTCGGCGCTGGCAGATCGAAGAAGAACCGGGGAGACGGATTGAGTGGACACCCAGCACTATAGGAACGGATAAGCAACAATTGGAACATACTCTTTCTAATGGATGCGCGCAAGAACGGAGCACGGCTTCTTTTCACAGCACAACTCACTGGCAGTCTTCTACGCACTCGATCCCAAACCTGCCACGGCTCCTTTCCCCTTCACGATACCGACTTTCTTGCTACACTGCATATCAAAAGCTTCGATCACAGACCATGGAATTTGCTGTGCTATATTTGGTTAAGGTTGGAAGCTTGCAGATAGACTTTTAATGACTAGTCACGACGGGTCGCACTCTCTTTACCGAATTTACTCTTCATATCACATACCCAGCTAGCGGATGGAATGAATGGGACGGATTGAATTTACTGCATTGTTTGCGGATGAAGCGTTGGTCTGATCAAGGACTTGTACATAACACACATCCAAGCGAGCATTATGAACATGGGCGAGTCTTGTCCTTGGTTCTACAATACAGCCATCGCTTTTGATACTGTGCAAGCGTGCTTTGGCACTACCCTTCGTCATATCTCGCAGAGCCTATCAGCAGCTCCCAAATACTTTACATAGTTCGTCTGGTTGTTCTATTTGCGTATGATAGTTGTACACCTTCTCTCCTTCGCCCATAAAAGCCTTTCTCCATAGGATACTTGTATACATATTATCTGGTCCAACTATGATTCCATGCCTCCGTCCCTGGCGTATCAGTTTGCATTCTTGCATACTCAATCGGCACACCTCCATGCCTGAAAATACCCTTCTTCTCCATCGCAATTCTATACAACCTCCCCGCATCCTTCGTTCCTAGCGGATCCAGCAGACGAAGCTCTTCGCAAGCCGAGTGCATAGATTGATACATCCTGTCCGATTATAGTCAGTCCACTGCCCCGTACCAATTCTCTCTCTTTCCCACCCCGCAAAATCCTCAAACCTAGCCGAACAGAAACACGCGGGTTTGGAAGCAGCAATCACGATGCATACCTATGTAGCTCTCTCTCTTCAGCCTCCATCTTCTTCCTTCTTGCCAGCATCCATGCCCGATGAATAGTCCAATGCCTCAATGCCCTCGTACGACTGAATCTCAACGGTCTAGGCGTCTGCGGATGCTGCATATGATATCTTATTAAGCTGATCCTTGGGTCTTTTGCTGGGCCTCTCTTCGATTTAGGATTTTTCTTTGCGCGGCCGCCACCTCGGAGGGACACAGTCGGTGAGGTACTGAATGAGCGGATAGCTGGTTGGAAGGAGCGAGCGAGAGAGGCGGGTTGGGGGAGGGTGTTTGAGATTGGGCGGAGAGAGAGGGAGCGGAAGGATGCGAGGAGGGGAGACATCATGGCTTGGATTGAGTTGTGAGATGCCATTCTTGTCGGGGTTTTCGTGCTAGATTCAGCTGGTTCTTCGAGTTGACGATGGGATATTTTTCGAAATCACATTGGGTCACGTGAAAGGCTAGGGTGAAGTATGGAAACCTGAAGTGCAGTGCACCTCTAACCTCTTTCCTCTCGGGGCTTCTTTGGCAGTGCTAAGTTCAATTGACTTGATCGGATTGGAAGCATAAGTGGGGCAGAGCTTTCGGGATCTCCTTGAACAGATTCTCATTAACCATTATTTTTCGACAACATTCCACCCTTGTCCTGCTCTCCCAATCTAGCATAAGCGGATAGGTACATTCCCGCCATCCTCACGCTCGAAAACTCAAAGTGTGTTGTAACTATTTTGAAAATACTAGTACCTCTCCAAAGTGCAATGGCTTCTCCAAGGAAGGGTTTCGTGCATCTTTATGTAAGCTGTTCTTCATTTCCCTGCTAGACGTAAGGGCGGGCCTTATGCTTCGACCATCTCCTATAGGAGGCTCATACCATCTTACACCATCTTACACCGCCTTACGGTGGGAGATACGAATACGTATTGTGGTGTTTATACTCTTTATCTGGTCTCACATCATGTTGAGAGATATCTTGGTGCTGAATTCCTATGGCTGACGTTGTATTAGACCCCTCGCCTGACAGCATTCGAGCATACCCCTCATTCAACCTATGGTACATCACAAAACATCATTTTATTCATCGGTGGTCTCTTTGATGGTCTCTTGACAGTACCTTATACATCAAAGATCTCAGATGCATTACCGCCCACCTGGACCTTAGCTCAAGTTCACCTCTCGTCATCTTACACTGGCTGGGGCACCGCCTCCCTACAGAAAGATGTCAAAGAACTCTCAAAGTGTGTCTCATACTTCCGTGGAATCAAGTCTGGAAAGATAGTCCTCATGGGTCACGTAAGGATGCCTGAAACCCCTCCAAGTCCTCTTTTTGTGCCCCTGACTCATGCCACCCAATACAGCCTTTCTTTTTTACTCCTGCTTGGCCCCGAATGATATTAAGTTGAACAACAATTAACTTCTCTGAAATCTAGTCAACAGGATGCCAAGATGTCATGGAGTATCTTACCGGACTAGGGCACGAGAGCCGACCACCTATTGATGCGGGAGTCATCCAGGCCCCAGTCAGCGATAGAGAAGCAACCCTCATGACGATGGATTTAGCTGCATATAAGAATAGCTGCGAGATCGCGGAAAAGATGGTTGCTGGTGGTGAAGGAAACGAAATCGTGCCCTCCAAGTCAACGAATATGCCTTGTCCTATCACAGCATACCGATGGCTATCACTCATGAGTCCGAACCACGATGGAGACGATGACTACTTCAGCTCCGATCTCACGGATGAGCAGTTAATGAAGTCATTCGGATCATTGCCAGCTGGAGTGCCACTATGTATTTTGGAGTCAGGAAGCGATGAGTACATGCCCCAAAATATCGATAAGGAGGCTTTGGTGAGGAGATGGATAGGAATTGTCAAGAAAGGGAAAGGTATGGTTGACGAGGGATACTCTGGCATCGTGAAGGGTGCAACTCATAACTTGGCAAAAGATCAAGAGGAGGTTGTTTTGGGCTTAGTTGGGAGTGTGTTGGGTTTCTTGACAGGTTTATCCCCACAGCCTAGCTTGTAAAGCTGGAAAGTGACGCATTTGACTCTTCAAACCTATTGCTTTCAACGTCGGGCCTTTCAAATATCTATCAAATAGAGTATCCTGCCTTGTAAATCTCATCTAATCCACCCAATCCATCCGATCCAAAGGTATATGTTGACCGCCCCAGTCGTTGACCGAGGGGCTATCAGTGCAGTTCAGAACCGGATCAGCGCTTTCGAAAGTCATCTAGTTGACGCTTGTCCCTGGCGCCATACGCCCCGATGATTACATTCCTCTGGGAAAGTTCGAGTCATGCTGGTGATCTGAGTGTCTAGTGATATCGAGGAGATCCCGCCGCTTCCAATCGAAACTTCTTAGAAGGTCAGCCATTCGGAAGTACTTCGAGCCTTGAGGCCTTCGGCTTGTGCTTGGTGTGTTATTACCCCCTTGAGCTACAGTATCTTCCTATCAGCTTGGTAAGTCGATCCAAGCCTCTCCTTCTCTTTTGCTAACAGTACCATGTTTGGAGTTTGTCCTACGCTTGTAGACTAGGTGTGTCGCCGTTCCTTCCACGAATATGCATCCCCAGAAGATCTTTGATTTGAAATTGTATCATGCATCTTGGTTGAGAACTGTCAATTGGAGCACAGTCAGCCAACTTGATTCTTCTCGAGGATTGTAGCAGGTCAAACTTCTCTAGGTCCGGTGCGATGCTTTCTGTTAGTTAGCATCAATGGCTACAAAGATTGTTTATGTTCGCCATGGCGGGGTCAAGGAAATGATCAGTGCAATAAGGAGATCTATTGTTGCTGCAAGTAGCTTTGTTAGAGGTTGTGTCCGGCTCTGTGAGAATCAGAATGAAGTTTACGTTTGCAAAGACAACTTGTAGTGCTCGGCGTCATTGCTCTGGGCGTCTACAGGTAATGACCCTCTTCGAGGTGGCCTGGCGTCGAGGTGATCACGCGACCAGACCGGCTAAAAAGGGGGCAGCTGGCGACTTTTGTCTTATTGCAACGCATTTGCCCAATAAGCGCTTGAGATACCTCGATTTACTTCACTTTCAAGTTTGTTTTGTCTTTGTAGCTCACCTTCAATCGCTAGTTTAGCGCTACTTGGCCGGTTCGGCCTACACCTGCGCTTCATCTCGCGATTTTTCCACCTCCTCCACAACAACTCAGAGAACGATCTCGTCCACAAGTCAAGCAACGCAAGGAGAGCATTTGCTCGTAAGTATTCAATATCTAAAGCGTTTCTATTAAACTTACAAAGCTTAGCAACTTGCTCATCACCATGGATCTCGCTGCCATCAACGCGTTGCTCCAAACCCAGGAGGTATCCTTCAATACAATGCTTGGTTACGCTGAACATCAACGCCCCGAAGACCTCCGCACGGCTCTTAATGAGCATCATGAACGAATGATCAACGTAGTCGATGCTCGATACCCTTTGAAAAACCGCGCCAAGGCAGGAAGCGTTGGTAATGCCCAGCGTGTGATAGACAAGTTCGCAACTCCTACTCGCCGCTCTTCTCCTGCCACAGCATTTGGTACTCCGACGCCAACCGCTTCCGTTCGTCCAGTCACCTCCAATTCTAGTCCGTTCGGCATGTTCTCCAGCGTTCGGTCCCGCAGTGGTGGTAAGCCGATTGTTGTCAACTCAAGTGACTCAGAGTCGCAAGCCGAGGAGAATGAGGATTCTGACGAGTCTCCTAAGAAGAGGAAGAGGGCTATCACCTACACCCCCACCAATACGCGTGGCGATGGTAGCGTTCGACCACGACCTTCTGGTATGATGGCTCGTCGCTCAAAGCCGACCAAGAGCATGGGTGGATTCGAGGAAATCTCTGAAGGAAGCCCCATCAGCAAGTCTGCTTCCTAATCACCAGCTTTACCAGCCACAAGACCTTCATTGCACAGCTTGTTTCTAGGCTTTGGGTATCTCTACGCATTGGGTTTTCTCTATGCTTTGAGGTTCTCTACGCCATAGGTTTCTCTGCGCACTTGTCTTTCTACACACTTGGGTCTCACTGGTTCTGAAGTCAAAATGGATGGAGAATGATGATACTATGGCGTTTATGGAGTCACAGGAGGATTTGTATTTTTCGCATTCGCAAACTTGCTAGTTGGGTGGGATATGGCTTGCAATGAATGAAAGAAAATTCCTTCCTCAGTAATGCCTTCAACTTTGCGCGGAGCTTCCGTGACCATATTTCAGACAACTAATAGGCCTTGCAAAAGAATTCGATTGAGAACAACATCAGTGGAGAATAGTAATAACGCAATAACGACAATAGTTGCGACGAAACTAATTGAGGCGACACCAGTGAGCCGACGACCTCTCCTGACCCCTTTATAGGCGAGATCCCGTGACCATTCAAATTTGTCGTTGCCTACCTGGCAGCGATGTCGCCCATTGTATTAATTATATTCTTGTAGCACTTAAACGGGTGAATATGTGCAATAACGATGGTATAAATCGATAATGACAATACCTATAGGCTCACTTTCGATGAGATCTTGTGATATGCGAAACAAGATTTTGATAAGCAATAATGTTACAATAATATTCAGTATTAGAAAATAGTACTTATGAAAGAGTGTTTATTTCACTAACATGAGGGCACGAGCTGCGTTTGGAGTAGATTTCCCTACAAACACATTTCTTTCGGACAACAGTCCCGCAGCCACTCAGAGCCTCTATTGAATATGCACAGCATCGAATTAAATGGCTGCTGTCCTTTTATCCCTTCAAGTTCGCATCAGACACATCGTGAAGTTAGTACAGAAGTGGATCAAATCCAATGCTCCGCTTCGCTCATAGCCTTGCGGACAGGCAAATTGGCTGCGATTTGCCCCACATCAGTAAGTTTTCCCAAAAAGTGTTTCATGTAAACTAGAAGGAATTTACGAGAGACAATGATTGTTCTCTTTTAATGCATGTTGACTGTGACATGTTACAAATGTTGTCTTGCGCTCAATTTCAACTATGAAGTCAAAGCTCTTACTCGATTGCTAAGATATATCATATATGAAAATACTCTTATCATTCAATCCATCTCCACACATTGATACCCTAATACAGCCTCTGGCTCATCCCATTTTTATTTCTATGAAGTAAAACCAAGGGACAAAGCTAAATCTGAAATAAAGACCCACAACGTTGCTATTCCATCGCCATCCATAAAACCAAGTATCACAGCCCCAAGGTTACCTCCTTTGGCATATATAAATAAACATACTCCTCGATTGCAACTACTTCATTCCTCCTAACATCTTCGCCTCTCTACATACAGCCATAACTAGGGATATTTCTCAATAGTCTCTACTCTCGATATAGAAGCCGGTTTTGAATCCTTCTTTCGTCACTTCTCCTAGGAGGACTTCTTTCCCTTTTCCCCTTCATCCTCTCCCTCCTGTCTCATCGCGTCCTTTGCTCTCATGCGTTCTAGGAATAAAGCTAAGTCTCAAAGAGTACCCAAGACTACTCTACGGCACAGACAAACACCCCAGCCATAAATCAGGTCAAGAAGTTTGTGTAAATGCTCAAATAATGCAGGTCGGTCGAACTACGCATATATTTTCTCCTGTGGAGTTGAATACTAAGCATTCTTTGAGTTGGATTACTTGGATCCGGTCTTCAGAAACTTGATAGAAATAGCCCTCACTCTTCTTTTTCACAGAAGTTTTTTTTTATTATCCTTGAACAACCCGAAACTTGATCCAATCTTCCTTCTATCATGATTGAGTTACTCACTCTTTGGATCTTCCTGTACCCTAAAATCCTCAGTCAACCCCTCCCCCTCTGCCCCAACAAGCACGAACACCATCCTAGCCCATTTACCACTCTGACTAGGATTCCTCCACGCATGCATCGTTCCTCTCTGGACACAACTATCCCCCCTTCTCAAAATCTTCCTTTCGCCCCCATCAAGAATCAATTCTACTTCGCCTTCCAGCACGATCCCGTAGTCGAGACTTTTTGTCACGTGCATAGGACTTAAACTTCCGGGCGCCATATCTACATAGCGAAATACTGTTCCATTTGAAATCGAGACCCCTGGTGGAGAAGCAAGATCTGTAGCATAGGAGGCGATGTCAGGCGGTTGGTGAGAAGCTGTCGAAGAGCGGAAGAGTTGGACGGGGAAATTGCGAGTGGTGTAGCCTAGAAAGAACTTTGTGGCAGCACCGATTGAGGTCCAGATGGAGGGAGGTGGGATGGCGGTTGCGAAAACTGCTTTCCCAGAAGCCTCGGTGGTTGTAATGTAACGATGGATTTCTGGAAGACCGTTTTCGAGGGTTGGGGGGTTGGGTGTCGATGCCGAAGCCATCGTAAGTTTTTTCACGTCTAATAAGGTATGTTGGTGATCATTTGAAGTTTTGCTGAGAAGAGATATGACTGCGATAGCTCTTGTCTGGTTTCGAAGTTGTATCTAAATTATGGCCCAAGGATCTTTGATCGACTGAAATGGTGTGAATTGGAAAGTGTCGGAAGAAACATATTTTATTACGATCAAGGTCTCTGGGGTTTCGGCATCCTGTGCCATCCCACTTTAACCATGAAAGTACTTATTGTCCAATTTTCGGAACTATCGTACCCAATTGAGCGATCGACATGTGCTCTCCTTTTTAGCCGAGGACCAGGTGCCGCGGGGGCTGATGTGGGGTTGGGGCCGCTTGCTAAGCTTAAATCCGAAACAGGAAAGCTTAATGATAACATGCAAAACATATCATGCTGTTCTTGACATCCACCATCGTCTTTCAGACACCGAGGACATGAAGCTATGTTCGATTCCCGTGCCGAGACTCCACAGGTGGGTGGGCTTCGAGTAGATAGGCCGAGCTAGGACTTAAAACGTGCGGGGTCAAACGCGGGGTATTTAGAAAACGAAATACTCAGAAATGGAGTAGGCTCAAAATGTTGCATGATTTGTAATATAATATTTCGTGTTCTTGAATAAAAACAACGAAACAGAAAAGGTTCTCTCCTTGAAATAACAAATACGAGAAGAAATTTCGACGTCAATGGAGTTGGAAGTGTTAGAGCCCAACATACCCAGTTGGGCATTCTTTGGCATCACACAGCAGAAGTGTATTTCTCCTTGGTGGTTAGTCTTGTTCTCATGGCAGCAATGAATCCGAGAAGTCTCTGACATTGCAAAAGACGCTGACATCACGTGAACAGCTTCTAAGTGGTGCTAGAGCAGGTTTAAAGATATAAAACCCAGGCTCAGTCCGTAGTAATTCTACAACCTCTTTCCT
Organism: Mollisiaceae sp. DMI_Dod_QoI; assembly: GCA_009613015.1. Lineage (NCBI taxonomy): Eukaryota > Fungi > Ascomycota > Leotiomycetes > Helotiales > Mollisiaceae > Mollisiaceae sp. DMI_Dod_QoI. The sequence goes on from VXCB01000076.1 coordinate 134,532, forward strand.
CTGCACCACTCCAATTCATGCACTTCTTCTGTTACTCAAGCGCAGGATCTGTCTTTGTAATAGAAGCCATCTCCTTCCTGATGCTTTTAATCATGTTTTGAGTGAAAAAGTTTTGCTGTTTCGGTGATAGTATCACCCATCAGATGTTGCATTGTACGCCTTTCAAGCTTTCAATTGGCCATGAAGGAAATACCTAAGATGCATCTAAGGCAGGCCACTGTATAATGCGAAATATCACGTTACGCATCGCTAGCATCATTATCACATCACATTCAAAACGTTTCACACCTATCATTTATGATTCAAAGCATTCAATTCAGTTTCTAATTTGAATGCTATAATGTGCATCTGCATCTCAACCTCGCGTGCTTATTCTCCACCACAAACAATGCCATGTGTCCATGCCTCAATTATTATCAAAGCTGAGGGTCCTGGCGTGTTGCTTGCACTCCATCACAGAATGCCCAAGAGTGAAGGCGGATTAATGAGCAGACCCAACACCTGAGACGGGATCTGAGCAAAAGCTCGAACATTCACGATCTCGCAGTCGGTATTGTAGTCCAGGTACACGTGGGCGGAATAGGTAACGGGGACGGTGATGATGCCAAGGACGCCCAAGGTCTGTTTTTAATTATCAGTCATCAGCTTCTTTCCGATTCGTTTTTATTGTGAGTCTGGGGGAAGAAAGAATGGAAAGAGAATAGCGAGAAGGAGAAGGAGGTACTTACGACATTGGTCGTAATGACAGTCGTACCATTGGCTGGGAAATCGAGATATTCGCCCGTGACTGAGGAGAACAGGTCACGGCTGTAGATAGTGAATGCTACGGCAGTGGTACGATCGACGGCAACTGGGACGGCGGGAAGTCCATCGGCAGCGCTGTCCATCATGTCAGCCAGGGGAGAGCGCACGTTGGAAGGTTAGGAGTTGGAAAGAGAAGCGGGAGGGTACGAACATTGAAATCTGGCAGTTTTCGGCGAAGGGAAGCTGTGTAAACGCGACATCCGAGGCAGCGGGACTGAGGTTGTAATCGTAGACGGCTTGTTCGGAACTTGCAAGGCGCTGGGCTGCGGTGCAAGTTGCAGCAGCGAAGGCATTGAGGATTGAGAGGAGGGCCAACAAGAGGATAGCTCCGGAGAGTATCATCTTGAATGATGAGAAGGTTGACTTTGACGTTTGGAGTTCTTTCAAGAAAAGATCAGGGACTTCAAAGGTGTTTGAATGAGGTGTGTGTTTTCACAACAGTGGGTTTTTGCGATCTATTTTATATCTTGGATAGTGATTCCGATCTCGCTAGTCGCGGTCAAGTTTTTCTGCGCTAGCCAGAGTTAATAAGGCGTCGACCGTTTATAAAAGTAACTTTTACACTGGACATCCCTTGGGCACAAGTTACTTGCGCTAGCCAAAGTTAATAAGGCGTTACTCGCTTATAACAGTGATAGTGAATTTTGTACTTAAAAAATCCGGCACAATGAAGTAATTCTGCAAGATTGGGGCACATCTGAACGCTCTCTGCTAATATCTACACTTTATCCCTTTTATAGAATAGCTTATAGGAAGAGTTTAAATCCAATGTGTCAGCATGCAGCTTTGTCACCTGAGCTTGAAGCTACCAGCTTGCTACCAGCTTACGACGAGACGGCCTTAGCCCGTCTAATGGAGCAATGGGAACAACAAAAACCTCTATATTACTCTAGGAATTATAATATTTGATAACTTAACCTTCACCTATAGCCTGAATAGTGTACATTACAGCACACATTTCTTTCTCTGTGGACTCTCAATTAGTTTATTTACATGATTCTCAACAGGTTAAATATATTATATGACTTGATATATAAAGGTAAAATACCCAAATCAAACTATATATAACCAAACTTATCTTAATAAACTAACATAATATATGTAAGTTACTGCATAAAGCTATAAGTTACAATCCTTCCCCTTTGATACTTATTAATAAATTGCTAGGTTTCAAAAGCATGTAATCTATAAGAATGAGAAAGGGACTGTTTACAATTATTACTATTTATATCTTTTTTCTAAACATATTTCAAGATTTTTACCCATTTTGATATAGAAGTCAATCATGAAAAGTGAAGTGTAGGCAAACCTTATCGAAATACATGGCAAGCAAAATATAACAAGTAAATACGACTCAACCACTTTCAACTCCTATCCCTCTTTCGAGTTCCAAGGATAATGACAGGCAGTTAGGCAAACTGCGGGATCTTCTATTACAATTGTATTATTGTTACTCCTACCTGCCTAATACCAACAACCAAGAAACCCACCAATGCTCTACTGTAATAGGGGATCGTTACTGAACCCAAGGTTTTTAGACGTATGATTGTAAAACACAGCCTCTATTGACCGATTCCTACAATCCATGCTTCGTCATGAAATCCATCATAGCACCATAAGCCCCCGTAGCGTTAAAGTTAAAGTTGATGCGATGACCACAGCCTAGATGCGAAAAGGCCTCAAAAGCTCTAGCATTTCCAAATACCTCTTGGGTTAGATGCTGAAGGATATCATTGCAGTCACCTGCACAGTTTCCAACGTCAAACTTCCTGGTTATGATCATCACCTGAGGCCATGTTAGCGCGGTATTTTACTATTTTATAAGAGAACTTTACAGATCCAGCAAATGCAAGAACACCTGGGTTCGAGATTATTGATAATGGTGAGCCGGTCACAAACTCTATTACTGCAACTAGTTGAGCGACATCTTGAGTGTACCATAGAATCTCTTCGTCAAAGCTTCCTTGGTGGAAGAATGTTGCGAGATTGCCAATAGCATCCGCATATGCCAAATACCCACTATCTCGCCCTGGATATCTCCCTGGTGATACAGTATCGGCAATGCTAAGATGAGGGCCCTCAAAAAATGCCGGGAAACTGGTTGTCGTGGTGTTATACCCAATACCTGTAAGAATAACACCGTCCGAGAGTGTGGAGTATTTAGTGACAAGAGTATGCGTAAGGACGGATTCATATGAATAGCAAACATGGACAATTTTTGATGGCTGCCTAATGTTTCCAGTATATTTACCTTGCTTCAAGTACGTCGTGAGAGATGCAAGTATGGCTACAGCATTCGCAAACCGACTTTCGCTATAGCCTGAAACTCTGAAAGTCATTAGCATCAGGAATCTCATTCTCTCAGATCGGAAATACCGACTTAGTAGATTTCCCCGTCCCGATGCTATCGTAAATGAATATTGAGTATCCCATTGATAGCGCATAATCGACAAAGTTGTAAGCAGAAGAGTTCGTTTCTGAAGCCCAGTATCTTGTTTTCAGTCAGTCTTCAAGCCTACCAATCGAGAGCAAAAACTCACCTTCTGTCAAAGCCAAGTCCAGGTGTGGGAACGAGAACCGTTTTCTCATGACCATTACTGGTCTTTGTTGAACAGAATGTAGCACTGATGCTGTAATTTCCAGTACTGGTGGTATTTTGCGGTCCAGAGATCAACTTGAATACAGTGCTGGCATTGCGTCTGGCTAGATTCTCAAAAAATCCTGCCACATTGTATTGTCAGAAAATTCGGCATGGTTCCAAGTAACTGCATTGATGTGAGTAATTACGGGGATCTCGTAGTCGTAACAGTCTCCTTTTAACGTTGCCGCGGAACTGGACGGTGGATTTAAAGGACCACATAAAGGTGACAAAACCGAGGCAAGTAGCAGCAAGCACCAGGATGTACCCATTGAGAGGGTCATTCTTGTGAACGAAAGAAGCGTTCAAGCAGAAATTTAGAGAGGTTGTCATTATAAGATATCGTTAAGAAAGTCTTGATAGACCTGAGGGAATACTTGCTTATTATATATTCGACAATTCCATTCTTGACAGAGTTACACTCTACTCAGCTGGATAGGCCTTAAGTAGTATGACGTCTGCCTCAAGGGCTGCGAGTCGTTCCACATTCAACGTACTCTTACTTCGCAAAATCCGTGGTCAGCAGATTTCGGAGGCTATATGATCGCGTCTCGCATTTCGTTTATCGCATTTCGGCTACCGCATTTCGGGTATCGCACTTCGCATTTGCAAGACCAGCTTATGATCGAAAATCAAGACATATATCAACGTCATTCCTAGTATTTTAGTGATACATTTCGTATAAGATATCCAGGATTGTCAGCTTTGGTAAGTCTATGAACTCCTCCAAATCAACAACCTACCTGTTACACTGCACAACCAAACAAGAACGAAGTCTCCAGGAGCTAATCCGCCGCCAGCAATCCTGTATTCGCCACGATGCTATCTATACAAGAACCTCTCAGTCCGCTTCTAAAATCAGATATCTCGCCTTTGAAGTCGAAAATGCCCTCCAAAACCTCGTACGGAAAGAACTTTGGCATATGGACTCATAGAGCTTCGAACCTCACGTTAGCATGGTTAATTATTAGCATTCCATTAGTAATATGGGTAAGTTATTCACTGCAGCCACCTGTACACAATTTCCCTAACACAGGATTCAGGACGCAGGATACGTGCTACTTCGACCACTAAGTATGCCAGGAGGCTCCCTCCACTCACCGCTCTGGATTCCCTACGAAATCTACATGCGAACAGATTACGTATATGGCTGGAAAGCATTAGAAGAGAAGAACGGGTTCACATCCGCTCAAGGAACTATGAATATACCAGAAACCCTCCTCTACTTGTACTACTTGTACCTCGTCTTTTTCCACGGTACTCAACCGAGAGCTATGCACGGAGGATCAATGCCGGATTTTCTTGCTCAGAGATATGTTCATGGCCAAGCTGGTGCATTGGCAGTTATTGTTGGCCTTACTGCGGCGGTTATGACACTTAGTAAGACGCTGCTATATGGTGCGTACAGTACCCTTTCAAGTTTATCTGCTGCACTGGACTGACACTTACGATCGCAGGGCTAAATGAAGCTTTCTCTGGCTGGAGTAACGTTGGACATAATGAGTGGAGTGAGTTGATCCTTTATTGGATCATACCAAAGTGAGTTTTCCATCGGCATTATGTTTTGGTCTGTGCTGACTTCTGGTATAGTGGGGCATGGCTTGTAGCTTCCGCGCTTATGTCTATTGAGTTTGGAAGTGAAATCCTACAAGGATTATCTCTAGCTGCTGGAGAGCCTCTGCCAGAGAAGACATCGTTGATGAGGGCGCTCCGCATTTATTATGGTGGAAGTGAAGACGAGTAGTACGCGATTAGTCAGAATAGTGGTAGCATGTACAGTATATGTCTAGGACACGATTTAAATCAGCGTGTCTCGGGGCGTTGGAATACTTGGAAACATCATGGAAATTTTGTACTGTATGAGCATATTCATAGCCATAGATTGTGTTTTTCTAGAGCGTGATGTACAATATAGAGCAAGATTCGTGTATTTTGAAACGAATCAGACAGGGTTTAATACGCTTCACCGACTTCCCCTTGATCTTGAAACTCCGCTAAAACGAGATTCTGAAATAGCCAAGTGATCCAGCTTTCCCACTCTTTCCCAAGCTTGCTGTGAATAGTCTTAAGTAGACGTCTACTCATGCCTTTTATATACCAAAGCTGGTCTACCTTATTCAGTAATAACGAGTAGTGTGCCAATACAATAAGTGCTTCAGGCTTTTGCTCTTTGACCATAGTAAAAAAGGCTTCAGGTACTTGAATCGGCCACCCGTACACCACCAAAATCACATCAATCTCTCGATCAAAAGAAGATGACGCCACCAGTCCCCATGCTTCATGTAGTAGAGTCAGTGTCGAATTTAGTACTTCCACTTCATGGACATCCAATTCTTCAGGTGAAGAATCCCAGAGTTGACTCAGTGATGTCAACTTGGCGCTTACTTCAGGATCTACCGCCCTAGCTAGTTCGGGGTCTATATGACGAGGTTGTAAAAGCAAGCTCATAGAGCTAGTCGCCATCCATTCTCCAGCTACTTGGAGCAGAGTATGAACACCACGTACGAGGTTAACCCACTCGACATTTGCTTCCGAAGTTGATAAATCAGAGAAAAATAAGTTGCCGGTTTGGTTTGAAGACGCCCAAGCGTAAGCCGCGATAATCGACGAGAAAGCAAAACAAGCATCACAGTTCTCGGGAGTGATGTTGGACATGGCAATTTGGAACATCCTTAATCCAATTTCGTGGTGAGTAGAGGCTTCCGTATATAGCAAAGCTCTACGTTCAGGTTGTGATTGCGCAAGGTGTAGCGCAGAGAAAGCTAAAATACCATGGAGAAGGAAGTGGTGGGTGAAAGCAAGTCGAGGAACTACTTGTTGCCAGATTCGTTGCAGTTCTGGACGATTGGATAATGTGAGGCTTGTTGTTGTGGTGTAAAAGTGTAACAACTCTAAGTTGTTTACCTGCGAGCCTATACCATTCGCTGTAGGTGATCCTTCCGATAGGTTGGGTGTATTGCTTAGAGTATCGTCGCTTGCGCCAGGCAGCGGTGAGGATGATGCTGATGGTCTTGCTCTGACATTTGGAGCAGAAGATGCGGTTGATGGTTTGCCAAGAAATGAGCACTTGGACTGAAACCTGCTGCAATGGCCACAAGAAGGCTTGCGTTCATCGCACTAGAAGACGACGACAAATCTCAGTGAACTTGGCCATGACTATTTAGGATTAAAGAGAGGAAAGGGGAACTCTTGAGTGTATACGCGCCTATCATATCGATTACAGTACGAATGTAGATACACTTGCAATATCATTGGCATGCGTTTAAAAAGAAGTCACAACACACCTTGATTTTTGCTTGCTTGCATTGCTGACACCCGCCCCTAGACTTCCGATGAGGTCGCTTTTGGCTAGAAGCTCCTGCGTTAACGGTTTCGGCAGGTGTCATTTTGATGTCCTGTCGTTGATCCTTGCCCAAAATTTCAGGACTTTTGGAGTCAAGGTAGGATAAGATGGGGAAATATACCAGTAAGACAATTGAAAATGCTCAAGCGGCGATGCGGTCAAGCCGTGGAGTGCTTCTTGGAGTTTACGTAGTAGGCGGAGAGAAGTGTTTGTGCTACCACGAGACGGAGAGCACCAAAATTCCATTTCTTGGCCTCTGCTTATGTCAAGTCTTCGCATCAGGCTCAGCCCATCCCCACGCCCAGAGTGGTCGATTTGTGTAAGCGCTAGCGCTAGCCTCTACCTATCAACCGCCTGAAAAGGCTCGTGACTGCAGTGCGGCTAGGCTTAAAACAGCACTTCGGCCAAGACTTTGCCATGTAAAGTCTGTAAGTATAAGGCGCAGAAATCTACTTCGGTCCGAAACTCTCTTTATTTTTATGCGAGTATAGAATATCCGAAGTAAGGATTAAATTAATCATCCAAGCCTCGTGACTAGTTACTTTCTGAAGGCGAGCGGCATCCCTTTCTTAAGCGAGGAATTTCGAGATCGTAACAAAGGTTCCACGTTAGAATTTTATCAATATTATCGGCGTAGAATTTCAATGATAATAAAACAGAAAGAAAAAAGAACATGGAAGATTAGGATGGTGGGCTATGCATTTAGGCTGTATTGCTACACTCATCTAAGCAGCTTGGATGCAGTCTCGTATGCGTCTCGGATACGCACGTTAGACCTCCGTGGCCAAGGGATTCTTCTTGAACTTCCTAGGCGATCTTGGTAGTGTTGCTTTGGAGTTGATTTAGAAAGGAGACGAGATAGTTCTGAGGGATTAGAGTAGTCTTGCTAAGATTGAAGAGCTTTCATTAGATTCGAGACTCAAACAAAGCCTCGCCCTGCTAACCTATATAACCCTCTTCTACCCCCCACCATTATAACACCGCTCCACTATCTCCTTTACACCACCCACCCCCGCGCCAAATCCCGCACCGTCTCCGCCAACCTCTTCGGCTCCTTCATATAGACACTATGACTCGTGTTGAAAACCTGAACATCCCACTTCACTCCCGTTGCATTCATAACTACATCCTGGGTGGCTGGGAGAACAAAATTATCTAGCAAGGTGTAGATCCACGCTAACTTTCCTTGGAATCCGGGATTCGACCATCCTGGATTGGAGGGAGAAGGGCTCGATATGGCGTTTTTGGAGATGGGAAGGAGATGCGCGACGGCGGAATCGGCGAGCGGGACAGGGAGGTCGTTGTAAAAAATGTTGGTTGCAAAAGAGGTGTTTATGAAGACGTTGCCAGGAATAGGATCCTAGGTTTGAGGTTAATGTTTGTAGGTTTAGCAGATATCTGAGGCTGTATGGAAGGAGGAGAGAAAGACGAACATCGTAGAGAACGAAATTTGCAGGGCGCTGTCCTACTGCGTCCCATAATGATTCGTTCTTTCGCGAAAGAAAGGCGGCGATGAATATCAGTCCGATGACACCTCCACTCTGTCCTTTTGCTGCGCGCTCAACTTTACTAAGTCCATCCGCGGCGGCACCTCCTGCGGATCCTCCCCACGAATGCGACAAGAGGATTATTTCTTTTCCGTCATTCAAAAGAGGGAATAGAAAGTTATCTCTAATGCAGATAATATCGTCTGTCACAGAAACATTCTCTGGGCTTGTTGAATTGAGATCAGGCATCGTGACTGCGGATACTGGGAATCCGATTTTGGAGAGTTCGATCATAAAATCTTGCCAGTGCCATGGAGAATGGAATGCGCCGGGCACGATCACGACGGTGGGAAGGGTTACAACCAAAGTGGCCGTGCATGCTAGCACGACCACATATTGGAGTAACATTTTTTTCCAGTTAAAGAGAATAGAAATCTGAAGTAGAAGCTAGAAATCAGGGGATCTGAACATTATTGATGTACTCTAAATCTTTTTATAGAATTGGATCATCTGTTTTGCCATAGAGTTCGCGGCGAAACATCTACGGGTGATAATATTCCCTGCACTGAATTGAGCCTTTTTGATTGTCCCAAACGAATGGCACCAGATATTATTGGGTGAGGTGGAAACAGGACGTTGGAAAACGAAAACGAGATTGGAAATACTGTAAGATGTAGAAGCGGGGTACTAACCAAAACATACAACCGCCCCATATAGGCAGGTTCGGCCGTTACCGATCAACCCGAACACTTGTCTGAAATGCACTGTCGCACTGACATTTTTTGACTTGAATATCGTTGATTTTCCGAATACTTGCTATAGGCAGATGCTGGGTAATAGGCTCTTTCGAGCGCTGCAACAAATGAGACGAATGTGCAAAGCTGGGAGAAAGCATCGATGAAGAGGCCGACAGTACTTACTGTCGGATTCCGAGCACGGAAGATGAACACTGGAATGTGAGGTATACAGTAACGTCTGCACAGATTTATTGTCCAATCTCAAATGAAGGAGCTCTCCTCGCTTTCATCAGCGACTCAACACCATACGCCAACTCTAGTAGCTTCTGTTCTGAGTACGGAATGCCAAGTAGTTCCAAGCCTACAGGGAGACCTGCATCCGTGAAGCCAACTGGTACTGAAATAGCTGGCTGCCTCAATTGGCTCCCAATAACAGTGTTGGTTGGGAACGGATTTTGCTTGAACCTGGGGCCAACCACGTCGTTGATTGTCGGTGGTGGAATCTGCACGCTAGGGTACGCGATAGCATCGAGGTTATTCTCCGCCATGATACCAATGACGATGCGCTGGAAGTCATCCCGCTCGTCGAGTCGCGCTGCATAATGTGGATCATCGTATGGGTGCTTGATACCAGTAGCAAGACTATCGAATAGAGGAAGCGCGGGGTGAAATTGTTTTGACGAGTGGATACTGTCGACAGTTACACCTTTGATGATTGGATGTGCTGCGAGGAAGTTCTCGATGTCGTATCGTGATCTGGAAGAGTACGTCGATGTGAAGTTCAGGTAATGGTCCAAGTTGGGAATGTCCACATCAATCAGAGTAGTCCCGGTTGTGAATTGAGAAAGTGCATCTCTGATTACCTTGTTGACACTGGCACACTCCTCGCTTTCACCGAAGACAGCATTCAGGACACCAATCCGTGCTTTTGATAGCACTTTCTCTGAAAGGTTCGCAGCATAGCTGCCTCCATTTGGAGGTCCGGCGATAGCAGCCGCAGCTGTATATGGGTCCTTAGGATCATGACCTGCCAGAACATCGAGCATCAAGGCCGCATCCCGAACAGTGCGTGTCATGGGACCAGGCGTATCCTGTGTTTTTACCAAAGGAGACAGGCCATTTCTCGAGACGAGACCAACAGTAGGACGCAATCCGACAAGATTGCAAAAAGATGCTGGTACTCTGATGGATCCTCCCGTATCCTCGCCAACACCAATAAGGCCATAGTTTGCGGCGATGGCGGCACCAGTTCCAGCACTGGAACCTCCCGTTTCTCGGGTTGTATCGTAGGGATTCAAGGTCTCCCCGCTAACGGATGATGCAGAATTGAATGATGCCGCGAAGTCTAGACAATGTGAGCCGTAATCACGTGACTAGGGTATACACGAACCTGGCATGGTGCTCTTCGCTAGAATGACAGCTCCAGCTTCTCTTAACTTCCTGACAAGGGTCGAGTCTTCAGTTGGGATATGCTTGCAGCACACGTTGCCGTAGGCAGTCTCGACTCCCTTCGTGTCACACTGATCTTTGACAATAACTGGCACTCCATGGAGTGGACCAATGAATGATCCATGCTTCTTGTAGTATGCGTCCAAGTAGGCCGCCTCGTCGAGAGCGAAAGAAGATATGACTGTGATAGCATTGAGCTTCGGACCAGCTTGATCAAGCGCTTGTATGCGTTCGATGTATGCTTCCACAAGCTGCCTACATGTGTATCCCCCACTCTTGTAAGAATCATGGACCTGGCCGACGGTCAGCTCATCAATAGAGACCATTTCGTACGATAATCCTCAGAGTGGTGCAATGGCGAAAGAAAAGATCAACTCTCAGTGTTTCATTGACGTGTGGCTCAACAAGAATCGAACAACGAGGCAGTCAATGAAATGAACAATAGCTTGTCAGGTCTGTGGCGTGCATGGCGCTAAACTGGATCTTAGCAGCTGGGCACCACGAATGCCCCACCATATGCGCCACATGCTTAAATCGGACCTCGCACCAGGTCCCAAACCGTGACACCACAGCCACAACGTCGCAGTCAGGAAGTCAGCACGACCAAATCCAGATCGCGCGCCAGGTCGCCATCCAGGGGTACTTCGTATCGACTCCCCAATGTCCCCATCGGCTCGTGGTTCACCTGCGCTGGAGATTGCTGTCACCACTGCACCAGCCGCTTGGACAACGTCGGATACACACGATCTCGGCTTGCCTCGAGCGAATCGCGACGGTCTCTTCGCGGCTCGGCCCAGGAACTATCTAGGGCTTGCAGGGGGAGGCCAGTGCCTGAATTGCCCTGTGCAGCCCCGAAAGGTCGCAGTAAATCTGTTCTAGCCCGCTATAATTGGGTGGAGATGGGCTATAGCTACACGAGCCTTGAAGCAAAAACGTCCTGTACCTGCCTAAAGGGGGTACGATTACAGGGCATTTACAGGGCATTTACAGGTCATTTACAGGGCCTCCACCTGGAAAACAACAGCCTTTTGACCGCGTTCTCCATAGAATCGAGGGGTGTGCACAGACCAAAGGGTGGTAATGATCTGGGCCTGCACGGTGCGCCGTACATCTATTTGCGGCGTCAGGGGGCCTCTCTCTTCGTCCCGTCAATTTATTGAAAGTCAGGAACGGAAATCTGGACCCTGCGTTAATCTCGGAAAGGGTCTTTCAGCTTTCCTCCAGGATTATGCTTGGCTGCATTTGGGAGCCTCATGGCCTGACTTCGTATCTTCGTGGAGGTGAGCAGCAGTAGCTTGGAGGTCCTCGCTCCAGCTCAAGATCTTTTTATTCGGTCTCTTCCAAGCAAACTTCTCCAGTTCACCCACGCTCGTTATTCTGTCTTTTGAAGGGGAGTAAGCAAGATGCGGACATTCGTTCAATCTCTCTTTGCGGTTCTCGTTCTGCTTTCACAAGTGAGTTTTTCTGCCCCCCTCAATATCCAGAGCACTTGCTAATCCCTTTTGTCATCAAGGTGCATGGTGCAGACGCCGTTCGTGCTCGGAGCGGAAGACAAGTCAATGTATCACCACGTGCTGGAACTTGGTCCTACGTTGGATGCTACACGTAAGTATTCGTCCGTTAACGTTTCTAAAGATCTGGCTTGTATCGATAATGTGCATGGTGACTTCAAGGAAGTTTGAAGTGTATCTTGGCATGGTCGTACACGGATTTCAGCGACAATTATGGAGGGCGCCTCATACAACCTTTCCATCGATTGCCAAGTCTCCCACCAAAGCACGGGATCTGGCTCAGTCATTGCGTTCATCATTTATTTGTCTACGCTCTCATCTATCCTGCACGAAGTCTTTCTGGGTCGCCTCATTAAATATCAGAGCCACACACTAACTCTAAATGCTATACAGAGATGCAGTAGGCTCACGAACTCTTACTACCAATCCAGGGACCCCAGGTGGGGAAGCTGCTTTGACTGTAGAGTAAGTCAACTCCCTACTTGTTCCTCGCTTCCCGTGATGTTTCTGGATTGCTTTGCATCTGTCATCCATCATCCGGACCGAAGCATCTTATTCATCGATCTCTCACTTCAAGTGTGATGGAAACTTGAGACTAAACTTGTGGCTTTGAAGGAACTGTGAGTCGACATGTCAAGGCTTGGGTTTTGTCTTTGCTGGCGTTGAATATTCAGGAGAATGTTGTCAGTACCCCCCTTTTAATGGTCATTTCAAAGTCTGATGAACTAGATTGCGGGAACTCGTTCAGCAATGGTGGCGGACCTGCCCCTGATGGCAAAGCCGGCTGCAATATGCCCTGCTATGGCAATGCTTCAGAGATCTGCGGTGGCCCAAACAGACTCTCAGTCTTCGACTTCAATAATGCAATCTCAGCTCTTCCCACTAGCACCAGCACCACCTCTTCAACGGCCGCCAGTGCTACAGCCACGGGCCCTGCGCTTTCTGGGTGGAAATCCTTGGGATGCTACACCGACGGCGTTGGTTCTCGGACATTAGAAACAGAAATATATTCCATCCCGGGAGCTGACATGACCGTCGAGCTATGTACTGCAGCATGCTTAAGTGCAGGTTTCGATCTTGCTGGCTTGGAGTACGCTGGAGAATGCTATTGCGACACGAGCTTTCACAATGGCGGTGGGCCAGCACCAGACGGGAACATGTATTGCGATATGGCATGCAATGGCAATACAGCTGAAACGTGTGGCGGTCCAAACAGACTGAACGTTTACTCGTACACAGCCAGCGGGACAAGCTCTACCACCTCTGTTTCTGGTACTGGGTCAAGTACATCCAAGTCAACGAGCACGACCTCCAGCAGTACCGGTGCTACTAGTCTTCCAACTGGCTGGGCTTACAAAGGCTGCTGGGTCGATCAACAATTCGGTCGCATTCTTGCTGTCCCGGAACCGGACTCGGCCACTCTTACCGTTGAGTCTTGTATAGCCACTTGCAAGAGCGCTGGATATTCAGTCGCTGGCATGGAATATTATACCCAATGTTACTGGTTTGTGATCCCTGCTTCATTTAATCCCATTCCAGGCTTCCCTGGAGTTGCGAGAAGGAAACTTCCCATCCTTGCCACTCCCGAACCATTCTATAAAGAGCTATGCTAACCGTGTAAATCTTCCCAGTGGAAATGCGATCGTCAATGCTGGATCACTCGCAGCGAACCCATCAGACTGCAACACAGCTTGCGGAGGCAACTCCGCCGAGATGTGTGGCGGCGGTAATCGGATGTCGATCTATTCTAATCAGACCACACTTACAGTTCAGGGGGTCCCCGCTGTTCAGAACACAAGCTTGCCTGGGAGTTGGAAATATCAAGGATGTTTGATGTAAGTTTATTTCCTCTATGTAGGAGCGCATTCGCAGCTACTGGGTTGTCTCGGTACTAATGAGGGCTTGGTAGTGATTCCGGACCCGTCAGCAGTAACGCCGCCATCAATCGAGTCTTCTTCTATCAGTTGGAATTTCCCGATAATAATACTGCCACCAATTGTCTCAGCCAATGCTCAAAATTCGGATATGGTGCTGGCGGCATGGAATATGGTTCGCAATGCTGTAGGTTCACGTCAGCGGATAATTGTGCGATGCACTAACAAATTATAGTCTGCGGTGACGCTCAGAACCTTATTAACGCTGCTTCAACTGCAACATTCGCTCCCGAATCGGATTGCTCCATGCCATGTACGGGTAATAGTACCTACCTTTGCGGCGGGTCCGGTAGACTTTCTCTCTACACTTGGACCGGGACAGCTTTAAATAGCTGGGATTTCCCGACTGGGAACGATGCCGGAAATTATGAGTTTTTGATCGGTGGTAAGTTGTCTAAAACCAAATTGTTAGCAAGTAGCTCAATCCTTCAGGCGTTATCATCCCTCTCGTTGCAACTGTGGGGACCAATAACAAAGTTGCGTTTCTCGAAAAGGTAAATTACTCAAATCCTCTCAAGACGTAGATTTGTGCTAACAAATGCCTAGTTTGGAACGGAGCCAGCGAACAACTCAACTGGGGCCTACGAATTGGATCTCGATCTCTTGGGCAACTTCACTGCTGCCTGGCGACCAATGCACGTCCAAAGTGACGTGTTCTGTTCCGCCAGTCTTGTACTTCCCGACAAAGTTGGTCGACAGATAAATATCGGAGGGTGGGCGTATCCATCTACCATCGGTGTTCGGATATACTGGCCGGACGGAGAGCCGGGTGTCTGGGGAACAAACGACTGGCAAGAAAACCCGAACGAGGTTGCTCTTCTAACTGGCAGATGGTACCCAACGGCTATGATGATGGTCAATGGATCAATTCTAGTCATGGGTGGCGAGGTGGGTTCCAATGGCGCCCCGGTACCCTCACTCGAAATACTTCCCGGTCCGCCAGGGGTAACCGAGCCTCTCTTCTGTGAGTACCTGAACCGAACCGATCCTTACAATCTGTATCCGTATCTTATCGTCCTCCCATCCGGTGGAATTGCTGTCTTTTACTACAACGAGGCGAGAATTCTGAACGAAGTTACCCTTGAGACGGATAGAGTGCTCCCCAACATCCCAGGAGCCGTGAACAATTTCTTGGGAGGACGCACCTATCCACTCGAAGGAACCGCCATGACACTACCACAACACGCTCCATATACCGACCCTTTGACAGTAGTCATCTGTGGAGGTAGCATCCCAGGTCCAGAATATGCTCTCGACAATTGTGTCTCCATTCAGCCCGAGGTCACCGGTGCAAACTGGACAATCGAGCGCATGGTAAGTTGCTATTCACGCTCAAGTTGGTCTGTACTAACACTCTACACGTAGCCTTCTCAAAGAGTTATTTCTTGTATCGCCGCTCTTCCAGATGGAACCTTCATAATCATGAATGGCGCTCATCAGGGAGTTGCTGGTTTCCAAGGAGCCACCGACCCGAATTTCAACGCAGTACTTTACGATCCCAGCAAACCAGTCAATCAACGAATGAGCGTCATGGCAAACAGCACAATTGCACGTCTGTACCACTCCGAAGCGACCCTCCTTCCAGATGGTAGAGTTCTAGTCACCGGCTCCGACCCCGAGATGCCCGTCAACGCCGGCAACAATTTCACCCCGCTCTATCCCCAAGAATACCGCGTCGAAGTCTTCCACCCACCATACCTGCTCTCCGGCCTCACCAAGCCCACGTTCACACTTTCCGGCACCGACTTCGGCTACGCAGAAACCTTCACCGTTACGGTCCACCTGCACCAAGGCACCACATCCGGAATGCGAATCTCGCTCCTGGCAGCCACGTCCAGCACGCATGGCAACAGCATGGGAATGCGCACCATCTTCCCGGCTTTCACTTGCGCGGGTAATGTATGCACCGTCACCACACCTCCAAACGGCCACGTCTCGCCTCCCAGCTGGCATCAATTGTTCGTCCTTGATGGCCCGACACCAAGTGTTTCTCAATGGATCAGAATCGGTGGCGATCCGGCGGAGTTAGGCAATTGGCCTCCTTACTCAGACTTTGACACTCCAGGCATCTAAAGCTGAGTTTGGGAAGAGGCCGTGGTGTTTTGGGGGGCGGATTGTGAGGCAATGATCATGTGACTTTGATACTTTGTGAATATTGGATTGTGCAAATATCTACCTGCTGTTGGATGAATGAAGCCTGGGTGTTGGGGCGTGTTACTAGTAAATAATAAATCTTAATAATAAACGCTTCTGCTACCAGACCCCGTTCTTTGTCGACCATATCTAGTAAATTCTCGTTCCGCGCAAGACCTCTACCAACGAAAAGCCGACAACAGCCCGAATTAGCGAGACGCGATACCGAATCCAGACCCCGCCAAGCCCAAACAGAGTTTTCTCACCGACTAAGCGCGCACACTCGTATAAGATTAAATAGCAATTTTTTGATCATCCAGCTTCGAAACTGGCCCTGTTGCACTCAGCTCCAATGGCGCAATGGTAGCGCGCGAGACTTCTAATCTCGAGGCTGTGGGTTCGAGTCCCACTTGGAGTGCATTTTCATTTTTGTCATTTTTCTGATATCTTTTTATTGCATTTTTGGTTCGTTTATTATTTGATGTTGGTTCATGGTTTTTTTCTTCGGGCCCCGCTAAAGACTTCTGCCGCCGTTTTGCCGTGCTCGCTTAGAATTAGGGAGAGGAGAAGAAGAATGCTTTGCGCTCCTTCTAATCTAATGCATCTCCTTGTCTTATAATAAAGAGTTCTTTAAAGTTAATTTTTGTAATATTTATAAACTGGATCTTGTAGTTTAGCGGATTCATTTTATAGATAAAGATTAAAGAGGTGGGTTTTTTATTTGAATTTTGAAGGCTTTTAGGAATATATACTATTGTTAGAATCCCCTCTAAAAGGAAAAAAATTAACCACATCAAAGATAATTATCAGGAATTTGACTCGACTATAAAATACTTATTAATTTGAGTAAATATAATAGATATCTTGTCTACTCTTAGTCTAGGTATGAGTACAAATATATAATTCTTCGCTATAATATTATGAATTTTTACTTCACTCATTTCTAATAACTTAAAAATCGGCTCCATCGTTGCTGAATATTATCTGCATATCAAAGATGCCAATAGCTGTTGCATTTACTGTTGGATATCATGGATTCGTAGGTGAGAGCAAAGATGCAAAATTTGTTTTTAGTAAGTGGAGAAAAGATGAATACCCGATGAGAATATTGCAGTATTGGAATAATGATGAAAGAAATATCCTTTAGTGTTGCTAGACTGGGTGCTGTAGAGTTCGAGTATGAAACTTGGTGCTATTAAAAACCATTAGAGTTTAGACTACTTGCGAAAGACGAAAGAAGCTACGGATTTGCTTAATCAAGGTAGTGGATATCAATAGGGTGCTTGGACGAGCCGACTCGAGTTCTCTTCGATGCGATACCTCTACTGCACTCATTTAAAAGATTAATAATACCTAGTAGCAAGAGATCTATCAATTTGAACTTAATGAGAGCATCCCTCCCAAACACACCCGTACACTCACCCGACTGAACCTAAACCCAATAACACCTCTCGCCGAATGACATACATACAGTATCTCTATCAATATCTCATATCCCTCCCAAACCTATCCACATCCACATCCAAAACCACCCAATTCCTCTCCACCCTCTCCACCCCACCCAATCCCCCAATCCCCCAATCTCCCCATTTCCCCTCCCACCTCACCACCAACCCTCCTCCAAGCCTCCAACCTTCCAATTCTGCAACCCTTCAAGCATCTGTTGCACATCGCAAAACGGAGTGTCTCTACACCCGAAGTCCGAATCACGCAAACACGACAGAAACTCCACCCTCGCCCCACCAATCGCGACGCTAGATAAGCGAGTCGTTCCCGCACCTCCCCTTTTGAGTTCTCGGAAGCGGAACATGGGTTGGGCCGAGTTAGCGAGGTGGGAGAACGTCAGGTTGTTACAGTACTGTACTAAGTTTGAGTGGATGTGTGGGATGGAGGTTAAAAATGGTGATGGTGATGGGGGTGAGTGGGTTAGAAGATGTTGGTTTGATTTCATTGTGAGATGTGAGATGTGATGATTGGGGTAGCTGGTGGAAAGGAACGGACGGGTGAGGTGGAAGTTGAGACGAGAATTGTTTAATCTATGTAGATTATGGTTGATTATGAGATCGCATACGTACAATTTACATGGCAACCAGTTCCTCAAACCTCAAATTTCATTCTCTCCCAGCTTTCCAAGACAAAATCACGCCAAACGCCTCCCGAGTCACGCGATTGAGACACTCGCTCCTTACATACCACCTTGACTTTATGCATTATTTGAGATGTATTATGAAAATCTAGAACTGGTCGAGATGTTTGGTATCGCGTCACATTAGAACTGAGTTGAGACTGAGTTGAGTTGCATGTTGGAGGGGAAAATGAGGGGTTTTAGGGCGCGGATATTAGGTTGCAGAGTATGGCGGAGTACGAGAGATTGCGAGACTGTAACCCCGCAGTTTAGTATCGTGGAACGATAAGATCGTGAAGGGAAATATGTTAATCACTACCAACAGAAGCTGCCAACATGCGCAGTTCAAAAAAATCTTGTTCCATACTTAGCGCATCCTCAAAACGAATCAATCCTCTACTTTGCTGCGAAAGCACACCGCGCAAGAACACATTAAAAGAAGAAAAGAAAGACCACACCCAATTCAAAATTCTCGCCACGATCTATTCAACCACAGTTCTGTAGCATTGGAAAATAAAATTTGAAGGGAAATGACAGAATTGCGAAGCAGCTAAATTAGAAAATGAGGTCATGCCGAAGAACTCGCTTAAAAAGGGGAAGCGAAAGAAATCCTCCAACCTCCTTCGTCCCACATTTCAGGTCCTGCGTTGTTGAGATCATCCCAGTACATAGTAACCAATATGAATACGCCATCTCGAAATGAAGGACGCCAGATATCCCTGTTTTTGACTTTCCTTCTCGTCCTCTGACATTGAGAAAAGAGTGTGATGATTTCGCCCCTGTCTGTCCCTCGACGTGAGTGAGTCCCTGATATACGAGATCTCCTCAACTGAGCTGATGATACTTGAGGAACTTTGCTGCAGCATCATGCCCACAAGCAGTTGCATGTTCCATAGCATTCCGCAGTTGACAGCGTCCCGCTTCAGTCCTAGTGATATCTGCCCCAGCATTCAGAAGAAATTTCATCATGTCTATGTGTCCACTTTCTGCGGCTGCCTCAAGGGCAGTCTGACCAAAATAAGCAGATCTAGGTGCACCTACATGTGCTCCTTTAGCAAGAAGAATCTTTGCGATGCGTAAATATCCCTTGCTGGCAGCGGCTTGGAGTGCAGTAAAACCTTCCGAGAAGCAGGCTGGTGCGTTGACGTCGGCCCCTTTAGCAAGCAGTAGTTGCACTATGCCTAGATTCCCGCTCTCGGCAGCAACCTGAAGTGCTGTTCTTCCATATTTCAATGCTTGTTCCCCATTCACATCTGCTCCATGATCGAGGAGTAGTTGAATCAGATCATCGCGTCCAAACGCCACTGCTAGCTGTAGAGATGTTTTTCCATCGATATCGGAGGGCTTATCATTGGCATGAACTCCCGCATCCAGCAGAATCCGGACCAGGTCGATCTTGCGTTTTAAAATCGCTATCTGCAATGCAGTATATCCACCAGGCCCCTCTGATGCTGGCGCATTTACATCTGCGCCTTTCTCGATAAGGGAACGAACGAAGTTGGCGTCTCCAAATTCCACAGCGGCCTGTAAGGCTGTCCGTCCATGGTGTCTGGCTGCTGGCCAATTCAAATCTGCCCCTCTGTCAAGGAGATACTGGATCACTTTGATGTGACCTTTGCGGCACGCTGTCTGCAGAGCATTGAGACCGGAAAGCAACGGGTTGCCGTCGCAATCAGCCCCTGCCTCGATTAGAGCTTGGATAAAGGGCATTCCAACTTGTTCCCCAAGTTGAACTGCCTGTACCAGAGGCGTGTCTTCATAGGAATCCACACCCGTTATATTGGGATTAGCACCTGCAGCAAGCAGAATTCGAACAATATGAAGGTTTTTAGTCTTAATTGCAGCGCATAATGCATGATCATTAATAGTGGCACACGCCTCCACAAAGATCAGAACGAGTTCAAGATTTTGCACCTCGACAGCATTGACGATCGATTTGTCTTCACTTGGATCTGCTCCCACCGAGAGAAGAAGCTTAACCAGCCGACCGTTATTGAGTCTGGTGGCTTCTTCCAGTGCTGTGCATCTTCCCCTTCGATCGTTGACATCGGCACCATATTCTAATAGAAGCGCTACGAGTTCATAGTCCTGTGATGCTACCGCAGCGCAGAGCGCTGTAGTACTCGGTGCCTGAAGAGGTGTATACCTCGATTCTGAGGGTGCCGCATTAACGTCTGCACTAGCCTGTAACAGCGTTTGACACATTTCAAGATCACCGTTTTCGGAGGCGCGTTGGAGAGCAGTCCTTCCTCCCTGCCAAGCTGCAGGCGCGTTTACATCAGCCCCGCGCTGCAGCAAAAGTGCGACCATAGAACGATCACCTTTCATGGCAGCCGATTGCAAGGGTGTGTTGCCCCACTCTCCCGGATCACGGTTGATGTCGGCACCGCGTTCCAAAAGCATCTCGACTAGCTTAGTCGCGCCAGCGCGAATAGCACACTCTAGCGCAGAACCATACAGTCCAAAGTTTGCATCGATGTCGGCCCCGTTTTCCAGAAGCAAGCTTGCTATCTCAAAATTTCCTACCAGAGCAGCATTTTGAAGTGCTGATGGTACATGCCCATCGGACTCGTTCACCGCAGCACCTTTGCGCATGAGCAATCTGGCAATTGCGAGGTTTCCCAATTGAGCGGCTATTTGGAGTGGAGTCGGCGTGAATGAAGAGCGTGTGGCATCAACGTCTGCACCCAGACCAAGAAGCATCTCTGCTAGAGTAATATTCCCTCTGTGAACGACAAGTTGAAGTAATGTATATTTTTCAAAATTTAATCGGTCATAAACGATCATATTTGGATTAAGCCCCGTCTTGAGGAAAACTTTAATCATGAAAGCATCCTCAGCGTGCATTGCGCTTACAAAGATGCATTCTACAAAAGCTTCAATAGTGGGCATCTTGATCGAGAGGATATCTTGAAGGAACAAATAATTGCGACCCATTTGGAACCACTTGAATAATTCGCCACAAAATGTTTCTCCGTCTCCATGGTATCTCATCTTGAGAAGCTTGTTCGACAATACGTAGACTGCAAGTTTGAGAAATTCCGTTGTCGCCTCGTGGTAATCACCCCCAAAGATTTTTCTCAGAATATCCATGACGTTGTCGTCTTGTTCCACTGGCATAATGGCACAGAGGTGGTGGATGATCTGTTTCAGATGTATTGGAACCAGCGGGGAAGGATCAGGACAAAGAGTTGGTATCATGCCTCTGAGCAGTTGTTCTGGCATATGGATTATCCGAGTTAGATTTTCTATGTATCGTCATCGTTAGCGCACAATATGAACTGACCGCATATTGGACGTACCTGCCGAGTTGAGTTGTCTGACAAAAAAAAACCAAGGAAGTTCTTGGGACCGGACTGAGTCCATGTAGAAGTTGGTAGTGGGCGTGATGATCTCAAATCCTGGTGGTGTCTTACTTCTTTCTACTGGAGAAGAATTAGTTTAGGGATCTCTTTTAGTTCATAAATAGTCTTACAATTGTAAAGCTCCGTCGTAGAGACAAAACAGCGCTTGGTCTTTCTTTGAACTTCAGTCTTTGGGATCAAAATGCCCTCAAGAAGGATCTCGCTCTCTTTTCCCTTCTGCCGCCGTGCCTCAAGTCTCACTTTGAGGAACTTGAAATGTATTTGTTTCCTGTTTTTCTTGAGATCTAAGATCCTCAGCTGTCTTTCAAACTCGCTTTTGCTGTAGCATTGTTATCTGTCAGCCACAGTTCTCGCTTTCGCATACACGAGGATGGAAAAGGACGACACTTGCCTAGCAGAGAAGCCGCGCTCAGTCTCCATTGTAAGCATCACCTCATCCAAAGTCTTGTTTTCGTCGATATAGAGCTCCCTGATGCGCTGGATGTGAGGCTTCCATTTCGACGCCATGTCGTACGTTGATGGACTCGAGAATCAAAGTAAGAGAGGATCTCAGCAAAAAGATAACACTACGAATGTGCATTCGGCGTATATTCTTTGGTGTGGTCAGAGTTGGATGGGAATTAGGAAGAAGAAGTGAAAAAAGTTGTCGAGGCTGTGACAGTGGTTGGCAATGTTGCCGTGTCACAAGACGGAAGCTGCAATTGGCTACATTCCAAAACCGTCATGCACCCGGACGAGGCGCCCTGACATGCCAGCACTCTAGACCCACACTGCAGGATGTCGGTATCGCGCTGCACCCCTTATTCGCCGAACTCAAAACCCTCATGTCACAAAATGATACTGCATCGTCTGCCGCACCGCAGGTCTTCTATTCGTCGAACGCGATTCCGGTGAGCCTCACTGATGTGGACTGTGCTCCCGTTCTCCTATTGGGCCAGGACAAACCCTTCAAAGTACAATCTTTACCCTACTTCTCATTTGTTGCTCGCAAAACCATCGTCGAGTGACCGATGTTATCAACAGACGAGCCTATGGCTCGGTGTAATGGCAACTTTGGCAAGGCTCCAAGACAAGATGCCCAACACAGTGAGAAGAGGTATAAATTTGCGCTCTCCCAGTTGAGAATATTTTATGCTCGTCACTCAACCTCGTCACTTCATTCTCTCATCATCTCTACATCGAGAGACGAATTTTCATCGAAATCGTAACTCTTTTAAGTCCCAGACGCAGCAACAGGAACACACTCCAGATTTACTCTCTCTTGAGGACTCCTCAATAACTTCATAACCCCACCATGGCGCCAGAGAAAAAGCATCCGTGCAACGAAAAGAATTGCAAGAGCCCCCGACATCTTCGAGTTACGTCCAACTATGTCAACTTGGCAACCAACTCAGCTAGCCCAACCAACGGCTCTGGGATCGACCAGAGTCCGTCTGCTAACACGTCCAACTCGCTTCACCACTACACGTCTCGGAATGATGAATTTCAAATGAACGAGACAACCTACTTATCGTTTGATCGGCCATGGGAACAACCCCACAATGCCGAGAACTACCTGGCTCCTACGAGTGGCACATCGCCTATGGAGAGATGGCAGAGAGAGAGCATGCTTGATGAACCTTGGCATGGAATCGAGGGGATCGCGGTTTGTGATGGCCCAGGCTTCATGTTAAGCGGGCATGACAATATGATGGATGATCTTGTGGCAGCAGGCTTGCATGGGCAGACTGAGGGAGCGGATAGCACGGCCTGCGAGCGTCCCTCAAGCGACAAATGCGATACTTGAAAGGCACGTTTTAGCTATCAATAGGAACTTGAGATATAATGATGATATGAATTACGCATCAAACATATATGGCTTTCTATACCTACTGCAACTTTATTGACTTCACTAAAGTAGATCACATGATACAACTATACACTATCTCTTCTCCTAGTGCTAGCATTTTCAATGAAGGATTACAGACTAGCAAACGTTATGACAGCTGCATTGGACAGACTTGTCAATATAATCGAAGGAGTCTTCTTGGTTATAGGTCCTCTCGCTCCGCTGCCGGGAAGGCAGCTGTTAAATATCGACTTCTTGAGCTGCTGCATACTTTCTCAAGCTTGAAAAGCTTGAAGAACTCTTTAAAAAGACCTCTAGAACAGATTCCAATAAAGCAATTATAATTTTCAAGGATCTTGTGCTTCGTGCAAAACCTAATTAATGCCCGTTGCTGGTGTTCCTTTCACTCCCACTTTAAGGCAACCAACAGAAGAATGCAGACAAGATACGACTTGACACGAGACCACTACATTAAAAGGACTTCCTCCGCAAAAGGATTTCTCTTTACCACTCTACACACTGCCGAGACTTAATCAACACCACCAGTAATACAAGAAAATGACCCCGAAATGTGTCCCATCGAAACTGAGATTTTTCATCCCCTCTGTAGTCAATGCAGGCTGTGCCTAGAGAATAAAGTACTACCAGACGGCACTTTCGATGAGCCTGTCTATAAGACAATGGCGGATGAAGCCCATTTCTGTCCAGCATGTAGAGCTAAGTACACAAAAAGAAGATCTTCAACGTCCAGCCTTGAAAATTCACGAAACACGAACCACACACGCAAAGATTGCATACAGCAAGAACCCGATAATGATCAATACGCTTTATTGAGTTTGAAAAATTGCTTAAATCAAGCGAAACACTATTTCCTCGAGCTAGGAGGACAAAATTGTTTATGGTGGATGATTCGAGGTTGAAATCGCTAGTCCTGAGAATCATCCTAGAATGCTACCACAAGGAGCATCAAGATACCTTGCTGGGGTCTACCAGTCGAACAAAGTGGTTCACGTGTTTATGACGGTCCTCGCCGATTGTCACGTAGACATTTCTTCGGGCACACTTGCGTTGTTCCAGCCCCCAAGGCTGCATCTCGATGCGCAATGTGTGGAAGAGAGTTCGTGGTAGAGGCAAGTGCCAATACCACCCAGCTTGTTGCTGAGCAGAACTTGCGCATTTTATTTATAAATGTTCCACACATTCATTGGCATGTCTGGAAAGTGCGCGAAGTATTCAAAAAGATTATATACCGGAGTTCTATTCCATGCCACAACAGTTGTCTCGTCGATCATTGTACCGCTCGTTTGATTGTCGCTCGACCGAGCTTGAAATGGCATTGGACGAATGGCGTAGCGGCAAGAGCAGTATGCACGCGACTTAGATCAAATCAACACAAAATGAGTCGAATATGTGATGGAATGATGTAAGACGCGATTCACTCCTGTTCTTTGTTTGTTCATTGAATTGTGTAAAGAGGACGAAGCGTAGGAACCCACTTTTGAGGGGTGAAAATAAGATCACGTGTAGACACACGTGACTGTCGCCGCTAGAAATGTTTTCGACTCGGATGACCACAACTCCTGCTTTAAGGACAAACACATCTCAAGGGACCTCGTGTTATCGATAGATTTCCTCTCGCACATTCGCGTCGTTGAATGCGACGGCCTGGAGATCGATGAGACCCCATTGATTGTCACTATCACTCGTTATCAATACAATCTGAGGACCAGCTTTCCCCACAAAACCAACAAACGCTCAATTGAGCTCGGTCAAGCTCAGGAGACAGCTCTCGATCTCCTCTGCCAATCTCAATAGCTCTGTGACAATTATCAACGTACTTCAAAGCTGCAAGGAACGCCGGCGCATACCTAGAGCTCCCTCGCGAAGCTGTAAGCTACCAACAACATGGCGTCCGAAGGCACTCCCAACCCTCCAGCTGCGTCTGGCATCAACGAAGCTCCAGTGAACGATTCTCCTCCAAAATATGTCCCGCAGTTTTCTGCTGCTACCGAGATGATTCTCAAGCGCATCCAATCCGGTGCTACGAGCTCCTTCGCGTCAACTGGCATTACTGGCACTCCCGCTGGGTACGAAGACATGAAGCGATCTGTTATGCAGAGCATGAAGACTACAATGAATATGGAGATTCCAAGCACGCCAATTGGAAGCGCAAACAGAGCTAGGGCTGGAAGAGCTTCAGCAGGTGGAAGCGGATCTCGAGGTTCGGCAACGCCAACAGCTGCATCGGCTAGCGGAGCCAAAGGAAAAGGAGGTGCGCGTCCGAAGGCGAGGGCAGGAACAAAGAGGAAGAGGGCGAAGAGTGAGGAAGAAGAGGACACAGAGGAGTCGGATAGTAACATGTCAAAGCTTGGAGGAGACTCTGATTCTGATGGTTCCGGAAGCATCCCAGATTTGCCAAAAATGACCCAATCTGGTCGCCAGGTCGTTAAACCACAGCAGTTTGTCCCTGCTAGCTACGAACCCTCTACAAAGCGACGTGCGCCGTCCAGGAAGACTCAAGAACAAGCACTGTGCAAGCGATGCGGCAGAGGTCACAGCCCCGAGAACAACATGATCGTATTCTGCGACGGCTGCAACGGAGGCTGGCATCAGCAATGTCACGACCCCAAAGTCTCCGACGAAGCTGTTCAGGACGAGAAGGCTCAATGGTTCTGCGCCGACTGCAGTCGCAAGAAGGGAATCAAGCCTACTCCGGAACCTCCAAAGGGCGTCAGCTGGGCAGGACGAAGTTCCGAAGAGGTATATCTTCCCACCAACTAAGTGTCAAACGTGACTGATACGATCCAGAAAAGAGCATACCTGAACTCCCTTCCTCACCCGCACTTAGTCTCCCTGCTCTTACAGGCGACGACCCTTCACCCTAATCTTCCCATCTTTCCCGCCACACCCGCGGCACCAGCAAACGCTCCTGTACAAGCATATTTTCCTCGCACTACTACTCCTCGCACAAATGTATATCCACAGCAACCGTTTCCTCCTTCTGCATCAACCGCCGGTCTCTTTTCTCGCGCAGAAGCAAACCCGAACGCGCCTATAAACTTCATTCGCAAAATTCCTCCTGGTTCATCACAGTCCCCTGCTCCTACAACACCAGCCTCTGCTACTCATTCTCAATCTCAACAAATGTTCACTCATGCATCTTCCGCGCCTCCACAACTACCTGCTCAAGGAGAAGATAGCAGGGAAAGCACACCTGCCAGTCCACCTTATCCCAAAGCCGGCAACGGTCTAATGGCCAAACTTGGACCAGACGAAGAGGATCTGGACTGGTTAGTTGACAACAACGATTTCGATGCCTTCAGTCATGTGGTCTACGACGATGCGGGAGAAAAGGTGGAAGAGAACGGTGTGCCGGTGAATGGGGCTAGTGTGATTGCTTAGTGTGGCGGGCGGATAGATGGGCGGTAAACTGTAATGTATGATTGGCATTAGTTTTCTATTTCCTTGGCGCTGGTGGTGGGCGTTTGCATGGCTGTGCTGTCTGTCTTGAGTTTAGGTGTGCTTCTGTAAGAAGTAGCAAGAGTATCATGCAAAAAAGGATTCTCCTCACCCCTCTCGTCTTCTCACACTATTCTCACACTATTGATGTTGAATGGTCTGCTGTACGCTGCCCGGTTTAGCAATCCCTTCCATGCCATCGACTTGGCCAGTAGTTATTCTGCTGCAGGAAGGATACGTCTTTGAATGAATTGAGCTTCGCAAACAACACAGCTCCAGACGAAAGCTCGTCTGGTCTGGGTTGTTTCCTGTCGGCCAACAAATATGGTGGTAGGAATTATCTCAACCTGAAATAGTTCAAGGGAAGCCTGTGCACTCCCTATGCCTATCTTGAGACATTATATTCACGCATGAAAGACTCAACTAGCCGGAAAGATGACAATATCGCCGAAGAAAGGTTGTGTTCCCTCATTCATGCAACCAATCTACCCTGTACACAAAGAATCAAACCCTTTCTCTCCTCTCCTGCTCCTATGACCTTTTTCCTCGTCTCTTGAAATCACCCCTTTTTTTCATCAAGTCAAACAACTGCTCTCGATCTATGGAACTGAATAAACTGCCCCATATGATGAGTCTGTAGCGTCGGACAATTCGCATTCGTAGTTCCACTACTAACCTCCAAGAAGTCAAGAGCAAACTGGACCACAACTTGGAAAATAAAGTATTTTAGACTTCATGCTATGTCTGCAACTGTCCTTGTACTATGAGTAAAAATAATAAAAGGTTTCCTCCATACAAATACTGCAGAAGAAGTATGCGGAAATGAATGCAGAAGAGAAATGCTAGTGCGGAAAGCATATACCTATGTAAAGAATGTCATTGAATATATGTCAGCTAGGTCTGGGCTTTGATTTCCTGAAAAGTGCTTGTATTAATGTGACCTATTCCAAGCCACAAGGGATAATATCCACAAGCCATAACTCCAGCTCCCATGCTGCGAGGATTAACTGGGCCAATTTCAGACCTCTGCCTTCGTCATTGCACCCTCTTTGCTGCCTTTCCAAAACCTCGTCCCACTCCTAGCAACCGAGTCTGTCACGCCAGGTATCGCATTTCTGATGTAGAAATGGTCTGCCTCGGGGTTCGCCAAAGCTATTCCAAAAGCGCCTGTTGGTCTGTCTTCGGTGTCTCTTTCTCCAACCAGGAACTCCTCGTCGATCGTGCCGACAGCAAGTTCAATGTCAGTATTCACTCCATGATTCGCTATCATCCTATTAGCATAGTAAAAAGTCATTTACTAAGAGAGAGCTTTGGAGCTAGGAGCTATCTCGAGAGCCGAGGCACAAGGAAAAACGGTTGTGATGGCTCCCGGGACAGCTTTTGGCTCCGGAGCTGCTCTCATAGAAAAGAGTAGCAAGCCAGTACGAGACTAAACTTACTCCAGGCTAGAGGCGAGCCACACTTGCTGCAGAAAGAGCGGTAACAGCCTGGGGAAGAGTTGTACTCTGCATATGTCGATTGGGACGTCCAGGTGATTTCAGATGCCGTCACGGTATGGTAACTATAGACGAGACTGCCGCAGTTCTTTCGGCACTGAGTGCATTGACATGTGTGAGGCTAGAACACCTCGTCAGGGCCGGTCTGGTTCAATGCATATCCTCAACCAGGACGAAAACCAGCACTCACCCCGCGTTTCCAATCGTGTTCTGAGGAGAAATCAATCTGATATCGCACTCCACCACACAGACAACCACCTGTGATCTTTTTGGGGGTCGGGATAGACATGCAGCTTGCCAGTCCGGACATCGCGGTGGTGTACTCGTGCTTTCGTGAATGATTATATGGAAAGTTTAGAGAAAAGAAAGTCTAGATTGTGCTTCGAAGTAATAACTCAATTGAGAGTCGTTCTTGAGAGATGTAGGAATAACGCCCTGCCGATACTTACATAGGCAGCATACTTGTAGATACTGTGCAGCAGTCACGCCCTCCGCGTTGCATTCAGTTCCAGGTTTTCGGAATCAGGCAGATGTGCTGTGCAACGTTGGAAATATTGGCGGGCAATACCACAGGCTGGCAGACGGATTTGGATGATCCCATCTTGATTTTCGTGAGCTGACGCGGGTGATGCATGTTGGAGCAATGGGAACGAAGGAGAGAAGAAGATGTTGCGGACGACGCGTCGTGGGGAACCCGTCGCATTGGCGATGACATCGCTGACAGGGATGGTCCAGAGGCGGATACCGAGGAGCCTTCAACCCTAGAGCTTCGATCCTTCGATCGATCCTTCCCAAAATAACTCTTCAACTCTAATTCGTAAGATTGTATGGACCGTATGATTCTCTCACCAATATCCATTATGTCTTCTGAACAGGAACATGCTACCAGGAAATGGAGCCTTTGCGACAATGGACTGGGATAATCTTGTGTTCAATTGCTGTGGATTCATCGCTGGACTCTTCCTCCTGCACTATGGCGCAGATCTCTTCGTCGACCATACAGCTATTATTGCAAGACGACTCAAGATACCAGAAACGCTGATTATTCTGCTCACCGTTGGAGCTGAATGGGAAGAGGTACTCGTCGCATCTCTACGTGCTCTGAACGGCTTTGATTGACACCTACACTTAGCTTGCAGTGGTCATTGCATCAATTGTCCAACATCAACCTTCGCTCGGTCTTGGAAACGTCGTCGGATCCTGCGTAGCAAATGTTCTTGGTGCTTTCGCTTTCGGGCTCCTCGCCCGTAATGCCCATAATAACCTCCGTTGCTTCGACACGAACTCCAAGATTTACGCTGGCGCACTCTTGGTCGTGTCATCAATGTATCTCTACTTGGCCCTCATGGGGCATCTAGACTTGACTGGTGGGATATTCTTCCTGGTTGCATTTGGGGTCTATGTCATGTCGATATGCTCAGCGATATACGATCGAATACTTACGCCCTCTACGCCAATCTCAAATGCTATGGACGAATCGCTTTCAAGTTCAGAAGATACCTCCGATGATTTCCATAGAGAGTTACAGGTCTCGATCTATCCCTCGGTCCTACAGTGTCCCCCTAACGAAGATACGCCCTTGGTAGGCGAACAGCCACCTCCCCGTAGGATGGATCATTCGGAGAATGCTGCTTGTCTTCAAAGTGCTGCTTATCACATCGCCAGGTCTATCGTTGGCATCACCGCACTCGTCATCTCAGCATATCTCCTGGTCCATACATCCTCATCACTATCCAGTATCCTCCACCTTTCACCTACAAGCTTCGGCATCACTTTCCTGTCTTTCTTTACTACCATCCCCGAGAAGGTCCCGGCCGCACTCGCCAGTTGGCAAGACCGTCCACAGAACATGGCCGCCTCCACAGCAGGTGCCAATATATTCTTGCTGACCCTGTGCTTGGGTATCATATTCTTGACAGGTAATGGTGATGAGGAGCTGGCAAGGAGCATTACTGCATTTGAGGTATGGAGCGTCTGGGGCTGCTCGCTAGTCCTGACGTTGATCGTGTTACTACGAGGTAAGAGGTGGATGGGCGGTATCCTGCTGGGCTTCTATGTTGCATTTCTCGGAGTGGAGGTTACTATAAGCAAGAGGTAATGCTGTGTTATTCTGAGAGCTGATATGCACCCTTTGTGTAGATATATCCATTGCTATGCCCCATCTCGAAGAAGGAGAATCGAAATCACTAGGCTGAGAGAGCTTAACGACTTGGAGAGACTACTGCTTCATCACACGTCAAGAGGCCGATTCAATTTCTCAAATAGATTTCTAATTCGTCTGATTCTCCCATCCCATTTAGTGTGCTTCGCCTACACCAGACAAGCAACTCTTTTTCCGTACTTCGCTTTCCATCCATGCAATCATAACCCATACCGAAACGCCGAACTCAAAATCCCAACCATCAAACATCCCAATGCAAGTCAAAACCTACAAACCGAGACCTACATACCACTCAAATCAACCGAATGCTCTTTCCACACCTCCTCCCCATCCTTATGCTCTTTATCCTCCTTTTCCACCTTCCTCCTCCTATGAACAACCAATCCCTCTCCACTCTTCTCCCCCAACCTCCCTTTCTCCACATACTCCCTCTCCAACCATCTCAAATGCTCCCTCCCCCTCCACAAATCCGTCTCATTCCTCTTCTCCTTCTCATCCAGAAACTTTTTCTCAACCGCCGCAATAGTATCCAATCCCACCTCATCCATCTTCTCACAAATCCCCTGTTTCGCCCCAAAGAAATCCCGGAACAACTCATCGACTTCCTCTGGCTTCGCAACACGATCTTTCAGTATTAGGAGCGTCTCGCGTTTCATCGCCGCCCAGAGACGCGGGAATATCATGCCTGTGCTTTCGTTGCCGACAACCATGGGTAGGAGACCCATGGTACGCATTTGTGCTGTGAGGAAGGAGATGAGCGGAGGGGCTGTGTAGCCACAGCTCATGAGCTCGACGCATTTATTTCCAGGCGGGATGTAATAGAGGGTGTTGAGGACTCGTTCTCGATGCTTGACTTCGGTGACTAGTTCTCGGGATTTGAAGGATGAGGAGTTGGTTGCGATTATGGCGTCGGCGGGAACGGCGCGGTCAAGACGGCCTAGCATTGAGATCTTGAGTTCCAGGTCTTCGGGGATGCATTCGATTATGAGCCAGGAGTTGGACACGGCGTCGAGGAGGGAGGTGCTGAAGTGGACGTGGCCTGGGTGGGTGTCGTGTGTGGAGCAGTAGGAGGAGAGGGTATCGGCGATGTATGGGGTGGCGCTGTCGAAGGCGGAGATGTCGTTGTCGTAGAGGTTTACTGGTCGGCCTGTGGATGCCCACTGTGAAGAGGGTAGATTAGCAAGCTGTGGGAAGAGAGGGAAGAGGGAAGAGAGCTTACAACGACTGCTAGTCGTCTGCCAAGGACGCCTGCACCTATGATTGTGACGGGTCTATTTTCGACATCTTTTGGTGGCACCCATGTTGCCTTGGGTGGTGATTCAGCATCTCCTGGGCTTACTTGTACTGGAGGTGGACTGATGGGACTGGTTGAGAAGGCTCTGTTTGTAATTCGGGTAGTCGAGTATGCTCTGGATTGGACAGCTGATGTTCGGATCTGCAGGTAAGGTGTGTATTGTTGTAAATGATTCGAGGTCTTCGCCCATCTCGCAGATAGAGAGTCCCTGGTCATAGGAAGAAGGGATTGGAATGAAGCTGAGAAGAGAAGAGGAGGAAGTGGTTGTTTGCAGACTGAAGGAAGAGCGCCGGAGCCTGCTAATCTCTGCTCTGCTTGAGCTACTGCTCTTGGAAGCCACACTGGCCATACTTGAGCTTGTGTTCGCAGAGTGGAGAACGACATCTTGTCAGATCTATTGTGTTGTTGTTGTTCATAGCAATAGGGAAAGGACGAAGGGGAAAGAGAACGTATATATGGAAGCGACTTAACTGAAGGTGGGAGATCAGATCATTCAACATGCTACCAAACGGTGGATGCAGGAACACGCTCGGTTGGGTGGAAGGACGAGAAAGATCGGGTCGTCTCAGGATCAGCTCATGCTGTTTGTCGGCGGCACCCCGCGCTTGCACGTGATCCTAGCTCCGAACACAACCTTAACAGCCGGTGCAATTTCCTTCCTTTTCCTTTCTTCTCATTCGACACACAAGTTTTCACTTATGATATGTTCATCGCTCTAAGGCGGCTACTTACTGGGCTTCCCACGTCGCAATTGATTCTCTCTGACAAAATCCTTCTCATCCAAGGTATAGATAAAGTTATCTTACATCGAAAAAGGCCCAAAGTTAAGCCTTGCCAGCGCCACCTCGAATTCTTGGTTCGAGCGGAAATACCTGTTCCTCTTCCGTCGCATTTTCATACAGCTCTGCCCATCTTGATTTCAATGGTTCTGGTGTCTCCCATGCAAGCTCAGGGTCTCTTAGCCAAAGTCTGATCAAGTGTCTCCTAAACGCGCAAGTTAGCTGCCACGGTTACCCATCAAGAAAAGAAGGAATTTACTCCTGGCCTGGTGCATCAACGAAACCGTCTCGCGCATGGAATATACTCAAATTGTTAACGTATTGAACATCACCTTTTTGAAAATCAAGTGTCACACTAAACTTTTCGGCGAGGAAGTGAAGTGCATCCAGAGCTTCGGCTTGTGCTTCTGTAATCGGAGGAATGTCCTTGCTTCTTGGAAGATTGAGGAATCCTGTGAATCCTCGACGAGCGTATTGAATGATGACACGTTCTGGGTTATTGTCCTGTCCCGGCGTGTGGTATAGAAGAGGCCTGGTGCTGTACGGTTTCTCAACATTTCCGTACCTGCCCCAATCAGCACTCACTCAGCGTGTTCGGAGGATGATAATTACCCATCGAATGCCCAATCTTCTGAAAGGGTTTTGATCAAGTCAGGTCTAGTCCTGGCTAGCTCATTGTAGACCCTCCAGCTGCTTGCAAGTTTGCTTGCGCCACCTCGTGCTGCGGTATTGAGGCAAAACAAGGACACGATATCTCCGGCGTCTGTATGGAATACTTGCTTATCGGTCGTATACGCTGGCGCACCAATCCTGCCTGCCACAGAAGTTTGACTGAGATCTTTGATATGATTTAGCATAGAAGATTGTCTAACACCATCAACTATTTTGTTATCTTGTCGACCTCGAACACTTCCAATATACGACGAAACTCCAGCATAGATGATGACATTCTCTTCTGTGGAGTACCGGTCGACATCAAGACCTCGTAAGACGAAGAAACCTCTTCCATTTTGCAAAACTTTAGCCTGTTCACGCAGGATTGGCGACAAACTGGATAGTGGAAACGTAGCCTGACCAACATGCCCGATCGGTTTCTGGAGTCCTACGCTAATCATCAATGGTAGTACAAGGAATGGATCTCGACCTGCCCACCTTTGAAATGTAGGAGAGCGTTGTGTATCTCTTCAAGTTGAGGCTTTGTCAAGACCAAATCCCAAGGACTTTTGTTTTCGAAATCTTTCCCTTCCCACACCAACGGCCCAGTCAGCCTAGCAGGAAACCCTGCTGGAAGACCGACGTCCGGACGTCTTTGTGCTTTCAGATGTTCTGTGCGCAGCCTGAATTTCTCGAAATCGGGGTGATAAGATATATCAGGCTGCTTTTGTACGAGCGTCATTTTGTCAGAATCAGGGATCGAGATCGAGACACTGATGACGGCGACGGAAATGGGGACAATGATTAAATATATAAACTACTTAAGATACAAATTTCCCTCAAAAGTGGGAGAGATATTTTCACTTCGCTAGAACACGTCGAGATGCGTTGATCTGCAGGATGGCGAAAGAGGGGTTCCGGTCCAAACCACATGGTGTGAGGATGGTGAAATGCCACGTGAACATAACGAATATTGACGATGCAGTACTGACCACATCTTGCCGTATGTGACCATCGTCTCAGAGAAATGCAATGCACGATGGAAGGGATAGTAGAGCTTCAGACTACCTAGAAGAACAAGAAAGGGTGACCCCTCGTCCACACGTGATTGCCAGGGTGGATCCGAATGCGAGTACGAGTCCGCAATAGCCTTTTCTGGAATCCTCGTTCCTCTATCTTCCCTCTACCACAATTCTATATGAGATCTGTCATCAGCAAACGATAATTTTCCCATCACATCGTTTTATTTTTTCTAGGTCAAGGCTACAAACATGCACCATGGGTGTGCTGAAATTCTCTTTGTATTGTCTACCGCGATTGGATAGCACTGCGCTCAGCTGAAATCTTCACGTTCGCAGCCTCGTTGTCATCTACTTTTTAAAGCAACACACTTCTGAGCAAACGTCGACTCATTTCCTCCGCCTCTTCCAGCCACTATGGAAACAACTTACAGGGCATTGATCAGACCCATTCCCCCACGCCTCAGGCTCGCAAATGCAGCAACTCAAGAGGCCAGCAAGGCCTGTCAATACTGCTCTGCTCTCGTGCCAGATAGGTCCAAAGTAAAGGATGGCTTGATAAGAACATCTTATGAGCGAATCGATGTCTATCCAGACTTCCCCGAGCTTAAAGCATCAGCAAGAGAAGGGTGCGGTTTGTGCAGATTGGTAAGGAAGGCGATTCGGTCTGGCTGGGCTGTTCGTCCTATGGAAGAATGGGGAGTTGCCCCTCTAAGCGAGAAGGATAGTTATTGGGATGGACTTTTCACTTCAACGTGGGATAGGAAAGTCAGGATCCATAGGGCCATATTCACAGTGCCAGACGTTCACGCAAAACCACAAGTTGCTTCGAGGCAGGAGCCTGACAAGATGGTATTAAGCCTCAGCATGGAATTCGGACCGTTGACTCTACCCAATACCTCTGACGCTGAAGAAAGCCACGGGGAAATAGGTCAGGTCATCAGCTTCAAGGTGTTCGACCAGCAAGGTACGGGGGTTGTCTCTCATGATACTTTTCAAACTGATTTGTTGCTTAGATCTTGAGTCTAGTGTAGAAGAACGTCGAAGACGGTTGTCAAGTATCAATGCTTTGTCGTCATCAAATCTCACATTGCTATCCAATTGGATCACGGACTGCAAATCATCACACGCAACATGCCAGGTCCAAGAAAGCTCGTGGCTTCCAGGCCGTCTTCTGGATGTTGGCCCTTCGGATGGAGCGCAGCTTCCGCGTCTAGTCGAGACGTCTTCCGACTCTGTCCAAGGAAAATACGCAGCACTGAGCCACATGTGGGGTGACATGAGCAATCGCCCGCCTTTGCGCACCTTTCTCTCGAATTACGATAATATGCAAAACGGAATCCCGATTTCTAGCTTACCAAAAAACTTCGTAGAAGCAATGATCGTGACCCAGAGGCTAGGCCTTCGATACCTATGGATCGATTCCCTGTGTATCGTTCAGGATTCGTCTTCCGACTGGGAAAAGGAAGCTGCAACAATGCATGAGGTCTACAAGTATGCAGAAGTGACTATTGTGGCGTGAGTTGATTTCCTCATGAAATGATAACGATGACTGACTTGTCCGAGCACCTCTGCATTGTCCACTCGTGACGGATTTTTGGAGCGCACCTTGCCAATGATCCCAGCAGCAAAGATCCAGTATGCTCTCAACAACTCTCCCAACAGCGATAATATCTCAAAAGACGGTATTGTCTCAAAAAATGATACAGCATACATGATACTGGCTGCCCAGGACGACCAAGAAACTGGAAATTGGAGTGGTGATGTGGATGGCAGCACATGGAATACTCGAGGCTGGACATTGCAGGAAAGGAGCCTCTCAACAAGATCCATTCACTTCTGCAAGAACAAGATGTACTTCGAATGTCGCAATTGTCGGAGATCTGAGGAGAACGAACCATTCCAAGAATACCGTCCTTTCGCAATGTGGCCAAGGAATGAGCCCTGGATGCAAGATTCTTCGCTTCTAGAAATGGTTGCAAAACGACAAAACCAACTATATAGTCGCTGGATCAGCACTGTGACAAACTACACTGCGAGAAACCTCACGAAAATATCAGACAAGCTGCCCGCAATTCAAAGTACAGCTTCAGAGATGGCATCCTTCATCAACGACACATATCTATCGTTTGCCGGGATGTGGAAAAACAATCTTCAACGAGAATTGCTATGGCAAGTCAAAGATGGGTCGACCTCAAGACCTGATGATTTCATTGCGCCGACGTGGTCTTGGGCTTCTGTGAATGCCAAAGTTCACTGGAGCCAAACCATTGTTCGCCTAGACAAGGAACACGAATCGTTGAGCCAAGAATCATTCAAAGTGATCTTCACCTACAGCGACATGTTGACAGTCGATGCCTTGATCTACCCCCTCGCTTTCGCCAACGAAGTCCACGAAGACGATCGATGGATAAACTTCTCTCGTGCAATTTTACCCATCGACTTGTTCATTCATGCGCAATTATCACCAAGTCTAGAAACAAATGAATATCAACCATACGAAACATCAAAGGAACGAGAGTCCGCCATTCATCAGGGAAAGGTAGTCAAGTTTGCCGAGGGTCGTCTCGACTTGGATAATAAAGACAACTTGACCCTTTCTTCAAGTCAACTTTTTTATCTTCATGTTGATTCGTCCAGAAGTCCATCGGGGCTTATTCTCGAACGCGCTCATTCGAAGAGATTACCAGCCTATCAGAGGGTGGGCGTTGCTTCTATTTTCACTGAGGATAAGCGGGATCTGATTTATTCGAGTCCATTCGATAAATCCACAAAGTTGCAGCAAGTAACCATAGTATGAGAGGTGATCCAGGATATTTGTCTACAGTCTAGGTTGCCGAGACTAAGAAGGGTCAGTGGGAATTAAAAAGTGTGATGTGGACTAAGAAGCCCCAGGAACATTGATAACCTACTCCGGTAGCTTTCGGTATTGCAATATCTTTGACATATTTCTCGAGGTAGCTAAGCGCATGCGGCCAAAAAGAATGCTTTCTGATATTCGGTTTTGACTCACCGAAAATTGGTATAATACTTTAATCATCTTTGGACAATGAATAGAGCTTGTGCAGGATCGAGTAGCTTCTATTACTATCTACGCGACTAAACGTATTCAGTAGCCTTGTACAAGGCGCAATGTATACACTCTAACAACAAGCCAAGTATAAGCAGACTTACCCTATTATCTAACAGCCCCCTCCTCCTTTAATTTCGTGATCTCTGATTCGCTCAACCCAACGACATCTCTCAACACCTCATCAGTATGCTGACCTAGCATGGGTGGCACACTTCTAATCCCGGGTCTACTCTCGCTATACTTAACGGGCGTATTAACCATTTTGATATCTCCGCAGAACTCATGCCTCATCTCCTTAACCATATCTCTCGCAAGAACATGCTCATGATTCAATGTATCGTGCACATCGTTAACAGCAGCATATGGCAACCCACTCCCCTCAAAGACATCCAACCATTCTTTCGTCGTCTTTTCTTGCGTGATTTTCTCGATTAAGGAATCTAGCTCCGCCCGATGCGCGACTCTTTCGGCATTGACGGCAAACTTGACGTCCGTTTTCCATTCTGGTCTTCCCAGTCCGTCGCTCAAGAGTCCAAAGAGGCGATCATTACCACCGCCGAAGAGAATATCTCCATCTTTCGTCTTATAGCTTTTGTATGGAACGATACTGGGGTGTGCAGTTCCCCATCTCCCTTGATCCCGCTCCCCACTGACCAGACACGAACTGGCAATATTGGCGAGCGTAGCAACTTGACAGTCACTCAATGCTGCATCTATATGCTGGCCTCTTCCAGTCTTCCCTCTAGCTATTATAGCAGCCATAATCGCATTCGAGGTATATAGTCCAGTTGTCAGATCTGTAACCGCTACACCAACTTTGACGGGTGGTCCGTCTCGAGAACCAGTGATGTGCATGAGTCCCATTTCAGCCTCGACCATGACGTCGTAACCTGCTCGCGAGGAGTAGGGACCTGTTTGACCATATCCAGTTATAGATGCATATATTAATCGTGGGTTTATTTTTCGCACTGTTTCATAGTCCATGTTATATTTTTTGAGGGAGCCTGGTAGGTAGTTCTCGACCAAAATGTCGGATTCGGCTACGAGTTTGTGCAGAATATCGACGCCAGACTTATGCTGGAATGATAACCCGAGGGACTTCTTGTTGCGGTTTACCTGGGTAAGGAGAATGAGCCTGTACTCTGGAAGAAGCACAGTAGGAGTATACACGTACAGCAAAGAAATATGCAGACTCTCCTTGGCCTGACTTCCCTGAGTCTGGGAGGTATTTTGCGTATGGCGGCCCCCATGCTCGTGTATCATCACCTCTGGTAGGGTGCTCGACCTTTATGACTTCTGCGCTAGAGTTCGTGAGTTTCGGGTCTCGAAGGTGGGGTTGATTTGAGAGAAGAGGAATACCCTAGGTCGCCCAGTATTTGTGTGCAGTATGGCTGTAGCAGATATTAGTGGCCAATTCAAACACTGGAGCATAATTTCCATACTCCTGCAAGCACTCTTGTCATGTCAAGAACTTTGTATCCTTTTAGAGGGAGCGTCGTATCGTCCACAGCGACCTCAGCAAATGTCCTGTAGAAAGTCGAATGTACGCCATTGGGACCTGCCAGTCGCCGTGAAGCTCGACTGAATGTGCGTGAACACATATAAAAGGCCATGATTCGTATACATAAGTTGTGGAACGTTCGCAAGCTGGAGAACCTTGGGATGTTTGTTCGTCGTTGCCCTGGCCCCGCTACCCCAGATTCTCGGCTAACCTTATTGTTCTTCCGGGAAGGTTAAGGTTACCTCGGGTTTCGGGTCATGTCTTCCCCGTCATCTCTTCGCTGTCATCGTACAACTTCCACTACGCATCAGTGATTGATGACTCTCTGATCTTGCAATCATACTAGCTTTCAACTTCTCTTTCCCCAAGATTGTCACTCACCTTGTATGCTCTGTTATCACATCAGACAGTGTCACCCGACATTCTCTCCGTCTCTTCATCTCGATGACCCGCACCTCCTCCGCTAGGCTGGCACTCAGTCTGCAAGCTCTATTGAGATAGCTCGTCACATTGCGATATTCCATTCTTCTTGTTTTCCTTTATTTTTAACGCTCTTAACTTCATGTCAACATTGCACACACTCTCGCAGGACTGTATCGTACCTAATATGATTGCTTACATACGTCGTCCGAATGTCCATGACCCGAAACCTCTCACCAGCACATCCTCACAAGCATAAGCAAATAGTGAGGCTAGCATTTTCGCCCGGTTGCAGAGCTACTATCCCAAACTTAATCATGCACTAATTGCTCAGAGTGTGCCGCAATGGCGATGCCCCCAACAAGAGCCCCTGACGTTCATGCAGAGGAGGATGGAGAATTGAGATGAGGTTGGGTTGGAAGACTGGCTACGAGTGGTGAGAGTGTTGAGGAAGAAACGGGTTGGAAATTGCAGGGGAGTTTTTTGTGGCAAATTGCTGCAGTGTGAGTTAGGCAGGTACGATGGCTGTGAGGAGAGTGCCCTGTTGGGAGCAAGTGCGTGATGGGCAGGAACCACAAGTGCAGCACGAGAATGGAAACGACCCCTCTGATTTCGCTGTCACCATTCTCATGAAAATGAAATGTGTTGCAGTCGAATTCTTGATCGCAAGCGCGAACAAGCTCGTTCCTATTTTATGAATATCTCATATCTAGCGAATCTCTAGAGGTGAGGCTTGATGGTCTCGTCCCTCAAATCTTCTGCCTTGCGTCGTCTCGACGTTTTAAGAAGGCGTAATGCGTGGGCTTGACGTTCTGCTAGCCCCCGAATATTCCATCTGTTGTTCCTACTTAAATGCTTTCGTCCTCCTAAACTCCCAAACGGAGCCAGCGGGGGCAGTGGAAGTCACAGGAGCATACCCAAGCACACTCTGCACAAACACCAAGACGAGCATGGCGCTGACCTCTCTGCCTCGTATTGCCTCCATTGCCAGTGTGTCATTCATCAACCCAAGTCCAAATGCTGATTCTTGCAATTTGATCTCAACAACAGGCGGCTAGCATCACAACACGTCAGCGCGTGTAAAGCGTCTATCACGATTCTAGGGAACGGGCTTACTCGATTTGCTCTCGATACCTCGCCTCTGCACCATCTTTTCAGATACGCATCGAGACATGCCAGACTTGGAGCATGACTTCCATGTATCACCACTCGCATCGCACCTTCCTGTTTGACAACAAGCCAATATGGCAGTCGTTTCGTCAGCTCCTCTGGTCTTGGCAGTGTTGAAACTTCAGGGATCGCATCTTCGCCATCATCCTCTCTTTGTACAAGAACAGGCTTAGCATAGGCAGAGGCCTTCTTGGAGTCATGGGGAGATCCAACGATCAATTCAGCCCAGTCCTCAGGATCCTCCACAAGGGATGCCTTCGTCGCTAGACTGGAAGCAGGCATCGGAGGCGATGCTGTAAATAAATTCAGGAAGTCTGTTGAGAATCCTGCAAGCACAGTACTCCTATGAGGAGGCTCTGATTTGGGCAGCGCGATCACGAATACGGATTTGTTCGGTCGCCATGCTGTCGTCGGTCGATTTGATGTTGGAGATATCTAATTGTTCGTCAGCTTGAAAATGATGCGTCGTGGGATAAGTCTCAGACTACCTCCAACATCAACGTCAAGCTGGATCGAGCTTTCAACGCATCAAGTAGCTGCTCGACCTGTTCTTCATTCTCATCACTTTCAAGCCATGTAGTCAATGCATCACACCACGTGATAATCGTGGTTGCGATGGTGGGCACGAATGTCGACGAGTCAGGGTAGTATGCTTGGAGCGTCTTCCATAGCATGGTCCATTCTGGGTCCAATGTGATAGGATAACCAAGTGTGGCTGTCACTGCATCAGTCTTGACTACGAGAGCACATGTTGGTGATGTGATGTGGTCACGGATGTTTTGGCGTATGCGAGTTGGTCTTTCGGGTTTGAATTAGTCTGATGAACTTGCAGGCGGACATGGATTGTGCCGACTTACAGAGCAGACATTTTAGCTGTATGTTTACCTGAGGATAGTGCAAGTGCTGGATGAGTTGTTCTTCTATTTCATGAGCAAGCACTGCCCACGAAATCATGATGAAGCTATCGCCAAAAGAGGGGAAACGAAAGGACAACATCTCTGCACGGACAGTACCTGCATATACAATTCCTAGGATGCGCTCTAATGTCTGCCAGTTGTCGGAGCATTTCTCTTGGCTGAGCGCCTCATACCATTTTAGCTTTATTTTCCTTTTGTCGTGCCGTGAAGCTTCAGCTGGCGCGGGAAATATCCCGCGTCAATGAACGGTGAGCTTCAAATGTCTCACATGTTGTCACTATAGCTCAGAAAACAGGCCTCCATATCGCGGGGAATATTTTTATGTACCGTTTCATGTGGTCTTAGAACGCCAAGGCACACCGAGTATCGGTTCGTGAAAGTTGCTTCAAGAGCTTGGCAGCGTTGTGGCGTTTTTCGTGGAGATTGATTCAATCCTGCGAGGCTTCCCAGCGTTCGCTCTAGATCACGGGACATCGAGCGACGGCATACCTAGGTAGGTAAGTAAGAATTCAAAGTATAAAGAGTCAGAAGTCTTTTTCTGTCAGTTCTTGTTTCTTATTTAAATCCCAAATATTCGATTCTCTTGCTTTCCTCCTACCAATTATCTAAAACCAAAGCACCAAGATGTCTGCAGATAAAGCTCCTGCTGAGAAGCTCCCTCTTGCTTTAAGGAAGAATGGTTTGTTATACTCCAGTATGCCTCACAGTTTTGCTGACTATTGCTGTAGTTCGCGATGGCTGGGAGGCTAAAAAGGAGTCCCTGGAGACCCAAATGGAGACTCTCCTTGGCGTCAAGTGGACACTCACTTGCAATCCTCTCGTGATCTACCCTTACGCCGAGAAAGATTCATATGGCTCCAACTCCCTTGGCGACTGTATCTTTGCGTCAGTACTCTCTTTCCACCCTAGTACCCACCACAAATATATTCCTAACACTCATCCAGCTATTTCGACGCTCTCGTCTGGTCCCTAAAATCCTTCGTCGAGAAACACGGCGCAAGCGGCGTCCAAGAACTCAACACCGTCGCCCCAACCCACGTCGCCACTCTCCTCCCTTCAGCCAAGTTCAGCTATTGCGGCTGCCTCATCTCAGACGGACAACTACAACTCGTCTTCCACCCCGAAAGGCTCGGCACGAACATCAGCTACGTCGCTCAAGACCTCGACAAAGCCCTCTCGGAAGCCCCCCATCCAGAGGGTGGCCCAACATTATCCTACGCGGCTCGCCATTCCATTAAAACTGACTATGACTCTAAGATTGAAGCTCTGACCGAGAAAGCCCGCAAGATGCTGAAGAATGAGAGCTTTAAGTTCGAGCCAGCGTTTGATGCGCTGGGACAGGGGTTGAAGAGTGGCAAGGGCGTGAGAGATGATTGGGAGACTAATCTTGGGAGCTTTGCATTGAGCTATTTTCAGAGCTTTGTGGATGTGCTTGAGAGGGAGAAATTTGCTGATGATGAGTTGTTGAGAGAAGGGTTTGAGGAGAGTATTTCTAAGGGTGTGGTGAAGTTGACGGTTGTGGAGAAGTTGGGAGGAGGGAGTGGTGGGAATGGATACAATGAGATCTTGGTGGAGGATGGAGAGTTGAGTATTCAGGTATGTGACCCTAAGTATGCTGGCTTGCTTCGTGTTTGCTAATTCGTAGATAATAGACTACGGCTGAGAAGTGGGGCACGAATATCCATTATGCAGCGGAGAAACTCGTCGATATTTTGTAGACGGGACTTGGTATGGCGAGCTTCCAGTATATATGCCCTTCTCACCAATATCACTCTACTCCCGGAACGGTTTATTGCTGTGTCTATGTCTGTATTCAATAGCAGCATATGTGCCTGCCACGCTTGAAGGTAAGTATCCAATACACAACGAGGCCTAGCTCTCGTGAAAAACAACGCTTTTCTTAATGTTCATGCATGCCATAAATGAGTCGGAGCCCTTACGTGCATCTTAACCCGCTCCCTAGACCGTCAACTCCACCGCCGTGCTAGCATCGAGTTGTTTCCTATAAGGCTTCAAAGCCTCTTGTACCTCTCCACCCTCTCCGCAATACTTCGTGACCTGCTCTGGACAACGGCCAATGAAAAGCTTAGGGTCAAGCATCGTATCTACTTCGCCCCAAATTGGCTTGAAGAATTCAGATTGCTTGATCAGCTCAATGAGGTTGTTCTTCCCTCCTTCCTCTTTGACAACAATACTAGCTTGGTGGCTCAAGATTCGGATCTCCTCGTGGGCATCTTGTCGTGACTTGCCAAGAGCAACCATCTTCATGATCATGTTTTCGCTAGCCATGAAGGGGAGTTCTTCCATCAGGCGAGCGTGGATGCGCTTTGGATAAACCACAAGGCCGGATGAGACGTTGTCCAGGGTCATCAGGATAGCGTCGGCAGCGAGGAAGAGGTGAGGGAGGTCAATTCGGCGGATGGCGCCTGTTGTTGTCAGTAATTGATTTAATGAACTGTGATTGATCGAGCTTACTATCATCGAGAGTTCGCTGTTTATATATTGTCAGCCAAGAATATTGATATTGGTCATTTATAGGTGCAGCTTACCTCGAACCATTGGGATGCGAAGGTGTCAGAGCAGTCTTTATTCAAGTTGGACAAATGACGTCCCAAACCGCATATCCGCTCACAACGCATGGGATTACGCTTGTAGGCCACTGGATTTAGTTTTAGCACATTCTTACTTTATAAGCTGAGAGAAGAGAACAGTCGTGAAATTAAAGAAAGGTTCAAAGGCGCAGAGGCACTCACTTGCTGATGAACCGATCTGCGAAGCTTCACGAGGCTATCTGTATTAGCAGGGTTCCATTTCCCTCTCTTAATATGCATACCTCTTCAAGTTCCTTCTGGGACGCCTTAATACATGTTAGCATTTGACTTCTAATGGATCATGCGAGAACTTACTAGATGTCTGATATCTGATCCAATTTTTTGGACAGTTGCACCAAATGCAGAAAGTGCATTGGCAATGCGCAGATCGACTTTTCTCGTGTAGGTCTGTGTGGAGATGCTATAGCACCTAGGGAAGCCAGCTTTTTCGCAGAGAATCTCATTCAATTTGTCAATCTTGACTGTATCGCCGTGGAAGATTTCCATGAAGCTGGCTTGCGTGCCCGTCGTTCCTTGTGCACCTCTAAATCTGAGATCGGCTCTAACTTTCTCGAAATCTTCCAAATCCATCATCAGATCTTGAACCCACTGAGCGGCTCTTCTCCCAACCGTGATTGTTTGTGCAGGCCTGTGAACTCTTAGTAAGCTGTCCAACTAATTTGCGATAACTCATGCATTACTGGTAGTGAGTGTAGCCAAGTGTTGGCAGATCCTTCCACTCAATGGCGAAATTTGACAGCTTTTGAATGACTCCGGCGAGCTTTGGAAGGAGGAGATCAAGTCCGTC
Organism: Mollisiaceae sp. DMI_Dod_QoI; assembly: GCA_009613015.1. NCBI lineage: Eukaryota > Fungi > Ascomycota > Leotiomycetes > Helotiales > Mollisiaceae > Mollisiaceae sp. DMI_Dod_QoI. The sequence goes on from VXCB01000076.1 coordinate 179,228, forward strand.
GCGAAGGAAAATAAGGTCGGCATTATCCTAAATAATGAAGCATGAGCATTTGCTAATCCAGTCGACGGGAATATATGCGGCAGATAACTGTGCTTCTAACTTACGGTTACATAGCAGCTCGTAGCTCCCCAATGGATTATACCAGCAGCTCTACCATGTTATTAGCATAGAACAAAGCAACCTCTGAAGAGAAAGCTCCGGAGTAGAGAGACAAGGGCAAACGGCTATGACGGTAGTCTAGCAAATTCCTACTCCGGAGCTCTCACGTTGAAAACGGTAGATTGGCATGAGGGTGAACTTACGCAGGGGCACGCTGACCGAAGGCAAAGACATGGGCCATAACGTCGTGTCGGCGTCTGTAAAAAGGCGTAATTAGCAAATGGATGCACCACAGAGTATGCCGCCAATGCATTGACCTACATCTTCTCTTCTTCAGCAGCAACATGGAAGTCATGCTCCGTCATCTCGATATTTGCTTTCATTTGTGCAATTGCCTCGTCGCTAATGTCGAGTCCCAATTCCTTCTCGGCCTCTGCAAGCCAGACCCAGAGTTGTCTCCTACATAGATTAAGCATCGAGGTATGCAATCATGAGGTCTGTTGGGTTATTGTACCATGTCTCACCACGCTGTTTCGCAGAGAAGAGGTGCTTCATCTCCATGCCTAGCCAAAGTGTCAATGATCCGAGCATCAGACCATAAAACCGAACCGGAGTACAATTGACTATAAATGAGAGAGAAATACTTACTCGCATATCGCGAGGCTAAGGGTGTCTGATAGATCTGATTTCCCGACATGTTGGATGGTTTGTTTGTGTTGCAAGAAGCTTGAAAGAAAGCAGTCAAAGCTTTTGATGGAGGGATGGTGGGGTGGAAATTGCCCCGCCAAAATAATATTTTGACACGGCCGCTAGTCTGGAGTGGTCTTAGGATGTCCTGACTATCGTAGCGCATGCACCCTAGCGTAGCCGAGCCTAGCCGGGATTGTTCCTGACAACACCCGACTTCCTTTCCTCCCTCTCTTTCTCTCTCCTCCTTATCATGCAGCGATATTGTGCTAAGTCTCCTTCTCATTACTCAGCTGACTTTTCATTGCGTCCGACATTTTCATTTAACTCAATTTTCCTGGTTTTCTGTCTTGACAGCCCTTGCAAAATTGAAAATGAGCTAAGTTTCACGTCTCCTATTGTATTTTTTCACACTTCTCTTATAAGTACTCGGCATCGTGCACAGCTCTGATATCAGTCTTCAATGACACAGTGATGTATCGCAATTTCTCTATATATTAAGAAACGAGCAATAAAGTTAATCAGTTCGATGGCCCACTTTTAGATCCAGATATTTCAATACTCACTAATACTAGCGAGGGCTTAGACCTCATGCAGAATCAAGGCGAACAAGAAAGGAGGACAAATACAAGGGAGTAACGATTCTATGAGCAATAGTGGGCCTGTCTTGTCAAATATATATGAGGGGTTATTTCTATCTAATATGCGACTTGTTACAATGCAGGGGGCCGAGGCCATGATTTACCAAGACTTCCAATTAACTATATGTCTGAAAGGATTCAGAATCACAGTCGTTAGAAAGATGTTGAGCAGAAAAAATATCATTTTCCAATCGGAGCCCTCACTTGATTTCTTCGCCCTTTTCCTCCGAGTTTTACCGGGTTCCAGTATCTCCAAGTTTCTTCCTTTAACAGGGTTCTCACTGAATCTTTTGGGTCAACTAAATTGTCTACCCACTTCAAGAATTGTGATAAGTTCTCTCGGAAAGCATAGGCGCTGTCGCGTTCTGGAAGATATCGAAAGATTTGATAACTGAAGTTCCCGTTCGCGCCCGCCTTGAAGAGAAAAACACGCACTATCTCTCTATTGTGTATTATATAAAGGTGATGTAGCTTCAAAAAAAAACCTAAGTGTAGCAGACCTAATTAAAGACATTGGCTCAGTTGGGTTTGAGTGTTTCGATTGGGCGAGGGCGTGGGAGCGTCGGAATAGATTACCATGAGCGGAATATAGATCATGATCACAACTAAGTGGGCACTGAACCTAACAACGCCGAATATCTACCTAGTTGTCAATTGCGGATCCGTAGGTACGGCGGTCAAATTGACCCAAGCAAGAAGAGCCAGTTGCAGGACCACGGTTGCTGCCCTGACCAAATTAAGACAACGGGGATACCCACGATGCTTAGCTAAGCCGAGAGCGATGAGAGATGAGAGATAACTGTCCCAGGATCGCTTCATACATGATCAAGAGATAGGTGTACAATCATAAATATGGGAATGAAGTAGGGACTTTTACCAAAGAACGATCTCAAGTAGACTTTTATCTATACGATCTTTACAGTAACAGACGGCCTTGTTACCATAGCATCCCAATCTTGCACATTCCAATAAGCCAAACCAACACGTCTGTACTCATTAATACTCCCCTCAATGGGCACCAATCCTAGGCACCAAACATATGATTTTCTGCGCGAGATCGCCAGACAAAAGATATTCAACTTAGGTGGAACAATATACTCCTTCTCTGAAACATCAGGAGCCCACAAGCCAACAGTTTGGCGAGTTTCAGGGTCGAGCAAGGTATGCACTGGCCATATCGCTGTTTCGTAATCATCGCCATTGATAGCAGTTATCGAGCCTTTTCCTTTCGAAAACTGGTTTTGGATTGCTGTGCTGCCCCATTTCGTCAATAAATTCAAGCTGATGCCGACAGAATCTCCGCGAATATCGAGTGATGATCGAAGCTCGTCGTAGTCGATTCCAGCTGCGAAAGTATTGAGCATGCTGTGTGGCATCTCGGTGTAAGATGGTTGGGAAGTGGTTGTTGGTTGAAGATCAACTCCTGCAGCAGTTCGGATGGGCTGGGAAGTGGATGATTCTCCGGCTTTAGCAGGGACGCTACGTCCAAGTGTAGTTGTCTCAGTTGAGAGTTCCTTTTCATGTCGACCATCCTTTTGAGAAAGTAGAGAGGATAACGGTGCTGAGCGAAGCTTCTCTGCGTTCTCTTGTGCGCTTCTCAGTTCGAGAGCTGCATCGCTTCCTTTCTGGATATCCCAGTCTATATTGAAAGAGCTGGCAAAGGAAGCGATCCCTTCCACCAATTTGCCTTTCAGGATGATGGATCCACTGTAAGAGTATGATACAATTCCAGGATCTGCTGGCTTGCAAGACGCCTCTACGACCTCTGCTATGAAGTTTTGGCCAATCCGCTCGTCCTGTCCGTACTTCTCAAAATACCTGGTGTAGCCACGAATTGATGCCCAAGACCATGATGGTGCTGGTTATTTTGTTAGTATGAAATTTGGCTTGAAAGCGCTTTTTTCTTACCTTCAAACTTGGTATAGCGCTGGCCCGGTGGGCCATGCTCTCCCTTTTGAGCTGCCGAGTTTCCTGCTGTCGGACAACCTCGTGCCCAGACGCTCCAGAGTAGTCCATCTAGGAGATTTCGTTTCCAAATGCCTGCTAAGTAGATGTCCTTTGTTGTTTTCTGATACTCTGTCGCCACACCTGCCAAAGCAGTGAGTCTATCGGTTTCGAACGAAATATTGCGACGAGTGTAAGCTTCTACAGTCAAGAACCAGGCTCGGGAGAATATTTGGCCATCCTTGCTCTGTGGGTTGTCCAGATTTGACAACTTTCCACTGAGTCCGCTCTTGAAGTCCTGGATAAAATTGTAATCATCGCTGATCGAGCGATCACCTGTATCCGCACCTTCCGGAACTGATTCTGATGCTGCCTTTGTTAGACAGTCCCAGAATATTGTGTTTTTACCATAGTTCAGTGTTCGACGAGCAAGCATATACTCTTGAAGGACCCATGCCCGAGTATCCAAAGGTCCACGGAAGGCCTGTGCTCGATCTGGAGCTCCTAGATCCTCCGGCGGGCAGGCGTGAATAGGACCGATGTTTAATACCTCGGATGGTAAGAAGCGGTCCGGAACGCTGACATCAAGTTTGCAGGGTCGATTGAGTGCTCCTTCACGTACTCTGAAGCATCCTGGAACATCTGATTCTACAGCAGCAACGTTGAAGATACCTTGGCGATAGATAGTTCCCATCATTGGTGCTTGTGCTGCCCAATCCGCAGGATCATCTTGCACAATGCATAAGGAATCGATCCACAGGAATCGGAATGCAAACTTTCGTGTGATATATATGGCATCCTTGAAGGTTTGGGACAAGTCATCCCAAGGGATTTCGCGTTTCACATTCTCTAGATTGCTCTTTAGGGTTTTGCAAACCATATTAGAAGTGCCCCCTATCCAATAACCGGAAGTTAGTACCACTTATTCAGTAGCTTGGATCGATTCTCCAGGAAATAATTGAGATGGGCATGGAAGCAGTTCTTCCAAGATTTGGACACTTACAGCTATGGCTTAAAGTGACATATATCCCCTTCTGCCCAGGGTTCGATTCAAAAAGTCGCGGAGGAACCGACCCATCAACAGGACCTACGTCCACAACTCTCCGAGGTAATTCACCCAACATGGGTGCAAACCAGCGGCACGTGACATGTGTCTGAATGCATGTCTTCAGCCAGCTTTTTGCAATATGGAAAGCAGCTGGAGAAGAAGTTGTATCGTCATCTAGAGCCGAGCAGGTGTTTATAACTGAGGAAATCTCTTCTGTGGAGGCATTAGGGAGGGTCTCAACGTCCAAAACCATGGGGATTTTTACCAGCCATTGGATAGATTCCGATACTTGTAGAATGATAGGGATTGATGATCGACCAAAACTCTGCAGGCGAGACCTCGTTTGTTCCTCGATAGTATTGGTAGTTTCCATCGTAATCTGCAATCCAAAATTGTTCAACACCTAAACTGCCTGAGCTCTTGGCCATTTGCATCGCTTGCTCTTTTCCAGACCCTGATACTATGGTGATTGATGGCTGTAGATCAGGGCTGAACTTAGGTCTTCCTGCTCTCTCTAAACTCTCGGGTTTCATCTTTATTTCTATTCGAAGCCCTCTGCCCGTCAGGTCTGCTGGAGCAAAAGAGAGATATATTTGGCGGTCCGGTAGACTGGTCTCGGCATCTGGCCGTTCACTCTTTAGTAAAGCATGCCGTATCAACATGCAGAAGTGACACTTCTTGGCAGCAGAAGTCTCCAGTTGAGTTCCCGTCGCCCAGTGATTGAATTTTGCGGATCTGAACCATTTGTCGACCATAGAAGCGGGCCATTTCTGAAAAGCGATACATCTCTCACAAAAAGGCCCAGACATAATTCTCCGACGAGGAATTGAATAACAGTTCCAAACGTTCCGCAGCGATCCTCTTTAAGAAGCCAACATGCACTGACCTTCAGCAAGTTTTCAAGGGGAGAAAATCCTACTCGGTAACAATAGCAAACACTGTATAACGTGGCAGGCTGAGGGACTGGGGTACTCGCTCAGCAAGACTTTGCTGCCTGAACAAAAGGAATTTGGATGTACGACAGTCACCTGACAATGATAGGGTTGCATGTCAGCCACAGCCAGGCTACCGCATGGATGGCCAATCGTGTCTGGGCGCCGCTAATGCAAAGCAGGAAAGCTGTAGCCAAAGAGCGGCCTGCGCTGCCCACCACTTTAATACGGTTCGAGCCGTGCCAAAGAGCCTGGACTGAATACTATAGTAGTTGGATCGGCTGGCTCAGCAGCCCAAACTAACTCACATAAAATAGATGTGGGGGCCAGAAATAAATTAAAATCGAACAGGAACATAATTGGAGTACATATCCAGAAACTTTCTAGGACACTGACGAAGCACTGAACTTGCAAGGGCTGGGTTTGAACTAATTCAAACATGCGAGGATATTGTCCGGATTAGACTCAGGCATTGGCAAATGCTCGCATAAACAAAACCACGAGAGAAGAGGCAGATCACCAAGAAAGAACAGATAGTATGCATACGGTGTTCAAGCCGCGGATGGACATCCAATAGACAGTCCTTGAATTTGGAAACTTTCAAATTGTCAGCCTGCAGCTATCTCATCTTCCTCATCTTCCCACTCTCCTCTATCCTCCATCTCCTCATTCAGCTCCATCTCTCCATCACCTTCGAGACCCTCAGAATCCTAAAACGAATTAGCACCGGGTTCCTTGTAAGGAAAACAAAGAAGGAGTATCTAGGAGTTGAGAGTTCCAACAAAATATGATCAAGCAGTAATACCAAGGAAAAAGGTTGCCTACCCATTCATCGACGTCCATTTCATCCTCATCCTCATCTTGCGCGTTCTTTGCACCGAGTCCCTTAGCCTTCCTCTTCTTCTCTACATTTTCCTTCTGGATCTTCTTCCTAGCTTCTTTCTCTTGCCTCTTTTGTTCCCACTTCTTGTCTAGTTCCTTGACTTCCTCCTTCGTCTTGTGGATATACTCATGCCACATAACCTTTCCAGTACACACACCCTCTTCAACCTTGGTCATACGCAATTTCAGTCTTGGTCCTAGCTCTACTAATTTGACAGCTCTCTTCTCGACACCATTCTTGCCGCCTTTACTTTTGCTGTCTCGCGTACGGTCTTTCTGACGTTTCGATAAAATCTTCTTTGCCCGGGTCTCAACGACCTCCACTTCAGCATCTGTATCTACTTCGCTGCCACTCGTGGCATCTGTCACGTAGCCCTCGCCATCGCCACCAATCATGTAATCGGCAATATCTTCCATCTTGCCTAGATTTGGGAGACCACCTTTCCTGCTCTTGCCAGTCTTTTGAGAGTGTAATACTCTTTCTGCAGCATTCAATCTGCGCAATGGTTTCGAGAGACCAGTAGCTTTGGTTGTAATAGCATAATGACGAAGATTCAGCGTATATGTACCATCGTTCTCCTTTGCTGGCTCCCGATTCAGTAACATGACCCGGCGGATGGAAGATAGTGGTGTGGTTTGTGGCGAGATTGGAGGAAAGAGAGATTGGAAGATCGTGGTGACGAGGGATTCGAGATGCTTGGGTATTTTTTGGTTCGAGTCTGATTCGGACGCTGGAGAGGTGAAATTGTTCATGACGAGCTTTGCATGTTAGAAATAGTCCTGAACATTCAGCGGGAGGGGAGTTACCAAAGGAGGACTCAAGTATTCCTTTCCACCACCTTTCGGATGTTTCAACGCTTTTCTAACATCCTTGCACAGGGAATATGTCTCCACATTGAAATGTAATGTCGGTCCTCGAGGAGCGAGAGCAAGTCTCATATTCGTGTTTCCGGTCTCTGATCTTGAAAATAGCATGAGATGGCTCACACCGAGTGGACCCGCCATGGTAACATAGTCCCTCAGTCTGTTTGCCCTTCTCTCTTTCAACCTCGAAGCAGTGTCGGGCTCCATCATCAATCGCACATCCTTCACTAGCTGGCTTACACTGGGTCCGACTTCTCCAGCTCCAATTCGAATCACCATGCTCTTTGGAGAGTTTGCTGCTTTGCTGATAGGAACTGCCTTGCCGGCAGGTCCGTTATTAGCGCCAACATGAGTGCGCTTTTTTGTTCTTCGTCGTGCCATAATTATGCTCGTTTATGGTGGTTTGAATGTGTATTGGAGAATTGGGGATTCAGGGCAGAAATATTTCTTGGGGTAACTTTTGCGCAGCCAATCAGAAGCGGAGTTTCGATAAGGCTAAGATAAAAATTATTTTTCTCAGATGCAACATCCGTCATTTTTATCTAGGACTATGAAAACGAACGAAAACGATCATGTTGCCCGTGAAGAGGAGAAAAGTCGAGGAAGGCCGGCCGAAGGGCTTGGCCGATGAAAAGAAAAAGAAGCATGTGGGAAAGGGAGCAACAGCTATACCTATGCCAGGCTCTCCTGCGCCGGAGTCAGAGACCATCCAGCCGCAGCAGGACTCGGAGGCAGTAGCAGGAGTGGAAGGAGAGATAGAAGCGCTGAAAACATTTAAGGACTTGGTATGCGAAGCTTGTATGTGTATCTGAATGGTGGTTAATAGAATACTTAGGGCATCATTGATTCACTCTGCGATGCTTGCACAGCCTTGGGATATAAGACACCCACGCCAATTCAAGCACAGTCGATACCGCTCGCATTAGAGGGTCGAGATCTAATAGGTCTTGCGGAGACTGGTAGTGGAAAGACAGCAGCATTCGCTCTTCCGATTCTTCAAGCCTTGCTCGACAAACCACAGCCCTTATTTGGACTTGTCCTCGCACCGACTCGTGAATTGGCATATCAAATATCGCAAGCATTTGAGGCATTAGGCTCACTCATATCTGTACGATGTGCGGTCATTGTAGGAGGTATGGATATGGTTCCGCAAGCTATTGCGCTTGGCAAGAAGCCTCACATTGTTGTCGCTACACCAGGACGACTTCTGGATCATCTTGAAAATACAAAAGGATTTTCGCTACGATCGTTGAAGTACTTAGTCATGGATGAGGCTGATCGGCTGCTTGACCTTGACTTTGGGCCTATTCTAGACAAGATTTTGAAGGTGCTTCCACGAGAGCGGCGAACGTACCTATTTTCTGCGACCATCAGTTCCAAGGTTGAGAGTCTACAAAGAGCAAGTTTGAAGGACCCTCTCCGAGTAAGCGTCAGCAGCAGCAAATATCAGACGGTCTCGACGTTACTCCAAAACTATATTTTCATTCCCCTCATTCACAAGGATACCTACCTAGTCTTTCTCCTGAATGAATTTGCCGGACGGTCAGCAATTGTGTTCACCCGAACAGTCAACGAGACGCAACGAATTGCTATACTCCTACGATCATTGGGCTTCGGTGCGATCCCACTGCACGGTCAGCTCAGTCAATCAGCACGTCTAGGAGCCTTGAACAAATTCCGAGCTGGATCACGAGAGATTCTTGTGGCAACGGATGTCGCTGCTCGTGGTCTCGATATCCCCTCTGTCGATGTTGTTCTAAATTATGACCTACCGCCAGATAGCAAAACCTATATTCATCGTGTTGGACGTACTGCTCGGGCTGGCAAGGCTGGCCACGCTATTAGTCTCGTCACCCAGTATGATGTCGAGATTTTCAAGAGAACGGAAGCAGCCTTGAAGATGGAATTGAAGGAGTACGAGACCGAAAAGGATGAAGTGATGGTGTTCAAGGCTAGAGTAGAAGAGGCACAAAGACATGCGAGAAACGAAATGAAGAATTTGCATGAGGATCGGGGAAAGAAAGGGTCCGTATTAAAGGGCAGAAGACCGAAACCAGGCGATAAAAAGAGGGGGCGGGATGAAATGGATAGGGAGGAAGGCTGATTTCGAATTGAATACATTTGCCAGATTCCTGTCCCAATCGAACATCACAGGCATATGTTTGCCCAAACATAGCCGGGATGGTCAAATCATAGCGCCCCTTCATCTAATTCCCTCGAGGATCTCTCTCTTTAGGACCTCACCCGCGCCATATAAGCTCCCTCAGATTCCTCGGATTAGTCTAAGATTCACTCCGCGTTCGTAGTAAAATAAAAAAGGGGAATAGTATACCACCAATAAAAGCCAAATTGTGCGAAATGAAGTTGAACAGCTCACTGTTAATGACATTATTGTTTTCGGAATTGGAACAGTAATGGATATCCTATCCACGATGTTTAGAAGCTCATGCAAAAAACCGTTACGAAACAGGCATGCTTGAGATTACATTGCTCTTCTTCCTCGCCTCTCAAATAGGTAATATGTAATAGTGGGAGTAATTTATTAGTGAAATTTTTTTTTTTTAAATACCTTATTAACTTTTGCACTTCATTCTTCGATTAACTAGTTTAGCCCCCATTTACCTAAAATAGCTGATATACGCCAAAAGTTACCGCGAAGGGTTTGAGATTTCTGAGATAACTATTTCTCGAGAGAAGACTAGGGGTTTCCGAGCCCAGTATCTCTGGCTCTTGTGTTCTCAAGAGAAAACTTGGAGTTTCCAAACCCAAGATCTTTGATCTTCCCACTTTCAGTATCGTAAATGACGCCATGAATTCTCAATCCCTTATCTCTTATAGCTTTCTCCACTCCAGCATTTCGAAATAAGGCGAGAATTCCCATTTGCACATTCAGCTCGGCAAGCCTAGTCATTTTCGTATACCGATCCCGATCGTCATCCTCTATACACTCTAAAGCCTTTCTATTGCTCTTAACCAATATATTCAAAGGCGATAACCACTGTTCAAGTACTCCTCCAATTTTGGCGTTGCTCAGCGCAGCTGCCATGAAATCACAATGGGTGTGACCGCACAGGACGATGCGTTGAACATCAAGGACGTGAATAGCGTATTCGACAGCCGCAGAGGAGTTGATATCTGCGGCAATGATGATATTTCCCGCATTACGATGTGACATAATATCGCCTGGTTGGAGACCCAAAATTATGGTCTCCGGCATGCTGGAATCGGAACAGCCGAGCCACAGAATCTTGGGCGCTTCGCACGCCTCTTGGCTCGGGAAGAAGCTTGGGTTTATATGTGATTTATAGCCAGCCCAAGCCAAATTTGACTTCAGTATATAAGAAAATTGGTCTGACATTATGAACAGGGTTGTGTAGAAGATCACTCAGAGGGTTCTGGGCGAAGATATATTGCGACCGTGAGGTGGAAACGCCTAGACGCAACCCTACCTAATAAGATAACGTTCAACTCTGTCCACTCGCGTAACTTTACTTTCTGAGTCATCTAAGCCGCGTCGGTCAACGACTCCACTCTCTTTGCGGACCTTCGTAGAGGTTTACAACCCCTGTCACAAACACATATACTTCATATCGAGAACCCTTGCCCACATAGCAGATAAGATGACAGAAAAAGCTCCGGATACGATGTGTGATATGTGCCAGAAGCTTACGCCCGATGCTATCAAAGCCTCGCCGCGATGGGGACTTCCACACTACAATTCCCTTGAGCTTCTACTCGAGGGAACATCGAAGCTGAAGTGTCACCTATGTTCATTGATACGGGAAGCCCCACAAGATTACTTTCTTGACAAGGACTTTGCACTCAGAATTACGCAGAAACCACCTCTAGCAATCAGGGTGTTTGCGACCGAGCACAACGTTATGGGTTTTGCATGCGGAGTGTGGAACCCTAACCTCAATGAGTGGGATAGATGTGATATGGGCAGGTTCCGCGGTCAGAGGTCGATTTCATTTATTGACAAAGGTTTGTTTCTTCATCCAAGATATCCTTCATGAGTCAATTGTGTCTAAAGAATTGGAAGGCCGATATAGTACTGCAAAATTTGGCCCCTCTCCGGAAACCGCTCTTGTGCTATCATATTCTTCGCCAACAACTTACAGCTTTATCAAAAGCTGGCTATGCAAGTGTCAGAGTGGTCACAGCAATGTGAACGACTGCGGAAGAGTTCCAAATTCGGGAAGAAAATACTCTCCGAAACGACTACTTCATGTTGGATCTATGACCAGCGAGCTTCATCTCGTTGAGACTGATTCGGCTTGTGGTGATGTGAAATATGCTGCCCTGAGCTATTGTTGGGGAAAGCTAGACAACTTCAGGAACGAAAAAGCCGAATACCACTTAACGCACTCCCCAAAACAATCAGAGATGCAGTTGTAATCACTCGCGAATTAGGCATCCCCTTTCTCTGGGTCGATGCAATATGTATCCTCCAGGGCCAAGACAAGAAGGCAGTGGCAGATTGGCAGATGCAATCGGCTATGATGGGGGAGATATATGGTAACGCTGATATTACCATAGCTGCAGCTGCAGCTAGCGATGTTCACCAAGGGATATTTCAAGAAACGGAAGCGTTCAAGGAGTACCAGGATCATACAACCTCCACCCAAGTCGAATGTCTTACTTTTGCTTATGTCACACCTGTGTCCAAACAGACACACATTCATGATATAACTTCCGAACCCTTATACAAGCGCGCATGGGCATTGCAAGAGCGTATCCTATCTAGAAGAGTGGTTACATACGGAACAGATCGAGTCACCTGGCAATGCCGGACACACAGTTATTCCGAAAGTGATTCGGCACCCCCTGAAACATTCAGCCTGCTAAACCCTTTTGAACTTGGATTCCTAGATGTATTCTGGTCCAGACTGGTGACCCGGTATAGTCAATGCGGAGCAACCTACGAAACTGACAAGCTACCCGCCCTTAGTGGGCTTGTCAAGACCATCAAACTTAGCACGGGAAGCACTTATCTTGCTGGTCTCTGGAAAGAAACAATATTTGATAATCTGCTTTGGAAAGTTCGTTCACCGGGCTTGCAGAGGCGATCTAGTTCTTACAGAGCTCCTACTTGGTCTTGGGCTTCACTGGATGGACCGATTGATCTGGATTTTGCGACTTACCCTGGATCTTATGCTGAATTGTTGGAGTACGACATCACGGCAGCTGGACTTGATACAACGGGGGAGATATTAGGTGGCTGGTTGGAAATGCGTGGAGCTTTAAGACCGCTCATTTCGACATCCTCTCGGAGAGTACAGGAAGATCGGGCACTGCAAATGTTGGAGACTAATTTATTTTTCGATGATGTGGATACTCAGATGGAACATGTCTTTTGCTTTCAGTTGAAGTATGAAGGTGGTTTACTACTAACTTATAGTGGTCGTGATGATAGGTCTTACATTCGTATAGGAATGTTCAAGTTATCTGAGGAGTACTTTGCCAGGCTCGGCAATGATACCTGAGGTATCAATACAGGTATCAATACCACCTAGTATTAGTCAGCATCATAAGGATCAATACTGGATCGATTGGTATTGATTCTAAGCGAGCTTTACACCGCCTTTTTACCCCGCCAGGCCTTATTCCCCTCCTCCCTTACCTTTTCCCTCCTCGTACCACGATTTCTTTTAGAGTATATCCTCAAAATGTCTTCTTTACTTGAACCAGACGAGTCCCTCACACCGTCACTCACAGTAGAGTCAATCACGTCCGATCCAGCCCATAGTAAGAAGAGGTCCCCTATTTGGGCCCACTGCCGGCGGCCATACCAAGATGAGAACCAATCCTTTCTCTATTGCCTTTATTGCGTACGAGATGAAATACCGCCATCGTACGGTACTACAAGCTTAGCAAACATGTTAAAGCATATCAAGAAGCACCACCCTGAGATTACAGTAGAGAAGGCTTTAAGTAAGACTCAAGAAGCTGTAAAACGGCAACTTAGACAGCTATATCACTAAGCTAAGGCAACGGGCGAGGCTGAGGAGTTTAATTTAGAGATCCTTGAGGCTTCTTTTAATACAACAGTCCTTACTAAAGCTCTGATTTCTCTAATCGTCGTACGAAACTTCTTTTATACTATAGTTGAATAGCCAGAGTTTTATACTCTTTGCCAAGTACTCAACCGAGCAAGTAAGGGCAAGGTTACTACCTCTCACTTTGGAGTTTCTAATAAGGTCAAGGAGGCTTGGGCAAGACATAAAGATATTATACGGCGAGCAGTCCAATTAGCACTTTTACATATATATATCTCCGTTGATATTTGGACCTCCCCAAATCGATACCTTCTTTTAGCGATCTGTGCCCACTTTACTACATACGACTTAAAGAGACAGAAGGCCCTTTTTGCTCTTAAGCAAGTAAATGGCCATGCCGGGAAAGACTAGTTTACAGTCCTTCTTCCAGTCCTTGAGGACTATGGTATCATACGAAAGCTTGGAGCTGTCGTGGCTGATAATGCTCCTTCTAATAATACTCTTTGCCAAGCTATCCAATACCACTGGGAGCAAGAACTCAACTTAGACTAGGATGCAGTACAAATGCGAATTCGCTGTATTGGCCATATTATTAACCTGATGGTACAAGCCTTCTTGTTCTCAGGCGTGGTATAGATAGAAGAGCTTGAATCGTACGACGAGGAAGAGCAGCAAGAAGAGTACACAGATAAGGAGGCAATGAGAGTCAAGTTCAGGCTCTTAGAACCACTTGGCAAAGGGCATAATATCGTGGTTCATATCCGTGGATCTTCTAGTAGGATAGCGCAGTTCGTACGGCTTGCAGGAAGGCTAGTTCCGATGGATAATCGTACAAGGTGGAACAGCTGGTACGAGATGCTTGATATTCTCTTACTCTTAAGGCCTCACATTGAGGTTTATTGCCTTGCTCACGAGGAGGAGCTTGAGGACGATATATTAAGCTTTAAGAAGTGGGGGAAGCTTCGTACTATCAAGGACTTCCTTTACCTCTTTACACGAGCTACTCTCTTTACTAAGGGAGACTCTACGTCTATTAATCGTACGCTCTTTATAATGGACGTATTAATTAAGCATATTCAAACCGAGACTGTGAGTCATACCCCTCCCTCTCTCTTCCCCTCCCTCTCTCTTCCTCTCCCTCTTTTTACCTTACTAATTACGAT